>WBMW01004294.1:0-63986 GCA_013396635.1 Penelope pileata | reverse complement strand
AAAAAAAAAAAAAAGAAAAAGAAACCCACTTTGGGTTTAAAACCAGAATATCAGAATATATTGGCTAGCTAAGCAATTTAACATGTTGCTGTTAGATATACTGCTGCCCTCTTCCTCTTTAGTTAGGTAAACGATTCTCAATGTAGATAGTTTAGATGTGGAAATTAATATTTATTTACAATATTTCCTTTACAGGTTTGCCTTCGGCTGAATTGCTATTGCCTCAAAGAAAATTAAGATGGACAGAACAACTTAATTCAAAAGTTAGTGGTAATTTTACTAAATACAACTCCTCTTTCCTTCCCTGGTTAGTCATAAAGCTTGAAATAATTCAAGCATTATTGGGTAGACTATAAACTCAGTTTCTGGTAAAGGTGACACATTTATTGTAGTCACTGAGTTTTCAGAGCTTTTGCAGTTCTGAAGTTCTAGTAATACTGAGCTGATACAAAAAAATAGTGTCTGTAAGGGCATTGCAAAGATGTTTGGGAAGAGGGCTTGTGTTAAAGCCTAGTACAGAAATAATTTTAAGCTTGGGAAATTGTGTCTAAGGATTGCTGCAGTTTTTTTTTTCCTTCCTGTAGGTTTTTATTTTGACCACATATGAAAGTCTTGCATCTAAATAAATATTTCAAGCGATTTTTCAGTATCACTTTAGTAGTTCTGTTCTGTGTGCTGTCTTCTCAGTATCCAAAAGTTGATCTAGCTTCAGCACTTAGCTTTCTTTTTGAATGGCCTCCCTGTTCTGATATTTTAACATCTATTTCGGTTTTGCTGTTTTGAAAATATAGCTTTGGAAGATGAATAGGAGTCTGTTTCTGTAATCTCTTGTGGCTGTGGCTTGGGGCTTTTCTGCATTGAGTCTTTTAGTGTGGCTGGGGATTGAGTGAATGAACTGAGCCACATGTAAAGGAACCAAACCAACAGAGAAGAATTTTCTTCATTCTTTTAGTTGGAGTAGTCTGTGTTTTGCTTGAAACCGTTTGGTGAATGGAAAGAATTCAGGCTTAAGTGGCCATTGAATTAGATTTTGTCTTATATACCCACAAGCATAGTGATATAAGTACTTGTTCTTAAGTAATAGAGAAAGGGCTGCCTACTTTATTTTTCAAGCTATAAATTGTCAGTGTTATGAGAAACTTTTTCCTCTTGATGGGAGGCTCTCTCTGAAATTTAGGAGCTGCATCACCCCACTTCCTCTTTGGAGTCAAGTCTTTATCTAGACTCTTTCTCTTCTGGATCTTTTGAAGATTTTGCTTTTTAGTTTTATTAAATTATCTCTTCACGTTTTTCTGACTGCTGGTAGGACTATTCTCTCTTTTTTTTGCTTTTCAGTGTTTGTACTTGGGAAGTGCAGTTGTTCCGATTTGCTTGCATATATATTTGCCCTTTACAACTATGCCTTTGTATCCTGAGCAAAATTCATGAGTAACGCCTCCTGTTTTTATTCTGTTGGCCCACCACCTCAGAGGTGGATGTTGGTGGTATGGCAGCAGAGGTTGAACCTTCCTACCAATATTCCATTCCATTTTGTTGCCATGTGACAGATGGCAGCAGAGGGGCACTCTGACAAAATGGTGTCTGCCATGGAAGTGCAGATGAAGCAAAGGTGTGGAATTGAATTCCTCCATGTAGGAAAAATGGTACCCATTGACAGTCATCAATGCTTGCTGAATGTTGATGGAGCCCAAACAGTGGATGTGAGCACAGTGAGGTGGTGGTGGTGAGTTTCAGTAGTAGCGACAATGCAGATTTCTCTGAGTGCAGAATTTAGATTCTTGTTCATTGCTGGTGGAAAGGTGTAGCTAATGGTGGTGGCTATGTTGAAAAACAGTGCTTTGTCGCTCTGTCAAGTAGTATTGTGGTCTTTGTATCTGTTAAAGTTTCCATGGAAATAAATAGGAGGTGTTACTTCTGAAGCAACCTGTGTAGTTGGGTGAGGTCTACTGAGGAGACGATGCTTGGTGTGCTGGTCCACTTCACTACCTTATTTAGGTTATCATTTATGTAGTGCTGACAGTCTGTTAAGTAGTTTGCAGACAAGTATGAAGATAAGGTCCTTTCCCCAGAGGACTTATACTTTAAGCCTTGGTGTAAACATAGCGTTTGTACTGGAATAACTCTCAGCAGCCTGGCCCTTTTACTGATGCATTTATTCTGGTAGAATCCTAAAATGGGTACATTTCTATTGAGAAATTGTTGTGAACAGTGGAGGCTCCTCTGCAATGTGGAAAAAAACCTACTGATTAAAGCTCTTAAGTATAAGAAGAGTTGAAACTTGCAGCAACGCTTAAATGGAATTAAATATTTAAAGTGGTGTAGGAAAACTATGCAGATACTTAGCTTTCTTAGTACAACGCACGGTAAACACAAGCACTAAAAAAAGCACAAGTACAACACAAGCACTAAAAAAAGAAGTTCCTTTTTCCCTCTTGCCCTTCTGGTGAGTTTCTTCTGCTTAAAATGTGTGGATAAAACAGTGGTCAAGAACTTCTGGGGAGGGTGCTTTTATTTCTGTTAGTACTTGTAGTAAAATTTCTCCTGTAAGAGCAACTATTTCCAGACCTGACTAAAATAGGGCTTGGCATGCTTTTTATTTTGGTTTTTGTTATTGCGTGTTTTTGAGCAGTAGCGTTACACAGTGACTGGTGATAATGCTGTACGTGGTGCTATCAACTCTTCCACAGTTGCTTCCTTTCTTTTTTGACAGGGGGCAAGCGTACTCTGCAGAACAACTGAAGTATATAGAATTGTTTTTCTGCTTTATATGCTCAGGATATTTCAAAACTGCTATCTTCTGCAATTTCTTTTTCTTTGAATTCCTTGTGAAGACTCTAAAATGCAAAACCATTCCCAGTGATTTTTTTTACATAATGTGTACTGTAAGATTCTTTAAGTTACTGCGCTATCACTTAGCTTTCGGACTTTAAAACTTGCAGAGGGCAAGAGATCAGTGTTTACCCAGATTTCTACTGAATGGTACTGCAAGTGTAGGATTTCAAGCAGAAGGAGCTTGGATGAGCTTACCTTCAAATAAGTTATTATTTACTACAAAATATATTTATGTATATTTTTAATTTAGATTTTGGTACAGTTTGAAAAGGAAAAGCTTCTTTGGATAGAAGTGGTCAACAAGTTAGTCTAAGCTTTCTCATAAAATTTGGCTGTTTCTAAAATATTTCCTAAAAGATGTTTCAGTTTCTGTGACACTAGTATTTGAGTCACAGGAGTGACCTAAACCCTGTTGGTCACAAACCATATCTATATACAAGAAGACAACCATACTATAAAGAGCAACGTTCTGGATTTGTAGAGCAATGGTGTCTCAGGAAGTCTACTGTCATTCTAGATCCTTATGCAAAACAAGGGTAGTAAGCACTCCTTTGTTGAGTCATGCTTACGTAAGGAACTTGAGCCATAAGTAGAAATGTAGGTGTTACTCTTGTTTTTCTGTTTGCTTTTGCTAAGTCACTGTAATGTTTGGTTATAGGGCTGTATCTTTACCAGAGAATGTATTGACTTTAAGTCAACACATTGAAAAAAATCATAGAATCACAAAATATCTTGACTTGAAAGGGACCCACAAGGATCACCAAGTCCAGCTCCTGGCTTCACACAGGACCACCTGGAATTCAAACCCTATATCTGAGAGTATTGTCCAAATGCTCCCTGAACTCTGGCAGCTTGGGGCTCTGACCTGTGGAGCCTGTTCCAAGGCCTGATACACCTACAAGCAGAGAAAATAAGTAAATGATCTTTTGTTCAAATAATTGTGCTTTTTTGTCAATTTGTGATCAGTAGAAAAGTTTCGACTTTCAAAAACTACAAAGCTTGTGTTATGATTTTGAGTATTCCTTTCGCTTATTACTATACAGATTTTGGATAGCAAAGTAACTTAAGTTAGTTTGTTTTGCTATGTTCAAACTGAATGAATGACAGTGTAAAGAATCATAGAATCATTAAAGTTGGAAAAGACCTCTAAAATCATCTAGTCTACCTACCATTAATATTGCCCACTAAAGCGCTAAACCATGTCCTATAGTACCATATCTAGATGTTTCTTGAACATGTTGTGGGATGGTAACTCAGCCACCTCCCTGGGCAGTCCATTCTAGTGCCCGACCTCTATTTCGGAGAAGAAATTTTTTCTAATACTCAACCTGAACCTCCCCTGGCACAACTTAAGGGCGTTTCCTCTCATCCTATCACTGTTACCTGGGAGAAGAGGCTGACCCCCCACCTCACCACAACCTCCTTTCAGGCAGTTGTAGAGAGCAATAAGTTCTCCCCTGAGCCTCCTCTTCTCCAGAGTAATCCATCTTGATCATCTTAATTTTTGACCATCTTAATCAGCTGTTCCCCGTAAGACTTGTGCTTCAGACCCATCACCAGTTTTGTTGCCTTTCTTTGGACACACTCTAAGGCCTCAATGTCTTTCTTGTAGTGAGTGGCTCAAAACTGAACAAAGTATTTGAGGTGCAGCCTCATGAGGGCTGAGTATGGGGGGACAGTCACCTCCCTGGTCCTGCTGACTGCGCTATTTCTGATGCAAGCTACTGTGCTGTGGGCGTTCTTGGCCACTGGGACACACTGCTGGCAGATGTTCAGCTGAGCGTTGACCAACATCGTCAGGTCCATTTTCTTGGCGCAGTCTTCCAGCCACTCTACCGCAAGCCTGTAGCGTTGCATGGGGTTGTTGTGACCAAAGTACAGGACCCAGCACTTGGTCATATTGAACTCCATCCCATTGGCCTCAGCCCAGTGGTCCCGTTGAACTTGAAGTCCCCTATGAGAAGCAGCAGCTTCTGCCAGCTGCTCACACAATGCCTTGTCTGTCTCTTCATCCTTGTTAGGGGGTTTATAACAGACCCCCACCAGGATGACAGTTCTGCTTACCTTCCCTCTGAGCCATTTGCCTCACCACTAGCCCTGACATTGTTTCCCCAGGCTCATCTCTAGCAAGCCTTCCCTCTTCATACCTTGTTTAAAGCCCTCTTAACGAGCTCTGCCAGCTCTTGGGCTAGGATCTCTTTCCCCCTTTGAGACAGGTGAGACCATCTGCAGCCATCAGGCCAGGTGCTAAGTAAACCACCCCATGGTGAAATAAGACAAAATTCCTGTGATCACGGGATACTCTTAGCCATGTATTTATCAGACTAGGTAAGAAGTTCTCTCATAAGCTGCGTCTTTACAAGGGGAATGAAAAGAGGTATAGGGTTTAAACAAAAGCATTTAAAGCTTGCACTTGCTTATCTTCAAAGTAGCACTACTTTTGACTGGAGGTAAGAGGGAAGGATATGTTACCACAAGAAATTTTCCATTAAAGGAGAACGTGGTTTTGCACCAGAATGAAGTACTTTTATTGTAGTTGCCTGCTTAATTGAGAAAAATCCTGAATATTTCTGTTTATGAAGAATCACAGAATTGCAGGGGTTGGAAGGGACCTCTAGAGACCATTGAGTCCAGCTGCCCTACCAAAGCAGGTGCCCTACAGCAAGTTGCACAGGTAGGTGTCCAGACAGGTCTTGAATATCTCCAGGGAAGGAGACTCCACAGCCTACCCGGGCAGCCTGTTCCAGTGCTCCGTCACCCACGCTGTGAAGAAGTTCTTAAGCATATTGGTGTGGGACTTCCTATGCTCCAGTTTGTGGTCACTGTCCCTTGTCCTCTCCCCACGCACCACTAGAAAGAGTCTGGCCATGTCCCTTTGCCTCCTGCGCTTCAGATATTTATAGACATTGAAGAAGAGAGACTTTGTTGTCAGGTGGTTAGGGCTTGAGCATGTAGTATCTTTGCCTAATTCAGATTTTGTTGCTGTGCTATGGCAGATGCTGTGTCAGGCTGAGTAAACATTTGAAGCAGGCCCAAGGTGGAAGAACTGGAGGGTTGATTTGTTCTGTACCTTGGTTATTTCAAAGTTACTCTGTTTTGGCCAAGCATTTTGCTTGCTGCTTCTCCAGAAAGCTCTTTGACCTTGGCAAAATAGCTCTTTCTCTTTGTTGTCACACAGTGAAGTACAGTTGGTACTTGCCATCTCTAATAGTTCGAACACTATTTTGATTCACTTATAGAAGATTGTGTGCTCCCCTTCCCGCTCCCCTTCCCGCTCCCCTTCCCGCTCCCCTTCCTTCTCCCCTTCCCTTCGTTGTTGAATGTCACTCTTTTCTAAGCAGACCTACTTATCGGGCTTGTCTGAAACTCATTTGTGCTTGATTTGCCTTCCTGACTTGTTAAGAAGGATTTTATAACCTTACTGTAGCTCATTGCCAAAGGAACAAAGCAGCAGCAACAAACTTGAGACACTGAATAATATTTAACTGTGTGTTTTATACTGTCATAATGACACTATAGTGTATTTTAATGCTGATGGATTGTAACCTTCTTCTACCCCATTTATAAATATACTACTTCTATGATGACAAGGACAGGCTGGATTATCAAACAAGTTTGTAGCTGAGGGGTGGAGTTAAAGATCCCACACAAAGTTTGTGTTGTGCTATACTTAAGATAATGACAATCTGCGAGGCAATAGGTAGAAGATATAGGGTACGTGCTACTTAGATATGTGTATATGTTAATTTTAGATGTTTCTGAAAACTGTATATGTATATATATATCTGTGTGCTTATAACATTTATTGTGTTCATGGATTTCTGCATGCAGATCAACAGACTGAAGTTGTAAAGTGGTCTGCAGGGAGCATCAAGAACTTTGAATTCATATGTTTCTTTAAAATCTAACTTTGGAAATTCATGTCTGACAGTAATGAAACTTGTTTTAATATTGAAGGGAAGGGAAATGTTTTTGTTTTGTATACTGAAGGGACCTCTCTGAAGCTAGAAGCTCTGAGCTTTGAAGCTCTCTGAAGCTTCAGTACCAGTCTTTCCTCTGCTTGCCAAATACTGGTTAGGCAAGTTAAACAACATGCTCTTAAAATTGGGTGGGGATGGTCTCTGATCTCATACCCTTGTCAGCTTGAAGTTCTGCTGTGCTTTTTCCTCTGCCTTTGGTGGAGAAGGATCAGGTTAGAGAACACTTAAATAAGATTCACAGAAGTCTGTGAGGCCTGACTGGATGTACCCACAAGTACTGGGGGAGCTGGCAGATGTTGCAAGGCTCTTTAATAATTGTCTTCGACAAGTCATGGTAATGGGAGAGGTTCTAGAAGAGAGAAATGTTAATCCTCTTGTCAGAAAGAGGATACAGGGCACTACAAGCTGGTCAGTCTCTCTTCATGTGGTGGGAAGGTGGTAAAGCAACTAATTCTGAAAAGTATTACTGAAAACACATGAATGACCACGAGATGACTGGGAGCAGTAAGTGTGACATTACGAAGGGAAAGTCATGCTTAACCAAGCTAATAGCTATGATGAGGTGACCAGCTTGGTGGATGAATGGAGAGCAGTGGTGGTGTTCACGTTATGTAAGGCTTTTAATACTGTCTTCCTTGGCATCCTTGTAGAGGAGATGATGAAGTATGTGTTAAGTGAATGAACAGTGAGGTGTATGCAAAAACAGGCTGAATGGCTAAGCCTGTTCCATCAGGGTTGTGATCAGTGGCATCAAGTCCATTTGGAAAAATTTGTTAGCATTTTACCTCAGTGTTCAGTGCTGGAGCCAGTAATCCTTAACATAGCTCATTAATGACCTGGATGATGAGGCAGAGTTTCCCCTCAGCAAATTTACAGATGATGCAAAACTGGGAGGAGTGGCTGTTAGGTCAGAGTGGTTAGAGTGGGTGCTTGGTCAGGGTGGAGATTTGAAGAGAGAGGATCCTCACGAAGTTCAGTGAAGGGAAAATGCAAAGTGCTGCATCAGGGAAGGAGCAGCCTTGCATCATCCCAGTACATGCTAGGGGCTGACAAATTGTTAAGCAGCTCTAGATGAGGGTGCCCTTGTGGACAGCAAACTAGGTTTTAGCCAGCAATGTGTCCACATGACAGAAGGCCAGCAGCACACTGGGCTACGTTAGGAGTGCTGCAAACAGCTCAAGGGAGATGTTCTTTTCCATCCACGTAGTGCTGGTGAGGCCATGTGTGGAGCACAGTGTCCGGTTCTGGGCTCCCTGGTGCAAGGAGGACGTGGGCTTGCTGGAGGGAGTCTAGCAATAGGCTGCAATGATGATGAAGGAACTGGAGTGTCTTTCGTATGAGGAGAAGCTGAGAGAGTTTCAGCTGTTCAGCCTGAAGAAGAGAGGCTCAGGGAGATCTTCTCAGTTTGTATGGTACCTGATGAGAGAAAATGAAGAAAGGGGAGCTAGATTTGTCTCAGCGGTGACATGACAGAGCAGGAGGCAGTGAGGACAAGTAGACACATGAAATTCAATCTGAACACTAGAAAAAACTTGAACTGTAAAGATGATCAAACACTGGAACAGGTTGTACAGAAGGGTTGTGGAGACTTAGTATGTGGATTTATTCAGAGCCCAACTGGGCATGACCGTGTTTTGGATGATGTGTGAAAGTTTAGGTTGCAGGATAGAACATTTTGGTATTCTAAGGAAGCACAACTTGATCAGTCTTTCAGAACATTGAGTAATATGGTTTGATTTTTCAGAAAATACGTTCCAGATTCAGAACTAGTAAGTCAACAAATGAATGTTTTCCTATTAGGGTGAAGATGAAAGTAATGAGGGAGACTTGTTAATGCTATTGGAAGGACTACAGTCTACTGAGACAAGACAGCATAGCCTCAAACATTGTTATAAGGTAGCAATGTTTGGTTACAAGTTGCTGCTTGAAGTTCATAACCCTGTCTGATAGACTGAAGGGTTTTGCTTTCTGTTGGGATGTTCCTCTAGTCTGTAATGGGCGTGGAGCTGGGAAAACGAAAGGTAACATTACAAGTTTAAAAGCTTGGTTCCAATGAGTCACAAAATTGCTATAGTGTTTATAGTTAATTATAAAAAGTGTGATGCTATGCATTTTGTTTTGTTAGAGCTGCTTAAACCAGTAAAAGATGAAAACAGTTTCAAAACACAGAGCAGTTAAATACATATTATGTTATTTTCCACCATCTTTTCAGGATTCTGCAGTTTAATAATCATGCTTTTTTTTTTTTCTTTTTTTTTTTTGCCTGTTTATAGAAAACTAAAGATAACCAGAATATCTTTGTGCGTCAAAGCAATCAAAAGGTGCTTTGATTACAACTGTTTCTTCTGCTCTTTGCCCTTACAATATCTTGGAAGATCACCTCACCCCTTTGCCTGCAGGCTTGCATATCCACTTATGCAGCCAGTGCTTGAGAGGAATTTTCATGGGAGTCACTTTTCCAACTCTTGAATTATATTATGCACTTCCAGAGATGCCATTTGGTTGCTTTTGATGTTGTATAATTAGACAAATGGAGAGAAGCACTTCTGGTCCCACAACGATCTGCTGAATGGAAATGGAGCTAAAAGAAATTATGAATAAAGAATTATCTTTATAGTAAAGTGGGAGTGATCACTTAATTTTTGTGAAAACAGTTATTCTGGGCCTCAATATCCTTTGTTTTCTTGATATTTTTGAGGCCAGGTTGGACAGTATTGTAAAGCAAATTATTATTTTTCAACTGTTAGCAGGTGTAGTGCTAGACAAAATGAATTTCTGATATATGGAGGAAGTCAGGCTAGATCATAAAGGTTCCAGTATTTGATTTGGAGATTTGGATTTTTATTTTAAAGCTTTGTTGGTTTAAATTGCTTGCAGCCTTTTATAGATGAACGGCACGGCAGACCTTGCTAGGTCTGACTGCATGATTTTATCCTTTTGCTTCATGGCTTTTGCCAGCACAACTGCTTCCTGGTTCATCCCTGCAGCTGAATGAGTTCTCAAATCCACGGGATTCAGCCTGCAATGACTATATGGCTACTCTGTCTGTAATGAGTCTGTAATTTGTCTGCATTGTGTTCCCATTTTTGATATACTGTGCAGAGATACGAGCTGGGCTACCAGATGCTTGCTGGGGGTTTTGCTTAGCCTATAATGTTCTTATGCTTCGTGGCTGGAAACTACTGCCATGTATTGCCAGGCTGCCTGCCTATTTAGTGAAATCATTCAGGAGTGAAGGTGGTTGAAATCTCTAACTGATATAGTTCTGGTGGCAGGAGTCTGTAATTAGGACAAATGTTATGAGAATGAGTAAGCATGCAGTGGTATTCTTTTCCTTCAGCATCAGGGGGAGGGAGACGTTATTTTTTTTTTAACTGCAAGAAACTAAGCAAATTTTATTAGAATATGAGAACCTGTGTTAAACATGTATTGCATAACATTATAGTGGATAATTTGTTCAACTGGACCTCCATGATCTATATATTTGTATTCGTGTTTTATGTGCTGACTGCTTGGAGGTTTTTAGATAGCAAATAAGGTTTGCAAACAAAATTTAAATGTTAGTCATTTTGGCTGTTGGATAATTTTCCTTTGTAATAGTAAGTTAAAGGTTCCATATAATGTGAAAATTGTAATTTAAAATGAAGGTTGAAGAAGTGCTTTGTACATTAATCTGAAAGTCTACGAGTCTTTTGCTTTTGTAGCATGACGAATTATAACTGTTATTGCGGAACAAATACAGATTTATTTTATATGTTGTTTGTAGCCTGTGGTCTTCACATTTAGAAAGGTTG
This sequence comes from Penelope pileata, assembly GCA_013396635.1. Lineage (NCBI taxonomy): Eukaryota > Metazoa > Chordata > Aves > Galliformes > Cracidae > Penelope > Penelope pileata. The sequence goes on along the minus strand of WBMW01004294.1, from coordinate 53,380 downwards.
TTTTTTAAACACTGTTGATTCAAAGTAGCATTTTCAGAGGGGAGAGAGGAAAACTTTCTGGAGGAACTAAATTGTGAGTACCATCTAAGAAGGGAAGAATTGGCTTAATTATTACAGAATTATATTTGTGTACATGCATTGTGCAATTGAACAGTTTAACATATAACAGGAGGCAGTTATAACAGTTATTTGTTTGTGACTCCTAAGGGTAATAGGAATTGACAGGCTCAAATATTTGTCTGAAGTCTTAAAGTTGTTCCAGAGTCCTGTTCAGACTTCTGATCTTCAAAACTCTGTTTGCAGTCTAAATCTATCATGACTCATCTTCTTGCATTCTTATTTTGGAATAAACCACCTCTTTTCTCAGTGGAATTTGCTCCTTCAAACGTTCATGACCAAATATATCTTAGGTGCTCATTTTGTGGGGTGAAGAAAGTGGAGAAGTTTTCATAGAGACCTGTCTTGTTCTGCAGTGACTTAGAAAAATAATAGTAGTGCAGGGAAGACTGACTATAATGTTTTAAAATTTGGTTTCTTCATTTAATTTGATAAGCACAAGCTAATCCATTAATAGTTATATAATAGTTTAGCTTCATCTTTTTTTCTTCCTTTTTTTTTTTGTTCTTTTCCTTCTCTACTGTAGAATTCTGGTACTTGACTCTACATGTTTTTTCTTAGGCTTCTCACAGAAGTCTTGACTTGTGATTCATGCAGATACTTTCTGCTTCCATTTTCTCAACATGTGCTTCGTTTTCTAAAATGGGGGCAATACTTTTCTGAATACTTCTGATGTGATACAAGTAAGTTTTTCTATGAAGTGAGTGTTTCCAGCTATTTTTAAACTTGAGAAAAATACTTGGTCACGTAAGGACCCTGTCAACTGTAAAAAAAACATTAGACTAAATATTTTGAGGGAGCTGGCAGAGGTGATTGCCAAGCCGCTTTCCACCATCTGTCAACATTCCTGCTTATCTGGAGAGGTCCCAGAGGACTGGAGGCTTGCCGATGTGACTCCCATCTACAAGAAGGGCCGTGAGGAAGATCCAGGGAACTACAGGCCTGTCAGCCTGACCTTGGTACCAGCGAAAGTTATGGAGCAGATCATCTTGAGGGATATCACCCGGCATGTGCATGGCAACCAGGGGATCAGGCCCAGCCAGCACAGGCTCATGAAAGGCACGTCGTGCTTGTCCAACCTCATCTCCTTCTATGACTGGGTGACCAGACTGGTAGATGAGGGAAAGGCTGTTGATGTAGTCTACCTAGACTTCAGCAAAGCCTTTGACACGGTCTCCCACAGTATTCTGCTGGGGAAACTGGCANATGCAACGCTATAGGCTTGGGGCAGAATGGCTTGAAGACTGTGTAGAGGAAAAGGACCTGGGGGTGTTGGTTGATGCTCAGCTGAACATGAGCTGACAGTGTGCCCAGGTGGCCAGGAAGGCCAATGGCATCCTGGCCTGTATTAGAAATAGTGTGGCCAGCAGGAGCAGGGAGGTGATCATCCCCCTGTACTCAGCTCTGGTGCGGCTGCACCTCGAGTGCTGTGTTCAGCTTTGGGCCCCTCCCTGCAAGAAAGACATCAAGGCCCTGGAGTGTGTCCAGAGAAGGGCAATGAAGCTGGTGAGGGATCTAGAGCACAAGTCCTATGAGGAGCGGCTGAGGGAGCTGGGGTTGTTCAGTCTGGAGAAGAGGAGGCTCAGGGGAGACCTCATTGCACTCTACAACTTCCTGAAGGGAGGTTGTGATGAGGAGGGGGTTGGCCTCTTCTCCCAGATAATTAATGACAGGACAAGAGGGAATGGCCATAAGTTGCGCCAGGAGAAGTTTAGATTAGATATAAGGAGAAACCTTTTCTCTGAAAGAGTGGTCAGGCACTGGAATGGCCTGCCCAGGGAGATTGTGGAGTCACTGTCCCTGGCGCTGTTCAAGAAGCGTCTGGATGAGGTGCTAAGGGAGATGATTTAGTAGCTTAGCGGGTAGTGATGGTGATAGGAGGACGGTTGGACTAGATGATTTTGTAGGTCCTTTCCAACCTAGTGTTTGTATGATTCTGTGATTCTGATTAAAGCAACTTAAATGCATTTGACTGTTAGTAATATGATGATAGCAGTATTTCAGTATCTCTTTCTTGCCTCTTTAGAATTGTTCAACTCTGCATAATTGATAGACAACCTAAGCTAAGTTAGCTTTTATAATACTTCTGTTAATGGCAGTTTTGAGTTTGTGCTGCTAGCGAGTGGTGAATTTATCATTATGATCAATTTTGGGCCTAATCTTTTGTTACCTAGAGAACTTCTGAAAGCAGTGGAATCACTGTGCTCAGATCTATGTAACTTACTTCAATACACTTAATTTTGCTAGCTGATTTGAAGTTGGGAGTACAACAGCTGTTTCATTGGTGTTAATGAACAGTAGTTGATCTGCTATGTGGTGTGTACATGAAAAGAAAAGGCTTGCTAGCAGACAGATGACTTCTTCATGGTCTGTCAGTATAATTAAAGCAAATTCTTGTTGCTGCTTGTATGAATGCATACTATTTATTTTCATTCTATTTAAATACCTAATGTGTGTTTTTAGTTGAGGGTAGGACAGTCCTGTATTTCTGAAAGTCAAAAGTGTTTCTCAAAAGTGAGTGGTCAGTGCTACCTATTTGCCTTAGCAGCTCCTCAGGCTTTGTAAAGGAAGCTCCTGTAGGATGTTAAGCTGGAAGTGAATCAAGTGAATTTCTAAATAGGTCTCTTCGGTATTTTTATTGATAACTGTAATAATGAAATAACATATGCTTATTAAATTTGTAGGTAGTACAAATCTTAATAGTGGCTGCAATTACTTTGGAGGATATAGAACACAGAAATATCTCTGCCCACTGGGAATAGCTTAGGAGGTAATGAACTTGAATAGCTGGAAAAAACAACTGCAAAAATCTTGTCAGATCTTGTAGAAGAAACCTTTCAAATGATGCAAGAGCAGCTCAGTACTGGGACATGTTGCAGAAAAAGGTGTTAGTCTCTTTCAGTTGTTGGCTTAACTTAATTTGAAAGCAACCTAAAATCAAACTGATGTTTGGCACCCAAAGCAATTGTAAATTGTTTAAGGATAGCAAATTCTGCCTGAGGCATCGGGGTAGTCCTGCTGTCCTTCCATCCTCATTTTGTGATCTGTTTTCAGTTTACCAGAAGTATCTTGCTGACAATGAAGAATATCCTAGAACTGTTGAATATTTGCTTGATCTTCTAAACAGAGCTCCTACTTGTAATAGATTTTTTTTTTTTTGGATTAAAATACATTCTAGCATTGACTTGTTGGCAACCTCAGTAAGGTAGCAACTATTAGAATACTTATGGAGAGGTAAAACATGGTGTTGTGAATTTAAAGCTGGGTAAGCTGTGTACTCTAGAATGTAGTTTAAAAGAAAAGGTCTTCACATGTATCCTTTCCTGCTCTGTTGTTTGTTTGTTAATTTAGCATTTCTTGTCTTCTTTTGTCTTCTAAAGTATACACTCCTCTGTTTTCTGTTTTGTTGCCGATCATGATTAATCGTTAAAAGTCAGTTAAAAAGTGAAGCCATGTTTTGTAATAGTTCTTTGACTATCGAACTTCATTATTTTCTAGTCTGACATAATTGGATTCTTTAGAAAAATGTTATGGGATTTCTGTTGAGGTTAATTTAGAAAAGCACGTTGGGTAATTTCAATACCCTAGCCCAAAACAGGTTCAGTGGGTGACACATACTTTTAAACTTGTCTTTATTGAATTCTAGTTGGTTTGTTGCATCCTGCCGTATAGTTTAAATCCGGTATAATGGGTACCTAAAAAAGTTTAGTATGAACTCATGACACACAAAAAAAGGAGCAATTCAACTAAGCAATGCAATTTAACACTTTTGAAGTTCAGATTCCACAACTCGTACTCAAGCTTACTCAAATTACAGCAGCTATAGATTAAAATGACCCGTGTCTGTGCCTACTGATCTGCACTGTCTTGTGCAGAGACATGGAGTATATATTTATTTGCCTCTGCCTATTGCATGCACTTGGATGTTAATTGTTTTCATTAGCTGAGTTTCTAATAGTGCATATATTATATGTAAAGTACTTAAAATGTTTTCCTACCTGTGAGGAGAACAATAGGTAGAGAAAGTACCCTTGGGTATTGCCTTAAGCCATTACCTTCTCTTGTCCATATTCAAACTAGAGAATTTTACTGGAATTTGACAGTATCTCTAGATACTTAGGCTCTGTTTCCATTCAATCTAGAGAAAATATGGGGTTCTTGGTAGCCTTAAGGATCTAGTCTTTTCATGAAGAACTCTACTAAGGCCTCTGAGATTAATCTTTAGGGGCTACTTTGAAAAATCAGCTTTGTCTAGAAAGCTAATGAAGTATCTCCTACAGTCCATTCTGAGCAGTATCAGAAAATATTCAGTAGTTTTGCCACAGCTTTCTGATCAGACCTTTGTCCCATTTCTAAGAGAAAATGAAGAAATAAATGTTAGTTTTAGTTTCATGATCCTTATGAAATATTTGATTAGTGTGACACTTAAGTAATGAAAGGACATATGTGATGCTGTAACGAGGTAGGGCTGGTAAGATCAAACCACATCTATTTGAGAAAACAGTGCAAGAATACAGAAGGGAGGAGTTAATGATCAGAATGTCGAAAGTGTAGTACTCTTGTAAGATAAACATCTGAGAAGTACTTATTTCTTGTTGTTTTTTTTTTTTTCCATTTACAGGGACTTGCCACGAGGTGCTAAAGCCTTGTTTCTTTGATTCGGAGAGACTGGACCTAAATGGCGCAGCATGACTTTGCTCCAGCCTGGCTTAATTTTCCTACTCCGCCATCATCAACAAAGGTACGTTTTTTGCTGTTCTTGTAATCCATTAGCTTCGTTAATAAAGAAGTCTAAATGTCATAACATCAGTCATAGTAAAAATGTGTATCTGCGTATGAATGTGGGAGGGGTTATAACAGATGACATCTAGCAAGTCATCACGGTCATTATTTAAATAGTTGAAGGTTGTATCTCCAGTAGGGGTTTCTGCTTGAACAGCAGAGTTCACAGAATGAAGCACACGGACACGTTATCAAAGCTGTTACTGGATTAAAACTTCCTGCATTGGTAGTTTGAAATGATTTAGTGTATTGCTAGAAGAAATGAAACTGAGGCAAATGCTTGATGATGTTCTTGTTTTTGATTTTGCTTTCTGTCCTATACATTTTAGAGAACGGTTTTTCTTACTAAATCAACCAAGTGTTTTTATAAACACTTTTGAAGTAGACCTTCTGAAATGTCTCTTCTCTTGCTGGTGGTAGTTGTGCATCCTCAGTGTGGTTGTTCCTTCTAGACTATGACTACTCAGCTAATGAAATGGAAAAGTTAGCTTGAGAACAAGTAATAGCAGTCACTGAATCATTATGATTTTCAGATATTCTTCGATGTTTGCCCCTTGTATAAATGTTTCTTTTTTTTTTTTGGCATATCTTTCTACGCTTTCTTAAATTCTGTGATTGCAGAAGTAGAGGCAGCACTGGACTTTTCAAATGCCTATAATCTGTCCTGTTTTTCTATTTGTAGACATGCGTTCTTTATTCAAATCTTTTGAAGGCCAAGGTCTGTGTCTACAGCTATGATAATGATACTGTTTCACTTTAATGTGTTTAAGTTTCTTGCTATCTTTCATTCCATGAAAAATGTTTAGCCTTTCTAAACGTTGGAAATAGGCTTGTGCTGTTGTTCAACGCACAGTCAGCATTCATTTCTAGTTATGTCTCCATTGCTTTGTATGTGTATCTACACACATGGGCACACGCACATCTTTTTTTTTTTTTTTAATTCAGATCATTGAGTGTCATTTATGTATGACTCTTTGTATCTTTTTCTGTGCATAACTAGCTAACTTCTTTGTTTAGGATAGTCTAGGAGCAATTGTCTGTTGCTTTTAAGGGAACATCAGGTTTATCTGTTTCCAGGTGGTTCCTGAGATTTTTGTTCAACTTGATTTCTGAAATACTCAGCTCTGTGATCTGCTTGTTCTAATTTAATACATTTTCAACAGGAGAACTAATCAGAGCTTAGTTGAATATATCACAATTACAAAAGAATTTTTGTCCACATATTCCAAGAATTTAGTAGAAGAGATTTACCTGTATGCTTACTTTTATTCTGCCATTTTAAATTCCAGCACTACCTCATTACCCTAAATACATTATTTTAATAGGATGAATTGTTTTTTTCACCTCCTTCCTGAACTGTAGGAAGTTTCATTGCAAGAGTCTGTTGTGGATCTTGTTCTCTTCCGTGAATCTTTGCCTGAAGGAGTTTAGATAAACTTTTTAATCTCTTCCGAAAACTTTGTCATCGTATGCTTTTTCTGTTACAGTCCTTTTGCTTCATTGTCGCTTATAGCTTATTTTCTTGCATTACCTCTTCCTTCAGTGATGAGCATTTTAGGATATGTGGCCCATTTGGTTATTAAACACTTGAAAAGTCATTTTGGTCGTACCCATGTGTAGTAATTCATAATTTACATAATAAGATGTTTTCTGTCATTCCTATGCAAGAAAGATCTCAAATGTTGTGCCCCCCTGCACAGACTCTCCACACTCATCACTTCCTAGAATAGGTGTTTGATTCTGCTTCTCGTAACTGAACAAGGCAGATGAAGAGAAGAGCAGATAAGAGGAATGGAAGTGAAGAGGAAGGATGAGATGAAGAAGGGAAAGTGTCTCATGCAGAATGGGGCTGGGATGGGACTGATGCCAACAACATTTAGACTCGAAAAGGAGAAACTGAACTCTGCCCTGTCAGTTTATGCTTCCCTAAAGAGTCACTTTGGGACTCCATATTTTCAGGTGTTTGATTTCCTCTTCATGCTGGATAGCTGAGGCTTTTTCCTCCTCCTGCAGGTAAAGGCTAGCGTTAGAAAAACCAAGTGGCAGGAAGCTGGCAAGGTGAATGTGCTTTCTTAGCATGACTGATACAAATTACATCTTGACTGAAATCCACCTCGCCTATTGCTGCTGATTTTCTTTGAAGGATAATCTTTTATCTAATTTCCCTGTTACTTATATAGCAAAGTCCACTTAGCTTGGTAGTCAACTGCTGAGCAGCCTTAGTTCAGATCTGGAACTAATATATTTGCATAATTGCAGGAGTGTAAATGGGCAGATGTGAATAGTGAAGCCATCTTGGGATACAGACAAAATTCTTCTGAAAGGATTTCTGTGAAACGTGTCAGGCAATTTCAGACAGACCTGTGAACTCAATAGTTTTTGCAAGGTTACTGTTACTTTCATGTTAAGCAATAAGACTTCTTATACTTCAGAAACCTGTTTTGCTTTGTTTCTTGGCTGGCTGAATTGAGTCAGATAATTTTTCAACTTCCAGAAATTGCCAGTAGATTTCCTGTTGATTACAAAGTTTACTGTCATCTTTGCAGTGAGAGTCCTGATAGACTGATACCTCCATCATGTGGGGAAAATGTAAACTGCATGATCTTTGCACACAGTTCAGCAGCTTTAGATGCATTTTATCAAGTATAACTCAAACAATATACATAAAATGCCATTAGTTATGCTTTGTGAAAGTGTGATTGTTCTTCGAAGATACTCAAGAAAGGAAATCCAAAGGCAATATTAGAAGGTTGTCATATATAAATGAACACACAAAGCTGTCTTCTGAAATTTCACCTAAGATCAGCAAGTCTGGAGCTTTCAAATTTTTGGTTGCTTGTTCAAAGCTTGCTTATAAGGAAGTGGTGTTGAAGTTCCGTATCATTTGTTAACCACCTACATCTTTTGACAATTTCTTCTGGCTTTCTGATTGTGCTTTTTTTCTTTTTTCCTTTCGCCTCTCCAAGTATGCAGAGACTTCTCAGGTCTCAAATTGAGAGCAACTTATATAAAATTTGGTAATGCGTGCTTTGTATTTAAATGTATTTATTGCTTGCTTGCGTTTGAGTTTTAAGCAGTGGATTTTGAACAGCACCTTGAGTGCAACTGAGGGTATTTTTGGAAGAACTTGTCATTTTTTTTGTATGCTTGTCTTTTGATGGAGTTGGTGGTGGGGAAAAAAAATCACTTTCTTCAAAATATTTTCCAAAGTAGCAAAGTCCCTTCCTGTCCTGTGACTTCCTTNTTTTTTTTTTTTTTTTATTCCTACTTACTTTGATCAGTGGAGTAATTTAAATATCAGTGGATATTTAGATGTTGGTGGATAACAACAGAAATCAACCTTGAGGTTTTCATTTTGAGGCACGCATCATTTGTGTTTACATTAGAATGATGTTTCCAAGATCTGTCTTTGCAGTTATGAAAGTTGCATACCATTTCTAGATGGTGCATTGGGAAAATTTGTGAGTTAATGGCAACAAGCAGAGCTGCATTTGCTATTAATGTGAATTTTGTAGTATCAGTATTAATGATACTTGTTTCTAGGCTACACAGATTTCAAACCTTGCAACAGATTGCCATCTGAGACTCACCTCTAAAGGTGGTCAGGTCTCTAAAATGGTTTCACATGGCATTTTGCATATGACATGCTTGGGTGTTTTTGGTTAAAGATAACATGTATGGAGTCTGGGAAATTGCTTATTGTTGTGAGAACCTCTTGCCCTTGTGTAGCCCATTTTTTCTTCATCTTCAACCTCTTCATCTCCAACCCTCCTCCAAAGAATCTCTTCTAAGACGATGCTCAATGTAGCCTTAATTTCTTAGGCTTCAGGTTATAAATTTTGCTGTTTGCCTTCCTGCCTTCCAAACTATGATCTTGTGCCCTTTTTTACTTTTATAAACTTTTCCTCTGCTGTAACATACATCACCTGTCTGTATTCAACAGCCAAAAATAAACAATTGGCTTGTTTGCCCTGTGCCACAAGCATAGTCCCCAGCATTGTTTCATTGTCCTGGAGTGGAATATATAGATTCCACTTCTGCTGGCTTGAAGGATGATGACATGACTCTGAACATGCATATACTTGAGAATTGCTTTATCATCTGTCAGATATGCTTGTTCTGATAATTCAGCTCTGTTGTTAATCAGATATCTCCTTTACAGTCATCAGTGAACTTTGAGAAACATTCTGAAAATTTTTCACGGACAGAGAATCGTTATGAAGCAAATCGCAGAAGACACAACTCTTCAGATGGGTTTGATACTAACATTGGGCGACCTAATGGAGGTATAATTTAGCTTTCATGAAATGTTTTAAGTACATTTGCATCATTGCTTTCTAGCGTTGTATCTAGGAAGAAAATGTTACATCTCTTAGTCCTACACTACATGCTGTGTTCTGTAGTAAAAGAGGAAACGGGAAGTCGGACCCTCTTGAAGAGTGTGGGATGAGTATGGACTGGTTAGTATGATTCCACGTACGTTCCTCTTAGGGAAGAGTAAGATTGTTGAGTTGATTCTCTAGCCAATGATAAATAAATGAGCAGCCAGGAAAAGAGATTGAGTAGTTGTTATATTGGAGTACTGTCCTCTTTTTCTACCACTGGTTTGTGAGGATCTTCCCTGCTGCTTATGTGAATGCTGCTTAAGTTCACTACGCAGTCACATCACATAGTGTAGATAGAGCTGCTTGCTTAAGTCCTCTAAACGTTTTGCAAAAGTGGATTGTTCTTTGGAAGCTACTTATAGGTACATTTCTTTAAAATTTTAAAATCTAAGGGCATTTGGGGAGAAAAGAGAAGAATGGTTGGCGTTCACAAGGCAGAAATGGTGCAGAAAATACAAACCAACGTGGAGGATACCATGGTGGAAGTTCCCGCACTCGTACCAGCACTTTCCACTGTGGAAAAAGCCAAGGACTGCATGAAAACAATGTACCCGATAATGATACTGGGAAAAAAGAAGACAAGGAAGTACCCAAACAATTTGAGGCTGAGGATTTTGTAAGTTAACTGTAATTATAATAAACAAGGTTTCGTTGTTTCTGCAAGTGCCATTTTGTCCATTACAAGCTACTTCATGAGATTTCACCAGTTACAGATCATCATATAAGGGATCACCCTTCCCATAGGTAAGGGGGTATTAGTCATTTGTCCATTAACTTGTTTCTCTTTTTAATCTCCAGTTTTTATCTTTACATTTTTATTATTGTCACTTAAATGTTTAAGTGAAACTATAGTTGAATTCTAAATTTATAGTATTTTACCACAGTTTGCTGTGGAATGTGTATACATTAAATTCTACACAGTTACCACCTTACTGGAAATCTGAAGTACTAACAATGTGGTCTTTCTGGCTGTATGAATTTCCATATTTCAACCTAGAATTTTAAAATGTAAGAGAAAGAGAAAACTTTGTCTTTGAAGAGCCGTATTTCCCTGTCTTTTTTTTTTCCTTTTTTTTTTGGTTTCCATGAACAGTTAATATAATGCTTGAATGTTGGAGAAGAGAAACAAGTGACTGTTGATAAATTTGAGTCAGGGGTAATTTTCTGCCTGTCTCCATTTGAAAATCTTGGACAGCGTATGTTGTCATAATTGTTTATTTCATTGGTCCTAAAATTCAGTACTTACAAATTTCATTCTAAATAATGATAAAATTTCCTTTCAGCCATCTTTGAATCCTGAATATGAGAGGGAACCAAACCAGAATAAATCTTTAGCTGCAGGTGTGTGGGGTGAGTATTTTTGATTTTAAATACAAGAGAAAAAAAAAAAAGGTTGTTGTATTAGAAACATAGGAATTTCTTTTAGAATATTACAAAGATGTAGATTGAAATTGAGGAAATTTCAATGTTACTACAGTATGAGAATCTTTCCTTAGAAGAGGTACCACCTCTGTTTGGATGTAAATCTGTTGGTCTGTAGTTGCAGCCACAGCTAGCATTCTTGGCCCAGAAAAAGTATGCATCCTTTTTGTAAGGATGTCAAGAATTCGCCACTCAAGAGGAAATGTGCTTGAAGGTAGATCACCTAAATTAGTGATGTGATTGGTAGCTTCATGAAAGAATGCTTCTTACTAATTAGAACTGTTGAAGAGCTTGGAGAGAAACCACGTAATGGAGATAGAAAAGCTGGTCAACGTCGTGGTCTAGAGTAGTGTGCATGTACTATTCTCATGTTTATAAAGACCTCAGTGTGGAATGTTTGGATTTAAACTGAGCTGTTAATATGCAAGAATAATTCTTTAGTAAAAGGGAAATATGAAAAACATAATGTCTTTTGAAGATGCAGCCAAGAGAGCAACTGTGTTTTGGCGTGCAGTAAACACAACATAGTCGGCTGGTCAAAAGATGTGATTATCCTACAGTATTTAGCGTTGGTGCAGCCTCACCTTGGATATTATGTGCATTTCTGAGCTCCGCAATATAAAAATGATTTTGAGGTCCTTGAAAGGAGGGTTGGAAGGCATATACTCCCAGCTGAGAGGCTGAGGGTACCTGGGTTGCCTGCTCTGGAGAAGAGGAGGCTGAGAGGCAACCTCACTGCTTCTTTGCAGCTCTCTGAGGAGGGGAAACAGAGGGAGGTGCTGGGCTCTGCTCCTGGGAACTGAGGGAAGGACAGGAAGGGCAGAAAGCTGCCAGGGTTGGTTCAGGCTGTTCATTAGAAAACACTTACTGTTAGGGTGGTCAAACACTGGAAGAAGCTTCCTGGAGAGGTGGCTGATGCGCTGTGTCAGTGTTCAAGAGGCATGTGGGTGATGGCCTCAGTAACGTGCTGTAACTTCTGCTTAGCCCTGAAGTGATCAGACAGTTGTTCTAGGTGATCTTTGAAGGCTCCTCCCAACTGAACTATTCTATTCTATTAACAACTAACAGTATTTGGATTTTATATTTGCAAATAAGAACTGTATAGCTATTTTCTCTGACTAGAGGATATCTGCTTTCTGAAAGTAAAATTCTTGCATTGTCAAGTGAAATATTTACCAATGATGATTGTAGAAAATGGAACAGATCTTCAGTTTATCTGGGTTTGTACAGTATGTTATTTGTGGAACTAATGCTGGTCTAAGTCCTACTTTGTCTGTTTGGTCTGGACCATATGGCTATCCAGTAACCTCTGAACTGGAAACTTAGGACTGTATGCACATGCACATGCTTTTTTTTTTTTCTTTTTTCTCCAGAGTATCCTTTGAACCCTAAATCCAGATCTCCAAGAATGCTGGTCATTAAAAAGGGCAGTACAAAAGAATTGCACATATCTGGATTCCCTCTAGTAGGAAGTCTTCATTCACAACCAGTAAAAAATGGTATTGGCACAAGTGTTTATAAAGGATTAGTCCCTAAACCTGCCACTCCACCCGCAAAGGTGAGTTTTGTAAGAAATAGTAGAATGTTGTTTTTGCAGGACCCTCCTTCCTGTCTCCCAGTTTCCCTAACCTTCCCCAAAGACTCTGGAACATAGCTGAAACCTCCTCAGATGTCTCCCACAGGACCCCAAAGTGCCCTTAGAGACTCTCCGTGTCTTAGTTTCTAACAGAAGTTACTTCTCTCACAGTGTCTGGTATGAAGCTGTGTTTTGTTCCCAGAAGAGAAACACAACTGATAACACCTGGCAGTGTTGAACAGAGCCAAGGACGTATTTTGTTCCTCAGTGAAGCAGTTAGAAGGCATAAGGAGCCGGNCTAAGACTGTAGGAGAAGGATTCCTTGCTGCAGAATGTGCTGTACCTTATTTACGGTACTGCGTGTTAGAATGGTGTAAATGGAACACTGTGACCAGGAAGGCCGGTTTAAACACAGCATATCACAGCAATACAGGGTATAGTTTTGGCTAATTCTTGGGAACAAGGCCAGAGAGTCTGTGCTTCTGAAGGGTACCAGGAGCAGGACCAGCTAACTGACTCTGAGGCCTGAATTTGTTCAAAGGTTACTCAGAGAAAGGGACAATGCTTACACTGACCATGAAGCAAAGAGGGGAGGAGAACTGGAAAGAATCATGCCCAAGTCGTAATCAGGTGCAGGACATTTGGCAGTATCAGATAGGCTGTAGACTGTAGGCCCTGAAGTACTCAACCAATGAGGAACCAGGGCAGGGGGAGAATAAAAACTGCTGTACATTTCTGCTTGGTGTGCCTACCTGCTAGGTCACCCACTTTGCAAAGTGTTAATAAAGGGCCGTTCATCTAATACTCTGCCTGAGCCTTAAGTCATTGGCCATCGAGCGTTTCTCACAGTTTGTGATAGGTGTCCAAGTGAAAGTGAGAGGATGTTTTTAACTTATGGAATGGCAACGCTTTTTCTGTATATGTTTTTAACAGAAAAAGAGATACAAAGTGGAGAGCAATGGCTGGCATAAAAATACCTTTAAAATTTTTCTCAGTTCTTGATACAGATAATGTTGCAACCTATTAGAGCCATTCTGATCCCTTTCCCTAAGCAATATTCTATGTTTATCTTTTGGTTTTGGTTTGGGAATATTTGCATGCTGCTGAGATGGAGCTGTTCTTATCTCTAAAAACTTAATGCATTAGAAATATTATTTGCAGCTGCTAAAGACTCTCATATTTTTGTTCCTAATACGTCAGATGTGAGTGTCTTAATTGTTTTTAAACTTAACTCTATACATAAAAGGCATAAAAAGAATTTGTGAGAGGATGAATTGTTCATAAACTGTCTCTATCCTGGAAGAAAGTGTTTATGCTAAATCACTGGTGTAATGTTTTGCTTTTGCTTAATTATTTTTCTGACATTCTTGAAAAGAATTCTATTGTAATTAATGATTCCTTATTTTTTCAAGCCCACACAGTGGAAAAGCCAAGCGAAAGAAAACAAACTTGTGAATACGTATCCACATGAATCTACATATGGTACTGGCAATTTCAGTCCTTTCAAATCAACTGCCAAGGTGTTTCCAGTATCACAGAATGCAGTGAGAGAGGTAATGCAATATTTGTAGTTTTAATCACATATATCAAATTTCTAGTTTGTTTGGTTAAATAAGTAGATCGATAAATTTTATGCAGAACTGTGTTAAATAAGTTTATTTTTTGGAAGCCAATATGAGGGAGGGGAACATGGAAGGTACCTCAATGGTCTTTAGGTACTTCTCAATTTGCTTTGTAGATTTGGTTTGAAGTAAAAATGGTGCACTAGGTCAACTGTTAGCCGTGCTCCATAAGCTTGAATCCCTTTGCCTATATGCAAGAACCATAGATACTTAAATACAGATATTTTCCCTCTACTTTGGACTCTGGGTGTACATGCAGTATAAGTTCCTGAGAAGATTTTGGCTTTTCTTCAAAGCTTTCTAAATGAAAGAGCTTCTAATAGTCTTAATGTTATTTTACTCCCTACATTAGTGTAATCGTTCAAATTCTTCATCCCCTGTTGACAAAGTTGGTCAGCCTCGTTTAACAAAATTGACAAGAATGCGGACTGATAAGAAGAGTGAATTTTTGAAAGCATTGAAACGAGATAAAGTGGAAGAACATCGTGAAGATGAGAATCACGCTGGGCAAGAGAAGGTAACTTTCTTCATACCTGTTGTAGATCCAGCAGTAACAGATTTCAGACTGAATGTAGCCTGTGTTTTTCTTTGCTGTAACTAGATGTTAAGGTATGGACTTGGATCTCTAAATGTGGGAAAGGACTTGCCTTATGATGAATTTTCTCCAAATGCTACTCTTTCTCCAGTGAGTCTTAGTAGTTTTTCTTTCTGCAGGGTGTCTTCATCCATGTCAATAACTCAAGCCTTTTAACAACAATAAAAAGAATAAAGAAGCTTAATACACTAACCTAATCTTTCTGGAGGGCCATGTCTTGCACCTTGGCTGTTAATTATCCTGGAAAAACAATTAATGGAAAAACATGGTTCTGCTTCTCATATTTTTTCCTTTCTAACTGGAATGCTTAGAATACCCAGAAGTTATCTGTTATAGCTGTAGTCATAGGAGCAATACTTTGATTTATGCACATATGAGAAACCTGTTTCTGCTTCCAAACTGAGACCTTGGAGGCCTATACTACCTATAATATTAATGTGTCAGGTTTCTTTCTGGATCGGTTCATGCAGTGCCTGGCTGGCACCTGAGAATATTCATGTCTATGATACCCACCACCACCAAGCTATAACTAGAGTTACCTATCTAGTATAAGTGAAGGTAAGGAATGTATTGTTCAGGGTGAAGTTATTAATACATCTATGAGTGGTTTGAATTACTTTAAAGAAAACAAAACCAAACCAAAAAAGTGGTCATAAAGAAGGATTATTCAAACTGAGATATGAAAAAAGAAACAATGCAACTGTGCATTGGTCCTAAAAGTAAAACTGATTTTTTTGACCCAGTTTGATTTCACGCAAAGCCAAACTTGCTGTAATGGGTCTGTACAACTTACTGTATGCATCAGTTAAGAAAGCTCTGCATTTTTTCATTACCTTGAGTTGGTTGTTGGGTGCAAGGTTGTTCAAGAAATGCATGAAGGTTTTGATTTAAGGTGAGGAAGATCTTCAGAAACACTGTCTTGAACTTCAGAGTTCTGAAAATACTGATAAGAGTTTCACTTCCCAAAATTGTCTTGTTCATGGTACTTACATCAAATGCATTTGTTTGTCCCATTGTACATATTCAGTCAGTGTATCTTGGAAGGAAAAAATGAGTTTTTAGCAGCAGAAGTCATAATATCCTTGGACAGCTGTAACTCATAATTTGTTAGTAATTGCATGCATCTTGTTGTCACTGATGTTTCACTAACAGATGTGGAAAGATGTTAAAGTTAACAAATCGTGTCTATAATAGTTGCCCTACTTTCAGCAGTGACAGTGACTTCACCCCTGAAATAATGTGGCAGATTGTGATCAACAGCTGGGTCATGCTTGAAGGAAGCTGTTTTGCCCTAATACATTAAAGCTCTTTAATATTGTTAGGAATTTTCTCTCATACTCTGCATAACATTTTCCAGGTTTATGATTTAACAGCTGACTATACGTTTATTGGGATATCTTTTTTCTTTGTTTTTATTTTAAGAAGTCTTTGAGCATTCTTAAGTTTCTAGAAGCAGATAAATCTGACTGAAAGGGGAATGCTGATGATGGTCTTGATCCTAGATCCAGAAATAGGGTAGTGCAGAACTTGCTTATTGAGTGATTACCTCCTGCTATGGATAGTGCTCTTAATACGCTGAGTCTGGAGCTTTCATTGTCAAAAAGGTGCTAGCTAGATAATGATCATACTCTTGTCTTTGTTTTTACAGTTTCTAAGACTTCTGAGGCTATTTGGCTAATTAGTGAGTAAGAATTAAAAGTTGCTGGAAGAGTAGAATAAAAAAACATTTTAGGTTTACAGGATTAAAGAACTTGTTGCTCAAACCTGTGGTTTGAGCCAGCAGGCCTGAAAACACCACACAGCCTTTTGCTCACCCCCTCCCCCCCCTCCTCCCAGCTGGGATGGGGGAGAGAATTGAAGGAAAAAAAAGGTAGAACTCGTGGGTTGAGATAAAACTATTTACTAACAGAAAAGGAAAATAGAATAAAATAACAATAATGATAATTATATACAAAACAAATGATTGTACAAAGCAATCGCTCACCAGCCATGACCGATTTCCCCAAGCAATCGGGTCCTCCCAGCTCACTTCCCTTCCTTGTATTCCATGATGTCATATCGTATGGAATATCCGTTTGGTCAGTTTGGGTCAGCTGCCCCGTTCTTGTCCCCGCCCAGCTCCCTGTGCGCCCCCCAGCCCCTTCACTGGCAGAGGCACAAGGAACTGAGAATGCAAATGTCCTTGGCTCTGTTCAGTGCTGCTGAGTGTTATCAGCCTTGTTTCTCATCTAGAACCAAAACACCTAAAAGCTTTGTAGCAGATACTAAGAAAGAAAGTTTCAGTTAGCAACTAAGACAGAGCTTTAAATATTTGAGTGAACCTTAACCATCTGTTTTCTAAATAGAATCACAGAATTGCAGGGGTTGGAAGGGACCTCAAGAGATCGAGTCCAACCCCCCTGCCAGAGCAGGTTCCCTACAGCAGGTCGCACAGGTGGACGTCCAGATGGGGCTTGAATATCTCCAGGGAAGGAGACTCCACAACCTCCCTGGGCAGCCTGTGCCAGTGCTCCGTCACCCGCACCGTGAAGAAGTTCTTCCGCATGTTGGTGCAGAACTTCCTGTGCTCCAGCTTAAGGCCATTGCCCCTTGTCCTGTCCCCACTGACCACTGAGAAGAGGTTCCCCACCTCCATTAGCCTCCCACAACTAAGATACTTATAAACATGGATCAGGTCCCCTCTCAGCCTTCTTTTCTCCAGGCTGAACAGACCCAGCTTACTGAGCCTCTCCTCACAGGGGAGATGCTCCAGGCCCTTGATCATCTTTGAGGCCCTCCACTGGACTCTTTCCAGGAGGTGCCTGTCTTTCTTATACAGGGGAGCCCAGAACTGGATACAGTACTCCAGCTGAGGCCTGACCAGGGCAGAGTAAAGGGGGAAGATAAAATAAACTCTCTTCCGAGTTCTTTTGTCACAGCTAGTAAGTTACTGTTGTAGTAACAACAGCCTGAAAAGTACTGTGATGTGTGCACGTTGTCTGCATTTAAAGAGAATCATTCAGTCTTCCTGAACATCTGGCACATGAATTTGCTAGTTAAGATATGATGACTGTGACCTACCCTTTCAAGCAAGTAGAATTTTGTGCTTTCAAACTTTGCCTGACAAAGAAGATATTTATTTAATTAGGAGCCTTGTTTGTATGTTCAACAGATAATTTCGTATTTGTAAATGAATCATAGAATCATAGAATGGTTCAGGTTGGAAGGGACCTTAGAGATCATCTTGTTCCAACCTCCCTGCCGTGGGCAAGGACACCTCCCACTAGACCAGGTTGCCCAAAGCCCCATCCAGCCTGGCTTTGAATACTTCCAGGGAGGGGGCATCCACGACTTCTCTGGGCAACCTGTTCCAGTGTCTCACCACCCTCACAGTGAAGAATTTCTTCCTTATATCTAGCCTAAATCTACCCTCTTCCACTTTATAACCATTACCCCTTGTCCTGTCATTATCTATCCTTGTAAAAAGCCCCTCCCCAGCTTTCCTGTAGGCCCGTTCAGGTACTGGAAGGCTGCTATCAGGTCCCCCCGCAGCCTTCTCTCCTCCAGGCTGAAGAGTCCTAACTCTCTCAGCCTGTCCTCGTAGGGGAGGTGCTCCAGCCCTCTGATCATCCTCGTGGCCCTCCTCTGGACCCGCTCCAACAGCTCCACATCCTTCTTGTGTTGGGGGCCCCAGAACTGGACACAATACTCCAGGTGAGGTCTCACGAGAGCAGAGTAGAGGGGCAGAATCACCTCCCTCGACCTGCTGGCCACGCTTCTCTTGATGCAGCCCAGGATGCGGTTGGCCTTCTGGGCTGCAAGCGCACACTGCCGGCTCATGTTGAGTTTCTCGTCAACACACACCCCCAAGTCCCTCTCCTCAGGGCTACTCTCAAGCCATTCTCCGCCCAGCCTGTATGTGTACTTGGGATTGCTCCGACCCAGGTGCAGGACCTTGCACTTGGCTTTGTTGAATTTCATGAGGTTGGCATGGGCCCACCTCTCAAGCCTGTCCAGGTCCCTCTGGATGGCATCCCTTCCCTCTGGCGTGTCGACTGCACCATGCAGGTTGGCATCATCTGCAAACTTGCTGAGGGTGCACTCGATCCCACTGTCCATGTCACGGACAAAGATGTTAAACAGCACTGGTCCCAGTACCGATCCCTGAGGAACACCACTCGTCACTGGTCTCCATTCAGACACTGAGCCATTGACCGCCACTCTCTGAGTGCGGCCATCCAGCCAGTTCCTTATGCAGCAAGTGGTTCGTCCATCAAACCCATATTTATTCAGTTTATCAACCAGGATGCTGTGCGGGACAGTGTCAAACACCTTGCACAAGTCCAGGTAGATGACGTCGGTTGCTCTCCCTTTATCCACTGTTTCTGTGACTCCATCATAGAAGGCCACTAGGTTTGTCAGGCACGATTTGCCCTTGGTGAAGCCATGTTGGTTGCCGCCAATCACCTCATCTCGATTTTCCATGTGCCTTAGTAGAGCTTATAAATGTATGAAAGCCAGCTTATATAAGCTTGAAGTTTTAAGATATGTTTAAAACTTTTCTACAAAGTTTGAGGCCAAGCACAAGATTGCTTTCTACTTTATTTGTCCAGTGGTATAATTTAAGATTTCTATAGTACCCATGTATTGTGGTGCTATTGAAATGAGCAACACTACCTTCCAGTAATTCTGCATTTAAATTAAGTAGAATCACTGAATTACAGCATTTTCAGAGTGGAATTTACTTTCGAACTCTGTAATATATATTTTTTTTTAACAGGATGATGACTCCTTTAACTTGTGTAACAGCAACAGTCCTCATCATGAGAGAGATATAAACCGAAACTTTGAAAATGAAATTCCACAAGAGAATGGCAATGCTTCAGTTACATCCCAACAGGTCATCCGATCTTCAACTTTCCCTCAGGCAGATGTTCTTTCAAGCTCACTTGAGGCAGAGCATAGGTATGTGCTTCTTATATAAAATGTTTCTTCATGGTAAGTGCCTTAAATTCTTACTAGCTTAGAATTCAGACTCTGAAAACTGAGAACACAAAATATTTGTTAAGAATACTGTAAAAGATTCAACTTTAGACATGTACTAATTTAACATGGAATGTACTTTGTTTCTACTAGACTTGTGTACTGTTACCTCTAACTTGCTTTACTAAAGAATTGATATATTTCTTTGTAAAGAAATAAAGCAAACTGATTTGCTTATCTAGAAGGAACAATGCATGTAGTTGCTATCTCTTAAAATAGTACTTTAAATGCTGCATCTTATGTAAAACACCAGTCAGTTTTTCCTTGTTAAAGAAATGGATTATTTTTGTAACTGTTTGACACCATCAGTGATACCATAAGACAATGCAAAGGAGAGGGATAAATTAAGTTCAAAGAAGGATTGAACTTACCAGTAGCAGATGATAGAGATGAGAATTGTGCTGCTGGGAAGTCGTAAATCAGTCTGGAGGTGAGCTTGTCTTAGAAACTTTCAGAGACTTAGAAAACTTAGGCTGCTATCGGCTGCTGACAGTGATTTTTGACTAGAAGATAGGAGTCAAATTTAACTCTCATTTGTAAATTTAAATGACTTTGAATCACTTTCATATGATTTTTGGGCAAGCTTCTTTCTTGATGGTATTTCAGAGATATTGTGCATCTACTCTGTACTAGCTCTTTGGTTTTGACCTGTGGTGTGTAAGCACGTGTCATGGTAGGCTGTTTAGTGGAAAACAGCACTTAAAGTGACCAGCCTTACTCATAGGATGCTTGTGCATGCCTGATAACTGGATTGGCTCATATACAAAATGCATCTTGAGTTTTCTTTCTGCTAGGGAAGACTCCACCATACTGTAATTATGTACTCATCCTGTTGGTGTCAAGTTTACTAATCTGAAGTGTAATTTTTTAGTGTAATTCCTAATGCTGCTTTAAAGAGACGGGTCCAGCTAGCTTTAGACAATGTTGCTCAAGTTAATTAGCTATTGCCCTCAACTTTACTTAAATTAACAGAAACTGTGTAACTGCACTTAATTGTACGCAATACTGTTAACATCTTAGCTTGCTTGCAATAAACTTTATAATTCAAATTACTGTTACTAAAAACGTCACTGAAATGCTTTTGTTGTTGCATAATGGCAAGTCTCTTCTTGCATGTGTATCCAAATTTGTATATTCTCTTAGTAGAGAAAAGATTTAGATGGCTTGCATGTCATTTCTTCTGCTTTCCCGTGATATTGCTTTTCCTGACTCACATTGTCCAGTCACATCTAAACACTACAAAGGATGTAATTTCCATTTCTGTCCTGTTAACTTCTTTTCTAAGCAGACTTAGTAGTGCCGTTCTTTCCCTCTCCTTCTACAATTCTGCGCTTTCAGTATGATTTTAGTAATAGTGATGTCATTTTAGTCACTTGCAGGTTTATCTGCTGCAAGTGTGTTGTATTTGGACCTAGAATTTTTTGTAAGGAGGGTTTTGCATCAGGCATGCGACATCAACTTGAAATCATCTAACTACTTCCGTTTTAATATATTCACTGTTAATCAATTCTAAGTTGTCAATTTCCTGTCCCAGTTCTGGCATATACTTTTAGAATCCACTTTAGTTTTTCTGAAATAGCTTGTACTTCCTATAAGGTCTACAGACACATAGTTTGCCTGAAGAAGATGCTAATCCTTTTGGCAAAAACTTTGCAGCAAGAGAATGTGTGATCTTCATTAAATGCCACAGTGTCTTCTCCATCAGATAAACCTGTTTCCAGAGTGTCTTCAGACCTAAATTCATTTTCTTTTTGCATGGATATTGTCCCATTTTTGGCACTGACTGAAACACTTTGATTATTGCATCCTTGGATATCTCAGAAGGATGTGTCTCCATTTCTTTTCCTCCCCATGTCCCAGAACTTGCTTCTAGTTATCCAGGAAAAAAATCTGCAGATTCCCTTAGTGTGCATCTTTTTTTTTTTTTTTCCCACTTTTGGGGATGTACACTGCTGCTCTGCTAGAAATACATTTTTTCTTTTCCACCTCATGCAGATTTCTTGCCTTAAAATGAAGGTATAGCTTTCTTCCAGCTTGAACCTTAGAAATATGATGAATATCATAGTGGAAACTGAGGTCAAGAGTTTACTTGAAAATTTACTCATCTTATGCTAAGAAGCAGCTGTGTCTGGAAGTGTTGTCAATTGATTAGTAAAGATCCTGGAGTGAGGTAATAAGGCATTTGACTTTTGTGCAAGTTTATTCACTCTATTGGCAGAGGGAACAAGGTCTATTTAGTATGTGAAACCTGATGACAGGAAATGTAACACTTGATGTGTGGAAGTGATGGAGTGGATGGAAATTAAAATGGCTTGAAATTAAGAGTGTGTTTTATAGATAAACTATTACTGTTTGTTTTTTGCAGCCTTTGAAATTAAACATGATGACAAAACAGCATCAGCTGTGAAGGACCTAATAACTTCATATCTTCTGTGCTTTATAGATCTTTTCTTAAATTCTTACATAAAAGTAGGCTAGAAATCTGTTTTAAAAAATAAAAACATTTATTATGCATCTTAATATATGTATAATGTATATAGGAAGACCATGAAATATGTGTGTAGAAGTTCCTTCTTTCATTTTTCTTTTTATTTTAAAGGTTGTTAAAGGAAATGGGCTGGCAGGAAGACAGTGAAAATGATGATATATATGCTCCACTGACAGAAGATGAGATGAAGGAATTCCAAGTCATTAGTGAACAGGTAATACTCAGTTAACATTCCATTATGAACTTGTAGCTGACTTGTAGGGATGATGCGGGGGCACCTGATAGCAGCCTTCCAGTACCTGATGGGGGCCTACGGGAAAGCTGGGGAGGGGCTTTTTACAAGGACAGGTAATGACAGGACAAGGGATAATGGTTATAAACTGGAAGAGGGTAGATTTAGGCTAGATATAAGGAAGAAATTCTTCACTGTGGGGGTAGTGAGACACTGGAACAGGTTGCCCAGAGAAGTTGTGGATGCCTCCTCCCTGGAAGTGTTCAAGGCCAGGCTGGATGGGGCTTTGGGCAACCTGGTCTAGTGGGAGGTGTCCTTGCCCATGGCAGGGGGATTGGAACAAGATGATCTCAAAGGTCCCTTCCAACCTGAACCATTCTATGATTCTATGATGCCATTTCAGTACCCTTTTTATTTCCTTTCTTTCATCCTTTGTCCTTTCAGAAGAATAGTTGGTTTAAAAGGGTACGTGGAGCAGTGCTTAGTTTCAGCATTGCTGCTTGCAGAATTCCACAGGCCTTCTAGGTCTTCAGCTCAACCTGACGAAAAGGAATTTTCTGTTCAGGTTTTTATGCAGCTTCATTGGCTTTCGTCAGTGGAAACTGAGCATCATGTAATTCACTAGTAACAATCTGAACTGGCAGTCTAGGCTTGCTAATGTTTTTTTTTTTTTTGTAGCAGACTGAAAAAGGGACTGCATCACAGGAGAGTCCATGTGGGAGGAATCACTGGGGTAAAACATCTGAGGAAGTGGATGGGAAGTGGTAAACTTGTTCTCTGCAGATGGTTGGCTTAGTACAGTTAGAGGCTCTTAGATGCATGTGGCAGGTTCAGAAGTGAAGGTTTTCAGGTGAAATTTTCTTTGTATGTATCATAGAATTGTAGAGTGACTTAGGTTGGAAGGCACCTTTAAGATAATCTAGTTCCAACCCCCGTGCCATGGGGAGGGCTGCCACCCACCAGGTCAGGCTGCCTATGGCCCCATCCAACCTGGCCTTGAGTGCCTCTAGGGATGGGGCATCCACAACTTCTCTGGGCAGCTCACCACCCTCTGAGTAAAGAATTTCCTCCTAAAATCTATCCTAAATCTTCCCGCTCTTAGTTTAAAACCATTCCCCCTTGTCTTATGACTATCTATCTTGTAAAAAGTTGGTCCCTCTCCAGCTTGTAAACTCCCTTCAGGTATTGGAAGGTAGCCGTGGGGTCTCCTCAGAGCCTTGTCTTCTCCAAGCTAAACAAGCCCAGTTCTCTCAATCTTCCTTCGTAGGAGAGGTGCTAAAGCCATGAAGATCATCTTTGCGGTCCTCCTCTGGACCCACTCCAGCAGCATCACGACTTTCTTGTGCTGGAGGCTTCAGACTTGGACACAGTACTCCAGATGGGGCCTCACAACGGCAGAGCAGAGAGGGGCAATCCCCTCCTTTTCCCTGCTGACCACTTCTCTTTTGATGCAGACCTGGATACTGTTAGCCTTCCAGGCTGCAAATGCACACTTGTGGCTCATGGCCAGCTTTTCATCCACCAGAACTCCCAAGTCCTTCTGAGCAGGGCTGTTCTCTATGAGTTCTTCTCTGAGTCTGCACGCATATCTGCGATTCCCCTGACCCAAGTGTAACACCTTGCACTCGGGCTTGTTGAACCTCATTAGGTGCACATGGGTCCACTTTTCAAGCCTGTCCAGGTCCCACTGGATGGCTTCCCTTCCTTCTGTTGTGTCAACTGCACCACCCAGCTTGGTGTCATCAGCAAACTTGCTGAGGGTGCACTAAATCACCCTATCTGTCATTGATTAGAGCACTGGTCCCAAGACAGATCTGTGGGGGGACACCACTTGCATCTGTCTTCCACCTGAGCGTAGATCCATTGACCACAACCTTGGCTGCAACCATCAACCAATTTTTTACCCACCAAATTGTCCAGCCTTCAAATCCATGTTTCTCCAATTTAAGATAAGGATGTGGTGTAGGACCACATTAACAACCTTGCACAAGTCCAGATAGACAACATCAGTTGCCCTTCCTTTGTCTACTGATGCCGTAACTCCATCATAGAAGGCCACCAGATTGGTTAGGCATGACCATCCCTTGGTGAAGCCGTGCTGGCTGTCTCCAATTACCTCCTCATCTCTCATGTACTTTAACATAGCTTCCACGAGGATCTGCTACATGATCTTCCCAGGCAGAAACTTAAGGCTTACTGGCCCTTAGTTTTCTGGGTCTTCCTTTCTCCCTGCATGTATAGCTGGTAGAGCAGTAGATCTAATGTAGCCCATAGATTAAGCTACAGAGAATGTTGAAATTCAGCAGATTGTTACATTTAGATCTTTCTCTAAAAACATCTTGTTTTCTCATTTCAGTTACGAAAAAATGGCCTTCGGAAAAATGGCATTTTGAAAAATGGCCTCATCTGTAATTTCAAATTTAGCCCCTGGAAAAACAGCACTTTCAAACCTGCTCTGGAAAATGAGGATTCTGAGACGAGCAGCAGTGATACATCAGATGATGATGATGTGTGAAGATTTCTGTAACATCTGTAGAAGCTTATTTTGATCTCATGAAAATATGGGGATGTATTGTCAAAAAAAAAAATCTAATTTATGTAGTAACATACCCCACTAGAGGAAGAATGGTGGAACCGCTCTCTGAAGAAAACAAGGAATGTTGTGTTGGGTGTGTTGAACTTTACTATAATTTCTTTGTAAACGAATGTTGTAGAATGAGGACTTGGGTTGACCCAGCATTGACTGTCTTCATCACTGCAGCATTTCTGACTAGCAATGTGACAATGTAACAAATCAGACTTTCTCATTTAATAATAAAAGCAAAAATAATTGTGTAATGTTTTGCAAAGCTTCTGTCTTAAAATGTCCATGTCTATAAAGACAAAAAGGGCAGCTTGACACAGTGTTTTGCTTGCCAAGTCTTTTCTTTGTTACAGTGGAAATCCTTGAGTCCACTTTTTACGCAAAAAGGGCAATGTAGCATGTTGGCTAAAAATGAGCAAAGTGCACTAAAACTCTTTTCCTTAATTGAGCTGTTGTACTGTTCTACTTCCACACCGAATTGCTCTTTAGCCATAGTAGTGTCATTGTTGTTAATGGCAAAGAACCCTGATGTTACAGTTCCAAATTTTTAGGACTAAATTAAATTGAAGCTTTATGGGGATGTTGCAAGATCCAGTATTCTCACAGTGAACACACTCGTGTGGGAAAGTAAGCACTTTGAATTTACTATTTACATGCAGAGAAATAATTACAGTGACTGGACTTGTCCACTACATGGAAAATAAACTGTTTTACAAAGTATTGTCTCAATGCTCTCAATCAAGAGTATTGTTTTTAGATCTAGTAAGCTTTGTTTGCGTTTATATTCAATGTACTTTAACAGCAGTCACTGCATTTTAGAATATGATAAAAATATTTTTATCATGATTTTTTATAGCAACAGAAGTATGTCTATGCAATAAGCAGCTGTTTTGCTTGCTTTGTGTCAAACTTTATCACATTTTAAAACCAGTAGTGTATTATTTACACTTTATTTGATTCGTCATAGTTCTTGAAATATTTTCCAAGGTTGTATGATCTATATAGCATTAATCCATAAGCACAGCTGCTCTTGATGATGTCATGCACATTTATAACACAGCTTATGTATAGACATTCCTACTTTAAGATATTTTTGAATTGTACTACGTTTTATAGTAAGTAATTCACAATTTTGAACTAGAGAAAAAAAAAAACAAACTACGAAGATTAGCTTTTTCCCATGTTTAAATTTTTTTAGGAAAAAACTTTTTGTAAGGCATCGTCTAACAATTTTGGGCCAAAGATGTGTTGTGATTGTAGTTTACTTTTTTAGTTTAAATAGGATGTCTACTTAAGAAGTCTTTTTTTTTTCTCCCCCCCCCTTGGAGCAGTCATGCAAATGTTGGTGTAGTTATCTTTGGCACAATATTTTGAAATGTGGTGTTTTCGTGTCTAAATTTAAGAGGATAATTTTTTTTTTGAAGAAAAAACTGCTGTGTCAGTAATTCAATCTTTTCTATTTGTATGCCTCAGGCACCTTCTTTTTCTTTATCTTCTGCATATTTTTAATCCAACTTTGGTATCTTTGTACAGCTTATTCCATTTTTGATTGTTGCATCTGTTCAACAGGATCTTCTGCCTATCCTAGGTACTTAGTCACATGTGAATGCATTCATTTCACTTCTAAGTAAGCCCAGTACCTCTCAAATCGTTACAGATTAATTGTTTTCTTTGTCTTCAGTTTAATGACAAGTGTCACTTGTATAATTAACACTTTGGACAAGAAGTGTCTTTGACCTTTCACGCTAGCTCAGAAGATGTTATCAAAGGTCTGCATGGCCCTTACCTTCAATAGTTGTCAGTCTGCTCTGTTTTACTTTGCCCTTCTGCAGCAAGAGGTGGAAGTGAGGCAGTTCTCATATTTCCACTGAGGAATTGAGTTATGTTACCTTATATTGACTTACAGCAAGGGTGAGTAACACATTGGTCCTCTTCTTTGCCCACTTAAGAAGCGCTTTCTGTCTCTGTCACTGAGGAAGTCTTATTTTCTATAGATTTTCTGATTTTTATTTTCCTGGAAAGTGTCACTTGAAGTTTTTTGTATCTTACTTTTCATAAAATGCATGAAAGCATCTGTTTGCACAGCATCCTTCCCTTTTGTGTATGAGGGTGTAAGGCAAAATGAAATCTGGTTCTCTAATGTGTAACAATGTAACTTCTTCCATCTTTGTCTTTGTTCTTTCCTGGGGCGATTTTAATAGTTTATTAGCCTTTCTCTTCTGTCATACCTGCACCATGTTCTGTTCCCACATTCCTGTTTTTTTTTTGTTTTTTTTGTTTGTTTGTTTGTTAGCTCAATACTAGCAAGGATGTCTTCCCTAATGGTTTGACAAGTTGTTGGGACTAGGCTTGCCTACTCCTTTAGCTTGAGTGTTAAAGGCTGTCTGCTGGAGATAGTTTGTCAGCTTTTGGCCTGGAGATCTTAACTTCAGTGAATAAGTTATGCTGCATGGCATGCTGAAATTTCTGTCTTTATTGACAGAAAACCCTATCCTCTTGACACCCCTTTCCACCCTTCTTTAAAAGTTAAGAAGACTGATAAGTCACTCACTGTTTTTCTGGTCTGTTGGTGGTGAGGAATATGTGCTCTGTGTCTGCTGGTATGAAAGGGTACATTTTATAGTAGGGCACTTGAGCTTCTTTACCTCATCTGGAATGACTGGAGGCCTTCTTGCACATGGTATTTTCTCTGCTAGGGAAAGAAGCTATCATTCCTGAAGAGAGTGTTTATTGCAATGAAGTAGTCCACTGATGCATATTGGACCCTGTCAGGCATCTAAGGTAGACTTGCTGTTTGTATTCCAAATCTTTGAAAAATGTTATCAAGCATAAAGAAAGTAGAATTTTTTGCTCTTACACAATTACCTCTGGAGAAAAAAGCCTCTTATTTTTAATGAGGACCTTAACTTTAACGATTCGTCTTTACATAATGCCTCTTCTCCAGTAAATACATTTAAACTGATGGCTGCTGGAAGCTGGAAGGAGAGTTAGTCGAGGCAATCTTTCTTTTTTTCCTGTTCTTTTTGCTGCTAGGCAGTGGTTGAATGAGTTTATTCACCTGCATGGAGGTTCTGGTCTGATTAAGGATGATAACTGCTGTGCACCAAAAATTATTGGCACGTTAGGATAATAAATTTGCTGCCTAGCTGGTCGGCTTTTGTCATGCTGCTACAGTCAACAGTGAGCTGTACTGCATCTTGAATGAGATTTGTTCCCTGAATCTCGCTCTTCAGCCTTCCCCAGAAGTAGTTGTCAATGCATTTGCGTGATGGGTGCTGGCAGCAATTTGCAGGGTGATCTGGCTCTGTGTGAAACATCAGTAGGTATTGACAGCTTTCTTCTATGTTAGGAGGTTTGTACATCTTAAGGATTTGAAAGTGGCTTTTGGGGTCTATCTCTTACTGTGTTGCCATCCAGCAAACACCTTCAAACAAAGACTGAAAAAAACCCCGCCTTACCATACCTTCAGCCAGCTTGCCTGCGTACAGTTTTATTACTAAATTCAGTGCTTAGGAAGGCCCGCTTCTATTGCTTGATGGAGATGTGAGATCTCAAGGTCTGCAGTGTCATGCGTTCCTAAAATCCCTTCAAAGACAACTGTGAGCCCTTGTCATGAGTATCATGTGCTTTACTACCTAGGATATGCAGAACTTACGTCCAGACTGAAGGCCACTGCCTCAGTCACCACATTTGCTTATTTTCCTGCTATGTTGCTTTATGTAACAAGAGATGCTATTTGAGTAGATAATGTTTGAAATGAGCTGATCTGTAAGAATTGATGTGTACTGTAAGCAGTGTACTCAATCAAGCTATTATGCTAAGCTATAAACAATTGTCAGAAGTTGGGAAATACTTCTGTCTGCACTGGAAAGCTATTTTAAGAAGTCTGAGTGTGAAGGTAAAACACAGATATTTTCATGAGTCCTCCTGAGTGTCTTTCTGCATTATTTGTTTTTCTGTTGTTCCCCTCCAAATCGGGCATCCATAAATAATCTCTGTACAGAATAGAGGCATTTGCTTAGTTGAGGTTAATGAATTCATTATTCTGAAAATGCAACTTGGAAATACACTTAAATTCCAGTTAAGCTGTAAATTAGTGTAATTTCATTTTAAGTCTTCTGTTAGATGAAACTGCTGAAAAAATGAAGCTGTTGTTGCAGGCAGAATGGGTGATACTTGGCTGTGGTTATGATGACCTGATTACACTGTATGGTGACACTGTACAGATCTGTTTTCATGCACTTAGCTGTGAAATACTCAGCTACCTGTGACCAGTTGTCCGTATGTGACATCAGGAGTTGCTGGGGACACAGCTGCCGGGTGGCAGAGCCCAGCAGGCAGGCTGGAGACAGCTGCAGCTGGAGGGAGCCCACTGGCAAAGGAGGGAAAAGAAATGTCTAAGGCAAGCATAAATGGGAACAGGAGCAAGCAGAAGCTGGTCATTTGGGGCAAAAAGGTCTGCAGTAAGTTTTCGTCCAGATTTTGTAGCTGCTGGAAAGAGTCTTGTTTTCTGATGCCAGTGAAGTGTTCCTCCCTGCGTATTAGTTGCTAATCCTGTTTTAGGAGATTACTGCTCCGTGTGATAATCTCAAATGATGCAGTTGTACTCTTAAGTCAAAATCTTAGGTGGCTCGAGTAGAGGGTTGGTGTAGTGGTTTTTTTTTTAATCATGTTGTTGCTTTATGATATGAGAACGTCTGGTTGCTGATCAAGAAATACCAGTCCTAAAGTTACCTGCTTTCAATAGAACTGTTCCTTCTAACAATTAAAATGAACTGTAGGAGACTTAAAATGGTAGTTCTCAGATTAAAGGTACTGTGTACTTTAATTCTCCCTAAGATGTGGTTCTGACCTTGCCTCCACAAGAGAGCTGGCTTGTACTGCTGCTCAGATCAGTTCTGTTTAACTGTTGATTATGTGAAAATTCTGGAGTGACACTGTGGTGACAGCTATAATCCAGAGCTGTGGGAACTACCTTGAACAAATAGTTCTATAAATGGTGAGAGGGAAAAAAAAAAAACAAAAAAACGGTAAGGATGTTGATGAAGGTGAATGAATGAAGGTAAATGTTTCTGAATATTCTAATATCACTCTTGATGACTTAGTTGGAACAGTGTATAATACTGTGGGCTAAACTGAAGGCTATGAAGGTAATTTAATGTTGGTGAAGTGTGCCTGAGGCATGCTTAGGAGAGGAGTGCTCAGATTGGGTGATGTATTTCAGTAAAAACAAAATGCTGAGTAAGGCAGGTGTCCTTTCAGGTGGGTGATGTGTGCTCATGCCATTGTCCTGCGAGTGACCTACACCTGCAAGGGCTTGGAAGCTGCACAGGCTTGTGTTTCCTGGCCTTCAGTCACATTCTGTATTTCTTACTATGCAAAGGCTTTTCCTTAATTTTCTTTGAATACCTTTATCTTACTGCTTAACGGGGGTGGTCCTGTTGTTAAAATAGATTCCTGTTGTATGAGGGCTGCTCCAAAAGTAGTGTCTCCTATTTTATTCTGTTGGCTCACCGCCTCAGAGATGTTGCTGGTGATACGGCAGCAGAGAGTGAACCTTCACACCAGTATTCCATTCCATTTTGTTGCTGTGTGACAGAGGGCAGCAGAGGGGCAGTCTGTCCAAGTGGTGTCTGACATGGAAGTGCGGATGGAGCAAAGGTGTGGAATTGAATTCCTCCATGTGGAAAAAATGGCACCCACTGACATTCATCGATGCTTGCTGAATGTTGGTGGTGCATTTCATCAGTGCCAACAGTGGTCACCTCCACTGGTGCAGATGTTTGTGAGTATGGAATGCAGGCTCTTATTCATTGCTGTTCAAAATGCATAGCTACTAGTGGTAACTGTTGAAAAACAGTGTTTTGTAGCTGAGAATGTGCTATATTAAATAACGTTATTGTGCTATTTTATCTGTTGTATTTTGTATGGAAACAAATAGGAGGCATTACTTTCAGAGCAACTATGTTATATATGCAAAAATTGAGAATTACAAATGGCTTAGAAAATAGAGCTGGAGGTTCTGTAAGATGTTGCAGAGGGTTTAGGAGTGAGCAGGAGGTGAGGATGAGGGCATTTTCCAAGTAAACTGGGGATATAGAAATGCCCTCACCTAATGGATGCATTTTTCTCTAGCAATTTTTTTGTCTGTTTGACTGCTAATAGGATAGCCTAATAGGCTTCCTAAAGGTATGCAGTCTCAAATTTGAATTTTCATCAGATTTTATGGTGCAGAAGCAAATAAGCAATGAGTCAATAGCAAAATGACAGATCCCAAAGCTGCTGAGCTTGAGCCTGGGCAGTGGGGTGTAGGCCAGGGCACCTTCAGCCACAAGGACTCCCTCTCTGCTTCCCTGGACGTTTGCTGAATGACTGGCTACAGCCAGCTGGCCTCAAGGAGCAAGCACGGATAGCAGGGCTGGAGCAGAAGCTATAATAGACTGGAAAACAATTTCTAAAGAATTGGTAAGAAAAAAGGTGAAAGGGACCGTAAGGAGGCCTGTCTGGTGAACTCAGCAGTGGGAGAGCCCAGTGTTCAGCAGAAATAGCACTCTGTCCATCACTTCCCTCAGCTTGCCCTGCTGTGCGCAGGAGTGGTCACCTCCCAGGTGGGCCTGAGCTGCTCCATGGCTCTGGGGCGGCCTCTGAGGGGACAGGGCAGGTGGTCCTGGCACAGTGTGGGTGACACGAGTTGTGAGGACAGAGGGTTCAGAATGGCTTTAGGGGAAGAAGCATGTCTGGTGGAGAAGGAGCTGCCAGGAGGAGTGCTGATGGAGTGTGGTGGTGTACAGGCCTGGGCCAGGCCGAGGTCTCGTGGCACAGCAGTCAGTGTGAGACCCATGTTGTAACTCCGTGTCTAAGTGCTTCACTGGTGTCTGAACTCTGACAAAGGGCAAATGCAGGAGCAGGCAGGGAAAATGGCAAAATAACTCTAGTGTTCTTGCTAAGCAGTGAGTTGGAGGGCCACATTTCGTGGAGGTCTGCGGATGGAGCATGCATGGGAAGGGAGTGTGCCCAGAGCTCAGCAGAGGAGGCCACTTCTGCAACTGTTTTGGTGTTAATTGCTCAAGAAAAAAAGATAAAACATCTCTGCAATGTGGAACAATTGTGTTAAGATTCACCAGACCAGGACCTTTGACTTCATTAGTCATTGCCTCCAGTCTTGACTTCATTACCCAGTTAGCAGGAAGCCTCAGCAAAGAAGAAATCTTTCTGAATACCTTTGGAAATGGCTGTAATCTTGGCAGAGCTGCAGAGTAGCAGAGGACAAGATGTCCTTGCCTTCACTGGGAGGTAGGGAGGGGAATCAGTGTGCAGGGGTGGCTGTTCTGGTGAGGAATGGGTGTTCTGGTGAGGAAGGAGAGCCCTTGCTCCACGGGGCATGCAGGGAACACTGTGTGGGAGTGGACCCGGGAAAGGTACGTGATAATGTTTGCCTATGTTAGCAGTGTACAGCAGCAATGGTAGGCTGTCAACATGGCATATCAGTTTATGTGGAGTCAATGGTTATGCTTCTGGGGATCTTTTTCTGTGCAAGAGCACTTGGCCACTTATGGAAAGACTGATCATTTCATTTTTGGTGTACTTCGGCTTAAGTCCTTACTTTGACAAACTCCTGGGGTCACTCTGACCTTGGCCAGGACTGAGCTGGTGACCTTCCCCGTCCAGGTTCTTTTTCGTGTGCCCCTGTGTGGTGGTCCTCAGGGGGCACCTTCTGAACCCTCACTCTGCAAACTGATGGATGTCTGGACTTCAGAGGAGCTCTAGAGAGAAAAGAGCTGTGAGAGCAGAGGAAAGCTGCTGCTCGGTTTGAAGGTATCTGATCCCCAAGCGGAAGATGCTGCTCGGTGTTTTGGTGCTCAGGCCCCACAGCAGTTGACACCAAGAATGAGAAATACGAGAGTGATGGAAAAAAAAGTGAATGGCTTCTCATGGTGCAGAAGTGGTGCTGCTTAGCCAAGAGAACAAAGGTACCAATCCAAGGCCTGGTTTCTATCCTCTTATTTTTAAATAGTATCTTCTGACTGTTTTACTTTTCACTCCCTATTCCTAATTATTAACTTGTCTTGAGTCTCTTAAACTTCACCAGTTCTTTTCCTGTGTTTGATCTTCTCTAGTTCCTTCCTTATGTTAAACATGCTTTAAAGCCTCCTGTAACCTCAGCACTCCAGTCCAATGTGTCACTTTTCACTTGGAATCAAGAGGATGGCACTTGCCTTTGGCCAGTGATGCCTGATAGTGTCGTTCACACAGTTGATTTTGAAAAAGGCATTCTTACGCTTTCACCCATGCTGTCTCTGGAGGGCAGCAAAATTACACTTATCTTCCTTCCTAGCCAAGTGTGTCTGGTGACCTCCCACAAACCTCCCAGAATTAAACGAAGCAGAATGAGGAGCCTTGACAAGTCAGGCTGCTCTGACTTCTGCCTGGCTCTCAAACCACGTTGCATATTAATGTCCTCTACTTTCACTGTTCTGTAAAAGCAGTTCTGCCCTGTGTCTGTACGTCTGTGTTGAGCTTCTGGCCCTGTACATGCAGCCTCCAGCCTGTGCACTAGTGCTACTGAGACTGATAAGAACAGTACTGCAACGGCTGAAATTTCTTTTGGAGACTTTCAGAACACCAGGATGCAGTGCCCACTGCTCAGGGTGCTGCCATCCCATCGGCTGGCAGCGGGATGTCTGCTGGTGTCCCCGAGCCGTGCCTGGGGGCTCCAGAACCAGAAGAGGGTGCTGGAGGTCTTCGGCTGGCTCTGCCGTTTGCCTGCTCAGATTTGTGCAGCTGTTATGTTTTGGTTTATGTTGTTTTTCTAAACTAGTGCGACTAGACATTCTGTGGTGCATTTTTTTTTGTGTGTGTTGGTTTTGGGTTTTTTTTTTCGTACTTTACAGTGCAGAGACAATTGTACTGTTTAAGGAGCTGCTCTACTTTGCTAAAATTATGGCTAGGAATGTTCTTAAGCAGAGCAGCCTGCATCCATCGATGTATTGTAAATCAAAGAGGGAAAGACATTGCTGTTATGCTGTTAGCCACACAAACTCTGTGCATACATGAACAGTTGTTTAAAGAAAAGCTGGAGGCAAAATCATCTGCATTCTCCATCCTGCTGTGATTTTTCCCTGCAGTACATCTGTTAAGAAATTGCTGATTGCATTCAAGTGCTGTGATGATGTTGTTCCAAATTTTGCACCTGTGTTTGGGAAATTTTCTGATCCAAACTCTGCCTCTGTCCAGAGAGGCCTTGGTATCTCTGAGTTCACAATAGGATAGGGATTTCTTCATTAGGAAAATAAATGAAATGCAAAACCGAGAGGGTTATTCTGACTGTTCAGTATGGAGAGGTTACATTAGAGGACAGCAAAGAAATTCTTGAGACGTGCTCAGATTTGTTCATTTGCAGATAGAAATCATCTCACTGGAGCTGAGCTGAGCTGCCTTTCCAAGGTAGGGTTCTGCAACTTGCAGCTCACTTAAGAGTTTTCTTTTCCACAGGATTTTTATTTTTTTTCTCTCCCACACATTCTTGTTATTACTGTAGTGGAAGGGTTACTCCCCCATCTGCTCACCTCTAATATTGGGTAAAGGTGAGTTTTTGCTTGACCTCTGCAAAACCTTCCTTTTGCACACCACTTATATCAGAATGTAGACTTTCCCTCCTCTGAAAAACAAACAAACAAACAAAAAACCAACTCACCAGAAGATAGTCTTTTAAAAGAAGCTCTCTATCTTTGTCTTTTCCCACCTCTTCAATTGCTTCTTGCCACCTGTGAGAAGAGCTTGAACATTTCTGTCATCCCTTCACGTGGGCACCGATGTCGTGCAGTGTTACAGACCTAAGGATTTCTCCTGATTATGCCAGAGGCAGAACAGATTATACCTTTTGCACATCGATGGTTGCAGCAATACTGCATGAGGAGGACCACGCTCGGTGGGTGATGCATCAATTGTGCTGCTGTAACCAGGTGGAACTTCTGTGTAGTGGTGCTTGAAGGAAATCAAAGGACGCCACTTCCAAAATATTATTTTCATGGACTGTAAGGCAGGCCCAAATCATTTATTTTGTCTAGAAAAGAACATTTTGTAACATCTCTCACATTGCAAGTAAAAGCAGAATACAAAAGCAGACCGAAATGTGAGGGGTCAGGCTGCCTGGTCAGTAGGTGGGCGTGAAGGCACTTCTGCTGGGTGTACGTGCCATTCTTTGATCTCTAGGGGAACTGGACGATAGAGAAGGGAGAAACACAGGAGGACTGAACAACCATGCTGTAACTGTCCCTGTGTGATGTCAAGGATGCAGTATATTCTGCAGCTGAAAGTTTGTAAAAAATGTATCTTTTTTTTTTTTTTTTGCTGAAGACTTGAAGTTTTTTTCTTGTTAAACCTTTTGTTACCTTCTACTGGAGATGGAAATCTATTTAAAAAACTTTGAAAGTATGCCACTGGCGTTGCTGATTTTTAACCCCACAGAAAACTCTTAAAAACCAGTGCATAGCTGTTTGCATCTATATGTGCATACAAACGTATTTTTACGCTATGCGAGGACTTCTGGATTGGTCCTGTTTCAGTTCTTTGTTCGAACCGTCTCATCTTCCTGTGGGTGGTTCATTGTTTCTGCCCTTCCTGTTAAAGGACACATCGCTCAGGCTTTTATAACCATTGTTGTAGGCACAAAGACCCGGGTATCCAAATCTACATTGGCCATTGCAACTGGCAGAGCCTCAGTCCCTGCTGAAGGCTGTGGCACGTGCTGCCTTGTGCAGGCTGAACATGTCCCTCCAGACTAGGGCTGCGTCAGAAAAGTCATAACAAGTCAGAGCTGTGTATGCTTGTTTCTGATTAAACACTGTGTTGGTGAAGCAAAATATAAACACTCTGGTGGAGGCTAAGAGCTTATGTTATTTTCTGAGTCTGCTATGTATGGAGTGAAGAAGTCTGAGTGAGGACCTGGAAAAGCAGATTTGGAGTAGCTGTGCTGCCTCCTTCCTAATATTCTGCCTGTTTAATAGCCCACAGGTGACACCTTCAGATCTTTCTACGAGCATTTCTTCAGTAGATGCTTCTAGCAATGGCCACCATTATTTCTCAGGACACCAAGTCACATATCAGCTCCTGAAAATGTCAAGCTGTTCCTTGCAAAGCCAGGAGGATGGCCTATCCGTCTGCCATGTTGGAAAGCATCATGGGGCACAAGGCTGTTGGTGGGAGTTGCTGCTGCCAAGTGCATGCACCAAGTGCACAACAAATAATTCCACTTTTCAGGATTTTTCCCAAGAAAATGTATTCCTTTTTTTCCTTTTTCTTCTTCTTCTTTTTTTTTTTTTTTCCCCTCAGGCATGTAATTTATATTTGTGTTTGAGCAGTAAATCAGCTTACTATGCAGGGAAATCAGAGACAGTCTTTCCAAATGTTATTTACCATATGTCTAAAAAACACAATATATAATTTAGAAACAGAGAACTCTTCTCACAGTGTTTGTGCATACAGATTAATATATTCTGGGGTTAAAGTGGACACATACTAATGAACTTATCATGTTTATTTGTTGATTTTATAGATTTCACAATGGGTGTGGATTTACCTTTATAAAACAAAAGCAGCAATCAGCTCTTGGCTTTCATGCATATCTTTCCTAAATGGAACACAAATACACTTTTCTATTATTTAACATCACTGCTGATCACGTTGGAAAAAAAAAAAGAATAGGAAAAGACAAATTATTTAACCTGTATTGCTGTAACTCATTACCTGCAGCTGTTAAAGCTTCATTTTGTTTCTTGTTCATTGAGCTATGAGGATAAGCTACTTCTTATTGATTTTGAACATTTTGGTATCTGTATTGATTTGAGCAATTTTTGCTTTTTCTTCCTGTATCTCTCAGGTTATATAAACTGCATGGTTCCCATGCACCAGAGCAATATTTGATTTTCAGCCATGTAGAGACAGCTTGATTAAACATTTTTCTTTCCCACTCCTTAAGAGCACAGTAGGAACGGAGATATGTTCTTACCAAAACTGTGTCTATATGCGAAGTCAAGATTTTCTTGGACCTGACACCAGCTGGCAGTGTTCATCCATGTATGCTGATTTGCATGTTATGAGCTTTAAATCTCTTAGTGTATTCTGGTTCTACATCCCTCAGTAAGAACACGGAGTTGGTCACATTTCAATTTTTCTGAATTTTATAGTATAGCTGAACTGGAGTAATCAATAGGAACTGACAATGCCTAGATCTTCAGATTTCACAGAGTCACAGAATGGCTGAGGGTGATAGGGACCTGTGGCTGTCATCTTCTCCAACCCCTACTCAAGCAGAGGCACCCAGAGCAGGCTGCCAAGGACCGTGTCCAGGTGGTTTTTGAATGTGTCCAAAAAGGGAGATCTCCAGGGATGCACAGTGTGTTCAAATCTTACAATGAGTATTTTCTGCTGAGGTAGTGTGTTCCTTGCTGCTCGCAGCTCCCACCTTCCCATAGTTGCCATGTCCATGCTCCAGGGGATCCATCCATTTGACGCCATGCACATTGAGCAGGGGTGGAGCCTGGGGCTGTGTGCCACCGTGGTGTGAGTGCAGCCAATGCAAGTGGCTATGATGGAGCTGTGCATGGCCCTGTGGGCTCTGCATCACCATTTTGTACATGCATGTAGATGCATACCCACCGTGCATGTATGTGTGTGGGGGATATGACACCAAGGTGCACCCCATCCTGCACTGAACTTTGCTCTGCAGAGCCACATCTCCACTGAAGGCAGGTGATGGTCAAAGCTGCCAACCTGTCCTGCTGCTCAAAGATTTTCCCCCTTGTTGCTGCAGTAGGGAAAGTGTGGAAGCACGTGTGTCTGTGCATGCAGGTGCTAGGGGTTGGCCACAAAAAAAAGAGAGGAATGGAGCCAAATCTTGCTGAAAGTCTTATATTCTGTTGACTTCACTGCAGCAGATTAGTTGAAGCGTCCCAGCCATTATTGCATGCAGTCTAAACAGCCCCCTGACAACTGTGGGGTATCTACTTTGGCTGTTGCTCTGCCAGAATTGCATCCATGGGAGGGCTTGGCCCTATGCTGGGTTGTGTCTCGTGAGCCTTTGGGGCTTGCTGGGTGCTTGACAACCACTGTCATCAGGGAACTGCATGTCTTCACTGCTGTCCACCCTCCTCCATGCTTATGGCCAGGCTGTGGAACAAAGCAAAGGAAGCAAATGAAGTGAAGTGGAAAGGAAGGCAGAGAAACAAGCTTTACTTTGGCTGAGTGGAAGGTTTGTAGGAACGATTTAAAAGTCCAAATGCCTGATATTTGTCCACCTCAGAGGTGGGCCTTTTGCAGATGAAAATGCTCTCCGGGGTATGGATAACCAATAGCACACTGTTGTTAGCACCGTGAGAAATAATATTTACTGAGGGAGGGAGGCTGGGGGAGAAATGAATTTTGGAAAGAACTGCATACCCCTTGCCCAGAAGATCAGTAAGCTATGGAGGTGGTAACTTTGAGATGACGGGTAAGAAGATGAGTGACTTAGATTCCTTGAGGTTCTTAAAAGTTTAACAGTGAAATCAGGGATGGTTTTGCTAAGACAAACAAGGATATCTAAAAACAAAACAGAACTCAACCCCAAAATAAAACAAATAAAGCATAACTACCACAGTTTGGGAAAAAGTTAGAATGCGTTTGTGTGATAGTGCCTTAAGACCTGATGACATTAAATACTCTTCAAAGAGTACATTAGGTAGAGTTAGTGTCCTGAAAGAGCTTGCAAACATTTGTTTAGCTCTTTTCTCCTTGATTTTAAGAACATGAAGGTTTTATGTGTGAGATGTGCTGCGCGCTTGGAAGCACCAGTGACTGGCCTAAAATATTGGGTGTTACAAAGGACTGAAGGAAGAGAAAAATATCCTGGACAACAAACTCATTAACTCTGCTTTCTGCTGTGCCTGAGCATGAAGAAACTGAGCCTTCCTGACATCCTCACACAACTACTTATTTTTTTGCCATTTTTCATAGATCGCTCCACTGAAACCAAGTCAACCCCAGGGTGCACATATCACCTTCTAAAGGGATCATAGGCAAACACTGGAAACTGCAACCCAGCTGACCTCTGATGGAGTCAGTAGCAGAGCTGGAGACAGAGGCTCTTCTGCTGGTGCCTGGGCTTCTCGGTGGGCAGGGCTCC
This sequence comes from Penelope pileata, assembly GCA_013396635.1. Classification (NCBI taxonomy): domain Eukaryota; kingdom Metazoa; phylum Chordata; class Aves; order Galliformes; family Cracidae; genus Penelope; species Penelope pileata. Next base: position 14,394 of record WBMW01004294.1, on the reverse strand, counting down.
ATCCCTCCTGTGGGTTTGTTGTTACGTTAGTGATACTGGGGAATGTTGTCAGGTAAACTGGCCTCTGAGTGGTGATGTATTTATTATTCCCATCGGTCCAGTTCCAATGGCCTCTGTCTTAAGCAGAGCTGTAGTTTTAGCTGGCTTCCTTCCGGTTTTCAACTTCATTCTGGCCAGTTGCCCTGTGATGATTCAGTTGCACGCTGCTGTCTTATAAAGCTTATAAACTTCCTCTTTTTAGTGCGCAGGCAAAACTGTAATTAAATCTTTCCGCTTATTAAATATGGGCTCATAAAATTGAGTTATTTTCACATTTCTCAGCAATCCTTAATACAGTATTAATGGTTGGACAATGCTACTTTTAATATTGCTGTAAAATGCGTCTACTTCATGCCATAGTTGAGTGGAATGGATAACAGCACAGTATTTTCCCACCTAGGCTGGCCTTTCTCTCCTACCATGCATTCTCTGAAAACAAGTCGAGGCTTCCTAAGTCACTCAGGTTTTTGTGAATATTGTTACAGTTTGGATAGAAATGCATGTAACAGCATTAATTAAGTCTGTGGGAAAAGGGGAGATCTGAGTTTTTAGGGGTTAAGATCATGGTCTAGAAGAGATGAAAAACAGGCTGCAGTTCTTATGGATGTGTATCTGATGCCATGAGCACTGCATAGGGGAAATTGCCCTGTGCAACTCTGACAGATCCCTTCCATTGCAGTCAATCAGATGTGCGTGCAAATTAATTAGCCCTTTTTAAAAAGCAAGTCCTTAATCAGAGTCTGGTGCTGTAATAATTACATCCCAGTTCCTTGAGGGCTTATGAAGTAGTTGCTGACTTAAGGACATCTTTGGGTTGGAAGTATGTATATGAGGGAGTGTTTGGAAAGCAGTAAGTAACTCTAACCTTTTCAGAGGGCATGTTTATTTGGCTGTAACATAAATCATGTAGCACTGTAAAATCAGCAGTTCTAACAGCTGGGAAAGGTTGCTTGTGTGTATTCTGGTATACGCAAGCTATGTTTAGGTTTTGAAGAGGGTACACCTTGGGAAGATTTGCTATATTTAAGAGCTGAAGAGCTTATCTGGAAGCACACGCACGAATTTCATGAAGTGTGCTCCTATGGGGGCAGGGGACAAGCGCTTCTTGCTGTTACCTGGGGCTTCACCCAGGGTGAAACCACAACACAAGAGGCTGTCAATTGTGCTTGTGGAAAGTTAAAGCTCAGTGTTTGGAGTGGAAGATGAGATTTAGGGCAAGGACTAGGTGTGAAGTGTCGTGGTTGCTATCGTAATGCTGAAGTGAAACATCAAATCCTGCAGGACTTCTGCTTTATGATAGCAGGGAACATGATTTAGATTACGTTTATCATCTGCAGTTATTTATCCAGTGACAGAGCCTCCCCCAGCCTTGTTATGCATTGAAAGCTCAGGATTATTTCTTTTTCCTTCACCCTGCAAGCCTGGCAATGCTATATCTCCTGGAGACATGTGAGAGATGGTCCATTCCTGGCGTTCATCAGTTTTGCAGAAGGATTACATTTGTTGTGCTTAGAGACAATCACTGGGTTTCAAAAGAAAGTTGAGTATTTTCCATACCTTAAATTAAGTTCAGTCTACGTCAAACCCTTGATTTCCAGGAAAGATGAAGGCCGCTCTGCAGGATTGTATCAACACTAGATCTTTTTTCAACTTAAACACTATCTGGCTAAATGCAAAAGCCCTAGAAGAAACTGCTGACCTTTTGCATGATTACAGCCTCTGTCCTGCTGAAGAGCCATAAATGAATCATCCTGCAGTGAAATATAAACAGGATGCTGTCCTTCCCTTGCAGCTTTGTTTACCAACATGTGCTCATCTGAACTGCAATGATGTTATACTGGGTGACAACGGCAATTTGTATCAATGCAGGGATCCTGGGCAATAGCTGTGGGAGTGGATGTTCCTCCCCTTCTCCAGCTCTTTCTTCCAAGTGGAAACTGAAGCCTGAGGAGTTTTCATCCTCTTATGTCGGGTCTGAACAGCCTTATTTTGTGAGCAGCTAGGATAAAAGTTAGCAGTGACCTCAGAAGTACAGTGTGTGTGATTTGGAGCTATTCCTTCTGTTTAGGTTTCACCTGGAACTGCAGAACCCAGCCAAGACTCATAGCAAAATGAGAGAGGTTGTCTCTCTCTTCTCCTGCCAGGCTTCTTTCCCACATGAAAGAACAGCAGCAAGGTGCCAAAGTTCTAAATGTTCAAAGAACATGAAACTGGGGAGCCAATATACCTGTACTGGTTTGCTTCACAACCATGCAAGTTGGCTGCATCTCCCCTGTTGTTTCTGTGCTTGTTGTGGGTGAAATTATGGAAATCCAGCTTTGTCCTCTGCCTCCTGAAATCGTGACACCAATAGGGAAGTAACTATAAAACTTGATGGTGGATTGAAACAGAGTGAATTGCAGCTGAGTCAAAATGGTTCAAGGCCATCTTAGGCAAATTGATGAAAATTGAATACACAAACTTTGCCTCTGTGTATATAGAATTTATGAAGCTGAGGTAACGTCCTGAGGAAATACCACTATGGTTCAATTCTTGCACGCATGCTTCTGTTTCCAGCTGTTGGAGGAGGCAGGGTTCTCAGGCTGGTCTAGTCTGAACACCAAATTATTGTTACAGGTAGATCTATTGAGGGTTGAATTCTTGATAATAACTTCAGTTTTCTGTGCTGAGTTGACCTTATGATGACTTTGGATTTTATCTTGTTTGTGATTAGCGTCACTGAACTCTAGAAAGGGACACCAACTTTATGGTCTGGTCATCCTGCTGCTATTTCAGGCTCTGAGTTCTTAAAATAGTTTGTTTGGTATGAAAGCCAGCACCAATATGTAACAAAACTGTAGAGTGATGGGAAATAGAGAGAGTACCGAGCATTGAAGATCCTGGATGAAGCTGCTTTAGAGAATGAAGAGTAAAAGGGTGCCAAGACGTGCTGATGTCTGTAAAAACTGAACTCTCAGTTTCAGCTGTAGTAACTCCTGGGAGTCTCTGTGCCTTTTGCTCCCATTTTACTCTTTCCTCTGGAGTGAAGAAAGGGTTAGGACACCTGAGGCAGCGTCAGCAAAGCTGACCTCAGTTGTCCAAAAGGGGTTTCTGGGCAGGGCTTTGTTCCCACACTGTTTCAACCCTTCTGCTTTGCTGCCCAACGAACAAAAATACACAGGGTTAAAATAGGATAATCCTGGGGATAGTGCTTTAGGAAAAATACTTTACAACCCAAGCATAGAGTTAAATATGGATGGAAGGAACTGAACACAGGAATTTGAAAGGATTCTGGCTTGGAGCACAGCGTTAGGTCAGCGTGTGTGAGCCAGCTACACGTGCTGATGAGTACTTCTCCCTCCTGCCTGATGACATGTGTGTTTGCTCTGGAGACATAAAATGTGGGAGCAGAAGCAGAGGCATGGACATTTTCTCTACACAATGTACACAAATGAGCAAATCTCCACAGAAAACTTTCAAGTTTTCTTTTCTACCTTATTACCATTCTTCCTGGGATGGTGTGTTGGGAAATTCTGTTTTTGTGGTCCTGGCTAGATTTTTCCTTTAATATTTTTAATGTAGATAGATTTTAGGAATAACATTGTGTTCTTTGTTAAATATGGTTTATGCTGAGGCTTGTTTGCTATCTGCAGTATGCCAGGAATGAACCTGAAGTTTTCACTCAAATTATAGCTTTTTTCTGTGTTACAGTTTTCAAAATTCTCATGTTCATATGAACACATATATGCTGTAGACTCCTGAGAATAATGTTTCAAAAAGGCTCATTAAGTGACTTATAATTTTCAATTGCAAAGCATACTTGGACCATAAAGAGCTAAGGTCAACTTTCATATGCTAATAAAAGAATAACTTTCAAGTTTTTGATTTGAGAAGTCACGTCATGGGATCCGTCTCAAATAAAGATCAGCGAGTCCTAATTTCTACAGCAGTTAGATCTGGGAAGGAGAGTTTCACCTTATGCAACGACAAAGATCAAATCAATTGAAGTTGCAAAGTTATCTTGTTTCTGTTGTATCAGTTTGCATATTCATAATGCAATGTTTCCTCTGACAAGTCCTATGGTGCACATCCAGTGCTAGTTTGCATTGTTGTGATTCCTGTTGCTTCACTGTAGGCTTTGTATAACCAGAAAAAAGCAAAATTGCATCCTGGACCAGCCAGGATGATGGAAAGAAGAAAGCTTTTTCATCTGTTCACTAGCCACCTTTATCTCTTAACTTGGAATGAAGATACAAATTGCAGTTTCATAGGACTGGCAAAGCCAATCTACTAGGTCATTGCTATTGATAATAAATGGGTGCCTACTGGCTCTGTGGTTCCCCATACTGCAGTTGTCCTTGAGTTGGCTCAGGTGTTTCTGACCCCCTCAATGAGAGTGATTCAGCTCATTAAGTAGGCAAAGAAATGTATTTGTTTTATTTTATTTTTAATTCCTAACAACAGAATTGAAGAGTGTCCGTGAGCTGTTTGCTTGCCCCATCGTGTAAAATGTCATCCTGACTGTGGAGCAGAACCAATCTACTTGCATGCACTTTTTTTTAAGAAAAGAAATTATTGGTGTAGCTCTGCAGCTGAGACTCTTCTGTGCACATTTACGTTAGCATGATCCGTAAGTGTAGCATCTCATAAATCACCAACATGCTCTGAAACTGGTTGGGCCCGAAGGAAGCACACTGAGTGCATACAAATTGTGTGTTATTTGCAAATTGTGACTGATAGAAGTGGAATGGTTTTAGTGTGTAGATTACCTTGGTAAAGCTCATTGCTTGTCTGTTTTCTGATGTTTTAAGATAATGGGCTCAAACCCAGACTTTATAATATTACGCAATGAAGTAGTTCAGAAATATTAAACAAAACAAAGGCAGTTTAACTGTTTTGATATACCCTGCCTTTTCTTTAAACCATTCAGATCTCCTTGTAATTCATGCAAAGAGGCTGACTGGGAAAGGCATGTGGTAAGCAGATGGGGTTCAGCACAGGGCAATTTCTTATATATAACCATTGTTAGTGAAGATAGAGATGATGCAGATGAGAACTTGCTTTCAGATAGGAATGGATTGTCACAATCTCGGTGCTTGCTAAGCTTTGTTCAGCCTTTCATTTTCTTTTGCTTCCTCCTCTGTTGCCTAGATCATTCTGTTGTTCTGGGATGCCAGGGGATGGTTCAACCTCTTCAGCAACTAATGAAGACTCCAGCATCTGGGACTCACGCTGGAGCTGTGCTTGGTGAGGAGGGGAACAGGATGGTGGAGGTTGTGCAGCAGGAGCTGGTGCTGGCAATAAGCTCTTTTCTGGACACAAATTCTGAACCTGATTTCTTGGAGACTGGTCCTTCATAAATCACAGAATCATAGAATCATCAAGGTTGGAAAAGACCGCCAAGATCACCTAGTCCAATCACCCACCTACCACCAATATTACTCACTAAGCCATGTCCCTCGATTCCACATCCAGATGTACCTTGAATACCTCCAGGGACAATGAGTCCATCTGAGTGGAAAACTTTGGCCTGTGAGCCCTCAGGATTAGTAGTGAAAATGAAGCATTGACAATGATGTTTCTTAAAAAGTGCCTGGCATGGCACTGGAAGGATAAGTCCATGGGGAGCAGCCCATCCTCCTGAGTGCCACAGGTACGTTCTTGGGTTGACATCCCAATGCATGCTTCTGGAAGACACCACCAATCTCTTCAAGACCATCTTCCTCAGATCCTCTAAATTAAACTTTTCCCAGCTATCATTTATTTAGGCATTTTGAAATAAATGTGCGCACGGAAATTATTCCTGCTAACAGTTCAGCAGTCCTTCCCTCCCCTCCCCTCTTCTCAATGTTTTTAGATGTAAAAGCCATCCTTCTGCTCTCCTTTCATCCGCCCTCTGAATATTTTTAGACGTTGCTAATATTTAGTATTTAAATGTTTACTTACATGGGTGGGAACGTATTTACAGAACAACACATATTTTTTTCTAACATAAGGCTTCTAAAATCCTGTTGCTTAGGAGACACACAGTAGTGCTCTATGCACTGCTGCACAGCGTTTTCCCCACAGGTTTAAGTTCCCAGCTCTCGTAGTTTGAAGGCAAGCAATGTGTCATGCATTAGGCAGTTTAATTATTTGTGGAGTACACATTTCCTACCTAAAATTCTGCATTGCTTTTATGTTAGTAGGCACTTAAAATTGTTTTGGTGTACAGAAGAAGCTGCACCTCCACATTTACATTTTTTGTAATGCTATACTCATGCAGTCTTAGATACATTTTCTTCTTAATATACCATATCTGGGCCTTTACATTCACAGCAATAACTTCCATCACTACTGGATGAACCTTACAACACCACTGCACATGAGAAATTGTATTCAAGCCTGATTCTGTGTGAATAGACTCTGAGTTTCAGAGTTTTGGTAGATATATTGGGGTCTCAAAATTCCTTGGCACATGTTTTTTGGCAATTACAGACTCAGTTCATGAAGCAAAGTCAGTCTCCATTTGGGAGCTGATGAACTATTTCGTTCAAGTGCACTTCTAATACCCAGCTAATGGGGAAAAAAAAGGTGTGGGAATGAACAACTTTTGTGGGTGCTTAGCATTGTCTGCATGTTTACCAGCATACAAGCTCTCGGCTCTTTAATTAAATCAGATAACAGCTAATAGCCCAGAATGGTTATTTTTCTTATCTATCACCCTCAAGGACACGTTTTAAAGAATATAACAGTGAGTTTTGAAGCTGCTGCTGCAGTCTTGCTTCACAGCTAATGCTGGAGCACTGTGGTGAGAGTTGTGTGCTGCTCTGTTCTCAGAAAGTGAGAGTGGTTCAGCGCATGCCGGACTGCAGAGCTTCCTCCTGATCCCCATGCACAGTCAGCACCACCTTTTGGTTCCTCGAGCTGCTTGTTACAGGAAAGCTGCACATCTGCTGGTGTCCCACATCTCCTCCAGGTTTCTACCTCGGTCCCTGCAGACTGCCTGTGATGCCCTCTTGGTGTGGGCTTTTCTGGTATCCAGAAGTAAGGGGCCCTCAGAGCCACTTCAAGCATTGCTGTAGCTCCAGTGGCATCAAACATCTCCATCGTAAGAAGCAGCTCTCATTCGCCTTGGTCTACCATGTCCTACTTCTGAGATGCTTCTACGAACAGCCTATAGTGAAAATCACCCAACCATGGTGACAGAGCATTAGATTTACTATTAATTATTAATTACTATTATTAATTTAGATTTAGATTTACCCTTCCTTTTTGCTTGTCATTTGAAAGAAATATTGTACCAGCACGAGAGGACAGTAAAATTCTCTTGCCTCTGCCATGTAACAGAAAAGATTGATCTCTTTTCCCTTTGATCTCTTTTCTCTTGTTCAAAGCCAATGAATTCAGAAATGTCAGTGCAGGTGGACAAGTGGCCTCTCTGTTCAGTCTTGCTCTGGTGTGTCCCCTCCCAGCAATAATTCCCCTTTCCACAGCAACGGCATGGCTATCAGCTGCTGAACATCTAGGCAGGATTTGAAACACGAAATCCTTGACCTACCCAGGGCCACTACTTTAAATAATTCGTCTCCGGAGTCCTTATCACTGATAACCTCTGTCTACAATGATTATTTGCTTTATCATCTTGCTTGAAGTGAGAAGGAAATCTTTGTATTTCTGGGGAAAATCACAAGCATATATATCATTAAAATCCAATAACAAATAGAAGTGATGACATCACCCACCACAGCTTCTTGAATAAGAGAGCTCATCCTTGCAATGGCATAATGACATATTTCTCTACATCTTTTAATATAAGGTGTGTCATTTGCTTAAAGTGTGTGAAGTGACAGGAGAGACTAAAGGAAAGAGGCAGTAAAGGAGTAAAACACAGGAAAGTGCTCTCTAAGAAGGGATGTCAGTGTCATGTTGTAGGAAATTTGTCACCTTCGGAAGCAAAAAAATACATTATTTATTGAGGCTATTTTACTCTTTCTGTTAGAAGACCTGTTAGCTTTATTGCCATCAAGCATCAGCTGCGTGCTCCTGAAATCATGGGTGCCAGCAACTTGTTTCAAGCTGACTCACATCTTTATTTATTTCTGAAGGGGATTGTTCTGCCTGCAGCAACCTGTAGGTTGTAGGCAAGGAACACTGAATGCGAAATATGTGGGTGGCTAGGGACAGCAAACTCAGAGAATACAGATTACCCTGGGCTGGGGAATAAAAATAGTCTTGGGATCTGAAGCAGTGGTTATAAAACAGTGCTAAATGGAAAGATGAAGCTAGAAAAAGATCATGTTGAGTGCCATGGGAAGAAGGGGCTGCAGCTGGTCCAGGCTGGGCAGAAGGGTCTAGGTTATCGGCTCTATACTGGGGATCTTGGGAAGGGACAGTGTAGAACACATCCATCCGTGTACAGCTGTACTCGGGTGTTGTAGTGAGGTGTGCCCCAAGAAAGCTTAATAATATTGGATGCAGTTTGAGTAGTAGGCAGTATACAAGGCATGAGGACATGTCCTCAACCAGAAGAATCAGTAATGGTGACTGAGTGAAAACATTTGGAGCGATATTTCTGGACAACGACTTCAAAGTTGTCTATAATTGTCCACTCTTGACTCCTTCCATCTGTGTATCTCCTCTTTCTGTAGAGGAAAGAAACAGAACGGAAATGTGGTGTACAAGTGGAAAATGCTGTGTGGGGGCCTCTTGTCATGGGCAGATAGAAGGCAAAAGGATATGTCTTAGCTGCTTGTCTAACAAGCAACTTCCAGAAAGGGCAGAGGATCCTGTGTGACCCCTTGCAGCCTAAGCCTGAGCTAGATGGGTGAAACCTTCTTAGTCAGGGATATCTGAGGACTTTGATGTTGTCATTGTTGTTTTACTGTAACAACTGGTAGCTAAACCTGTTTCGGCTGAGTAGAGGCCAGTAATTGTGTGCAGCCCTGTAAGAGACTGTTTTGGAATCTTTTGTCTCAAAGTTTGCCCACCTGCCTGCTGCCCAAAGGCTTGCAGACCAGGGACAATGAGAGACAAGCAGCCTCTAAACGGCCATCGAGCAGCCTTTCAGAGTGGCGCCTTGAGGGAGGCAACCACGGAAGGAGACGTGCAAGCCCGTCTGTGCCCGTTCGTGTGATACGTGACATACCTGGGTGCCCAGGAATGTCATGCTGGCCGAAAAGGAGGATAAAGAAGATCTCCTCCAACGGGGTGAAGGTGAGGAGCTGCCTGCTTGCTGCCTGCTAGCTGCCTACCTGTTGCTGTCTGACTGATGCCTGGCTGGACCTTCTTGATACCTCCTGCTGCTTGAGACATGAAGTCCTGCTGCCCTGCTACCTCATGCCTGCTTGTTGCTCCTGCTTCCTGCCTGATGGCTCGATGCCTGACGATGCCTGCTGCCTACTGCCTGATGCCTGCTCCTGCTTCTCCTGATGTCTACTCCTGCTTCGCCTGGTGCCTGCTGCCTGAGACCTGACAGCCTGATGATGCCTGCTTGCTGCTGCTCCCCCTGCGCTCTTGCTCCCTCGCTCCTACACGTGCCTGAAGATATTCCTGCACTGATACAACGGTGTGGGATCCATGGTGGTGACTGTCCCTGCTTTTTTATATGTAACCCTCGCTCTTACTTCCTATCTTTTACTATCGCCTGCTTCCCCACCCCCATCCCCCTCACTGACCAGAATTCCTATTAAACTGGTCAGACAACATTTGACCTCGTTCGTGTCTTAATCTCACTCCAGGTATATATTAAAGAATCTCCCCTCACTCCAATAATTGGAGCGGGACAAGCCCAGTTCAATATGTATTGGGTATTTGCATGAAATAACTTCCCTGGCTGCCAAACTATTGCACTTTGTTAATAAGATCTATAGCAATACTGAGATATTTAGCTTATTTTGTAAACTTTCGGTTATATTTGCTCTCCTGAGAGGACCTAATTTTGATACATTGAATTAGTGGTAAGAATCCAGCATAAAGTCTTGCAGGTCTGAAGGATATGTTAGATCTATAGATGCAACTAGTAAATATTTGCTTTCAGAAACTTGCTATGGTTTATTCTGGCTCAGATAATACTTTGGTTTCTACACTTTCATCATCTGAGTTACAGCCCCAATCCCAAGAAGTACTGCGCAGATTTAGTTTCTAACTCGCTATGTATAATGTTTTTCTGCTTAACTATGATGCACTTTACTTACTTGGTTTCACATACATCTCATAACAGTGCCATATTTGCATATAATAGGCATAAATGCCACTGCACCTTGCTGATACATAACCATTCCTGCAATAGTGCCTGGAGGCACTTAACCTCATGAAGTAACACTGAAGTTAAAATTAAAGCATGTGACAGGATGAAAAGTAATAAAACTTCAGGAACAGTTCTCAGGAAGGATATGATATATTTGTCTCTTGTATCACTCTAATGCCCCTAGGAAGTCATTTTTATTTAAGGCAGGGATTTTGTTTGCTTTGTGGTTTTCTGACTAAACAGAGCATATCTAGGCTCAAGATGCTTGGATGCAATAAACCCCAAATGTAAACAATCACATTTATGGAGTTGCTTTTCAGACCAGAACCACATCTTTGAGAAAATCTGTTGAAATTCATATTTATCCAATTCATTTGGCAGTGCTGGTATATCTTGTGGTGGCTTTCATTGGAGATTGTTATGAACTGTGTACTTCATTCTTTTTCTCTTTCTTTCCACGCATTCCTGCCCAACTCCAGCTCCCTTTGCTCAGCCTAGCAACAAAGAGATGAACCTAGTCTCCACCACAAGTGCTCTGGAACAGAAAAAAAGGACATATTTTTCTTTGTGAGGAGTGAAGTTTGGTGATGGGTTTTGGCTCTGATTTTTGCAAGCACATACTAATGCAGTTGGTTTTCCTAGTCTTTTTCTATCTGTGAAGTTAAAAGTGTTGCTTATGTGAGTTAAATTAAACACATACTTTAGTTTACTGAATTGAGGCTATATTATCAGATTTTTGGATATTTGTTTGCTTTCAACAATTAATTAAAAATGACAGAAAATTGCTTTTAATGTGCCATTAGGCAAAAAGTCATTATAATTTGTAATCTATAAAAGGCATTCAAGTCACAGATAATTTCCAAACTGAAATTAATTCTGCATCATTTTAATGTCTGTGTCTCCAATGCATGTTTTGGAAATTCCAATAATTCCAATAATTCTATCAGGGCTTCTTTGTTTGTTTTTCTTGCTGCTGCTGTGCCTGGAAAAGACTTCCAGAATAATCACAGGTGAAGCCAACATGAACAAAGCTCTACTGATGTGCTCTTTGGGTCACTGAGGTAGCAGATGGCAAACGTATTTAATTTCTGATAACAGAATAATGGACATGAGAACAAATATATCCTACTCAGTAACCTTGTATTTAACAGATACTCTATCATTCTGTTAAGTTAAAGATTTTTTTTTGTGGGAGAACCAAAGGGAGACATGGTAAGAAAAACACTCTTGTTCCACAGGATGACTACAGAGCAGTTAAAATTGCAGAGTGCTTCTAGACTGCTTGTAATAAGAACCAAATGTGCTGGGTTCTAAATCAGAGAAGATAGCATCAGAGTGTATGGCTCAGATGAGAGCTACAGCACTTTCATACGAATCGGTCAGGCTGCATTTCTTCCTTATCAGCCTGTAACACAACACCATGAATAGATGCACAGACACTGTTGTAGTCAAAGAGTAATAGAGTAGTATCTGTTACATACATGTCTTACTCTCAAGAAAAAAAACCTGTAAAGCTGTCTTGCTGTCTTCAGCTTATCAAGCATTCCTGTTACAGAGGGAAGAACTCTTCTTGTTCTTNCCCTCCCCTCCCCTCCCCTTTTCATTTTTGTTAAATCTCTAGGTGGTGAACCAAGACTCAATGAGAAGTGAGTATGGCTTTTCTGCACTGACCAGTGTTCATGCTAATGTAGGAAACTCAGGGGTACAAAATGTTGAGGTGTGGGCTCTAGATCCATTTGTAATGAGATAGAAATGAGATGGAGAGTGTGTGCAGGGGGATGCTTTGTACACACACTTTACACCTTAGGGAAAAACGATGATACAAAGTGAAGTGATTCTCAATTATCAGGAGCAGCACGTGCACAGTTTGTGTATATCTGCATCTGTATTTTTGGATGAGGCCTCAGAACTCAGGGGAGTGGGCAGCTTTTGTGTTTATATGAGGTGTGTGAGTTTCAGTAGAGGGCTTTTCTGCTTTTTTGAGAGATGACAAACCAATTAAGAGTATCCCAAATATGCATTTATATTTTTGATCCTGTCTGTTAGTGGCTGCAAGAATTTTATTTCTGTGATTCTATATGTTGCAACTCTCTTAAAAGACCTTGTGATGAAAGAATAAGAAGTTGTCCTAAGGAATTGATGTTGTGCAGGCGCTCCAGCTTCAACAAGCTTGTGGACACTGTGAGGACAGTACAACAACTGACATTTGTTGTGCTCTGTGAACAAATCTAAGCAAGCCATCAGAGAAATAGAGAAGAATAGGGCATTTCAATACAGGCCTTGAGAAAGGTATTTTGACTCCAGATGTATAGTCTGACGGGTGCCAGAAGGAGGACTGGCATGCCCTGAAGGTTGTTCTCACTTCCTCAGCTATATTGCTTGATTTAATGAGACACCATCTCTCCCTGCAGATCTTTGTTGACTAAATGATTCCTCATATGGTTGATGCTACAATGTCCTTCCTGGATAGTCAGCCCCCATCCCTTTTTTGAGAGCCCCGCCAGATAGTATGCTGCTGTCCCCACAGGGTCTCCATACTGCTGATCCCAAATGTTCATCTGCAAGGTGACATTGAAAACACCACATTATTTCTGAAAGAAATCATGACCATTTTGTGAATCATCTCGGCTACCTGAGGCAGCTCTCTGTGTAAGGGCTGGTGGTCTTATGTTTCTTACATCTGACCCATGGCAACAAAACAATGTAGGGTACTATTAGCTTTCTTTGGAATGCAGCTAATTGGCCCTTTCTGGTGCTGAGTCTGAATGCCTCCTTGCAGACTGCTTTGGCTGACCTCCCCATATAGTTGCTCAGCACTTCCCATTCATTTTTGAGTAATAAAGTCTACAGCAGAATAAGGTGACAGTTGACTGAGAACTTTCCAAAGATCTGTACAGAAAGTTTGATTTGGCCAACTATATTTTGTCTATTCAGAGAAGATAACATGCTGTTGACTCTACTTCAAGATAAAGACATGCTCCACAAGCATATTTTGTGTAAATTCTGCCTTGTGATGGCATGATGCCAGGTGTTTAGTGTGCTTTCATTGCTCTAGCCCCAGAGAGCATTGATGTTGAGCAAAGCTTTGCTGCAGTAAACAATATATAAATAAAGGGAAAACTGGGAAAACTTTGGCTACTAGATGAGTAGGGTGCACCCTAGGAATGCAAGACTTGTAGGATATTAAGACTTATAGGTGTTTTCCACTGTAATAGGAATTTCATCATATAATCTTATTCATGAGCGGATTAGGAACTTTGTTCTCTCTGCAGTCTGTATTAACTGACAACCTTTCTCTGTATAGCTCTTTTCTCTTCACAGTGTCTGCTACCCTAATGCATTAAAAGAGAACAGCGTATAATGTATCCATGGAGAACAGCATAACATCTGTGACTCTGCTTCCTGCATGAAACAAATGAGTTCCTTGAGTGTAGGGTAGGATCTCTAATCTCTTCTTTATTCCAGAAGCCAGTCTATGTTCCAAATATATACACACCAAAAAGTTCTACATTTACAATGGAAATAAAAATGCCACCATGTGAAGCCCTGAAAAGGCCTTTATTTGAAACTTATGATTCCCTCTTCTGTGCATAAGGACAGTGAGTTCAGTCTCTGCTGGAAGGAATTCTAATGCATTTTAACCCTACATTTGACTTTTCACAACAACATTGTGCAGCTCACAGTTGAAAATGGATTGTGCCTTGTCTTCAGCTGTAGCCAAGCTTGACATACATGGAGAACAAGGAATAACCAGGAGAAGCATCTTTCTGACCTCTGTGTGACCCTTTCTAGCTAAATATGTGTCCAGAAATGGGTATAGGACAAGAAGACGGGATACTTTGGCTTAATAATTTCTCTTTTCATCTATTTTCAGCTCAGGGACTTCCAAACGACATTTCTATATTCTTCATAACCATCACTGAAATTCTCTTCCATTAACATATTTGTTTTTCCCCAGAAGTCACATAAAATTGTGATAGCTAGAGCATACCTGGAAAAAACTTCTCACAGTCAATCTCCCAGTGCAGGAAGAACCCACTCTCTTTTCTCAGGACCTAAGTTTGTAGTGGTTTCATTTGACACGCTGTAATTCTTGAATTGGAAGAAGCAGTAGATAACCAATGGCTGTTCACTTTTTCATGGTCACT
>WBMW01004293.1:0-31564 GCA_013396635.1 Penelope pileata | reverse complement strand
CTACAACTTCGTGAAGGGAGGCTGTGATGAGGAAGTTGTTGGCTTCTTCTCCCGGATAGCTAATGACAGGACGAGAGGGAATGGCCATAAGTTGCGCCAGGAGAGATTTAGATTAGATATAAGGAAAAACTTTTTCCCTCAGAGTGGTTGGGCACTGGAATGGCCTACCCAGGGAGGTGGTGGAGGCACCGTTCCTGATGCTGTTCAAGAAGAGTCTGGATGAGGTGCTACTAGATATGGTTTAGGAGCTTAGTGGGTAGTAATGGTGATAGGAGGATTCTTCTGTGATTCTAATCCAGGCCCAGGGCATCCATTAGTGTCATCAGCCTTGAAGTGAGGTGGATTGAGGATCCCCTCCCCCAGCAACTTTAGTTTAAAGCCCTCCTGACTGGGTTGGAAATTTTCTGCCGAAGATATCCTTCCCCTTCTCTGAAAGTTGGACCCCACCACCCCCCAGAAGACCAGATTCCTCAAAGCAAGTCCCATGGTACAAATAGCCAAAGACCTGCCTATGACAGCACTCCCTCAATCACTTATTGATCTTCTCAATTTTATCCCCCCTTCCCCTCCCCTTCCCTTTAACCAGGATTGATTAAAAGACTATCTGTGCTCCCAGGTCCTTCACTGCTGCTCCCAGTACCTTGTAGTCCCTTTTGATATTCATGTTGCTTACTGCTGAGTCACTAGTGCCTGCATGAAACAGCAGCAGCAGATAGTAGTCAGTGGGTCGTACAAGGTCGTACAAGGCAATCTCTTTGTCACGTCCCTGATGTGGGCCCCAAGTAAGCAGCAGACCTCTCTAGACAGTGGGTCAGGACAACAAATGTGTGTCTCTGTACCCCTCAGAAGGAGTACACATACACACAATTACCCACAATTACCCATCGCATTTTTCTTGGTTGCAGAAGTTGTTATGCAACAGGGAGCTGGTCTGGCTGAGGGCTTACCTGTCAGAGATTCTTTTTCCTCCCCTCCCTGCAGAGCCATGAAGCAGTTCTGCAGTGACACCTCAGGCTTTGAGGGAGGTTTCTTCCTCCTTCTAGTCCTTTTCCTGGCAATTTGCTATTTCTCACCACTGTTGACTTCAGTTCTAGCTGGATGCACCAGCAGGACAGCATGGGGCTGTTTGCCATGCAGTGGGTTCAGTGCAGGCTGCACTCGAATCCAGCTATCTATCTCCATTTCTGCATCTCTGATACTATGCAGCCTCTTGACTGTCTCCTGCAGCTCAGCCACCTGTCATGGGAGGTCCTCCACCTGGGCACACCTTGTGCATGCTAATCTGCTACCCATCTCTGCTCCAGGAGAAGTACCTATGCACTTCCTGCAGCCTGGGGTCTGCACAGCCCCTTCTCCCTTCAGCAGCTCCATTTGGGTGGAGGCATCCATCCTCTCCAGGATGGAGGGTGCATACCCCCTTCCGTAGCCATAGCCTTAGCTCAGCAGTGAGTGCTCACCATTCTGCCTCTAGGGTCAGTTAGAATGAGCTGCAGCATGCTGTGGCTGATGCACACATGCTGATTCCCCCTCTCTGTGCCTGTCAAGCAGCGAAGATCGCTGAGGCTTTTTCAAGGCTAAGGGCGTGGGTGCAGTCGCCGTTGCCCTGGCAACGCCCATGCCATGTCAGCCTCTCTCGCAACAGCTGCTGGGTGCTGCCGGATCACTCTGCTTTCTCGGGGTTCCCCTGGCAAAGGAACCTCCCAAAACCCACCTGTACCTCAAGATCTGCCACTGCAGCTCTGGCTGTGCCGACTCTGGAACAGCTGACCTCAGGGACTGAGAGTCAACTGGGACCTCTTCAGATGCCCAAGACCATTGTAAAATAATGGAGAAGTCTTGCAGTGATGCCAGCCATCTCTCTGAATATCCTGGGATGAATCCCATTGGGCCTTATGAAGTTATATGCGTTCAGGTGGAGCAGCAAATCCTGCACAAGTTTGGAGTTGGCTGGGTGTTGATCATCACTGCAGTTATGGTCCTCCATCTTGAGGTACTTGGGGTCTCTGAGCCCATCATTGGTATTGAAGACATTAAAGAAGGAATTAAACATCTCCGCTTCGTCCCTATCCCTGTTTGTAAGGTGACCTTTCTCATCAAGTAACAAATGAATGTTCTCTCTCATCCTCCTTTTGTTGTTAATGTATTTTAAAAAACCCTTTTTGTTGTCTCCCACAGTATTCATCATCTTCAACTCTGAATTTTGGCCACACAGATTTTACCCTACAATAGTGAAGAGCATTCCTGTAGTTTCCTCACGTTACTTGACCTTGCTTCCAGCAGCTATACACTTTCTTCTACCACCTAAGTTCTAGAAGAAGATCTCTGTTCAGCCAAGCCAGCCTTCTGCCCTTCTGCTTGGCTGCTGACATTTTGAAATTGCCTGTTCATTTGCTCTTCGGAGGTGGTACGTAAAAAGCGACCAGCACTGATGGACCCCAATGCCTTCAAAAGAAGTTTCCCAGGGGACCTTACAAACTGATTTCCTAAGCAGCCTGAAATCTACTCTCCTTATATCCATTGTTGAGGTTTTGTTTCTCAAGAAGAATGTGAATGATCTGACTCTTTCCACACGAGTGATGGGGAAACAGAGGCACAAGGGCCTCAATACTTTGCAAAAGAGCCTTGCCAAGTGTGACCAAAGAGAAGTAACAGCTCTCCTGCTCCAAACATTGGGCAAAGCTGACAAGTCAGTGTGCTTCAAGTTGCAATGTATACTCTTCCCTGGCTTCAGCACTCTGATCAAGTGTAAAGTCAGTCTGAAGCATACACAGCAGCTCCGCTCACTGGCAGGCATGGTCTGATTCGGACGTTTTGCTTGCACATTGATAAACTCCTACATCAAACTGCTGCATCATCTGCGAGTTGATTTCATTATCTTTTTCTTTCTTTCCTTCTTTTTTTCTCTCATCCTTTCTTTCATTCTCTCCTTCGTTCCTTCTCTTTTTCTGAAAGATAAAAGCAACTGTTTATGCTGTAGCATGTTAGCCACTTTGGATTCATTGCTTTTCCTCACACTGCTGCTCAGTTGCTCTGAGAGAATGGACATGGGGCCTAGTACATGGAGAATGGACAAAGCTAGCTCCGATACAGCTGACTCATTGATGCAGCCTGTTGTTGATTCAATTGTGATGCAGTCTGGAGGCACTAGATTAAAATTGCGCAACATTTAGTGCATCAAAGGGAGATTTCATTCCAAAGAAACACTTGCCTGTGTGTGTATGCAATGCCANGGAGGTTTCTTCCTCCTTCTAGTCCTTTTCCTGGCAATTTGCTATTTCTCACCACTGTTGACTTCAGTTCTAGCTGGATGCACCAGCAGGACAGCATGGGGCTGTTTGCCATGCAGTGGGTTCAGTGCAGGCTGCACTCGAATCCAGCTATCTATCTCCATTTCTGCATCTCTGATACTATGCAGCCTCTTGACTGTCTCCTGCAGCTCAGCCACCTGTCATGGGAGGTCCTCCACCTGGGCACACCTTGTGCATGCTAATCTGCTACCCATCTCTGCTCCAGGAGAAGTACCTATGCACTTCCTGCAGCCTGGGGTCTGCACAGCCCCTTCTCCCTTCAGCAGCTCCATTTGGGTGGAGGCATCCATCCTCTCCAGGATGGAGGGTGCATACCCCCTTCCGTAGCCATAGCCTTAGCTCAGCAGTGAGTGCTCACCATTCTGCCTCTAGGGTCAGTTAGAATGAGCTGCAGCATGCTGTGGCTGATGCACACATGCTGATTCCCCCTCTCTGTGCCTGTCAAGCAGCGAAGATCGCTGAGGCTTTTTCAAGGCTAAGGGCGTGGGTGCAGTCGCCGTTGCCCTGGCAACGCCCATGCCATGTCAGCCTCTCTCGCAACAGCTGCTGGGTGCTGCCGGATCACTCTGCTTTCTCGGGGTTCCCCTGGCAAAGGAACCTCCCAAAACCCACCTGTACCTCAAGATCTGCCACTGCAGCTCTGGCTGTGCCGACTCTGGAACAGCTGACCTCAGGGACTGAGAGTCAACTGGGACCTCTTCAGATGCCCAAGACCATTGTAAAATAATGGAGAAGTCTTGCAGTGATGCCAGCCATCTCTCTGAATATCCTGGGATGAATCCCATTGGGCCTTATGAAGTTATATGCGTTCAGGTGGAGCAGCAAATCCTGCACAAGTTTGGAGTTGGCTGGGTGTTGATCATCACTGCAGTTATGGTCCTCCATCTTGAGGTACTTGGGGTCTCTGAGCCCATCATTGGTATTGAAGACATTAAAGAAGGAATTAAACATCTCCGCTTCGTCCCTATCCCTGTTTGTAAGGTGACCTTTCTCATCAAGTAACAAATGAATGTTCTCTCTCATCCTCCTTTTGTTGTTAATGTATTTTAAAAAACCCTTTTTGTTGTCTCCCACAGTATTCATCATCTTCAACTCTGAATTTTGGCCACACAGATTTTACCCTACAATAGTGAAGAGCATTCCTGTAGTTTCCTCACGTTACTTGACCTTGCTTCCAGCAGCTATACACTTTCTTCTACCACCTAAGTTCTAGAAGAAGATCTCTGTTCAGCCAAGCCAGCCTTCTGCCCTTCTGCTTGGCTGCTGACATTTTGAAATTGCCTGTTCATTTGCTCTTCGGAGGTGGTACGTAAAAAGCGACCAGCACTGATGGACCCCAATGCCTTCAAAAGAAGTTTCCCAGGGGACCTTACAAACTGATTTCCTAAGCAGCCTGAAATCTACTCTCCTTATATCCATTGTTGAGGTTTTGTTTCTCAAGAAGAATGTGAATGATCTGACTCTTTCCACACGAGTGATGGGGAAACAGAGGCACAAGGGCCTCAATACTTTGCAAAAGAGCCTTGCCAAGTGTGACCAAAGAGAAGTAACAGCTCTCCTGCTCCAAACATTGGGCAAAGCTGACAAGTCAGTGTGCTTCAAGTTGCAATGTATACTCTTCCCTGGCTTCAGCACTCTGATCAAGTGTAAAGTCAGTCTGAAGCATACACAGCAGCTCCGCTCACTGGCAGGCATGGTCTGATTCGGACGTTTTGCTTGCACATTGATAAACTCCTACATCAAACTGCTGCATCATCTGCGAGTTGATTTCATTATCTTTTTCTTTCTTTCCTTCTTTTTTTCTCTCATCCTTTCTTTCATTCTCTCCTTCGTTCCTTCTCTTTTTCTGAAAGATAAAAGCAACTGTTTATGCTGTAGCATGTTAGCCACTTTGGATTCATTGCTTTTCCTCACACTGCTGCTCAGTTGCTCTGAGAGAATGGACATGGGGCCTAGTACATGGAGAATGGACAAAGCTAGCTCCGATACAGCTGACTCATTGATGCAGCCTGTTGTTGATTCAATTGTGATGCAGTCTGGAGGCACTAGATTAAAATTGCGCAACATTTAGTGCATCAAAGGAAGATTTCATTCCAAAGAAACACTTGCCTGTGTGTGTATGCAATGCCAGGGCAAGGAAGTTTTCACCAGTTTTCTTCCATTTTCATGGAATCATAGAACGGTTTGGTTGGAAGGAACCTTAAAGATCGTCTAGGAGCAACCTCCCTGCCATGGTTGGGGATCAGGCATGCATCAACCTTCTTCAATCCAGAAAATGAAACTATTACTATTACATGAGATATAGAAATAAAGTCAGATCTTCAGTTGTTGATCTGGCTGGTGGCATTCTCCTTTGTATTGCCCATTAAGAGGGAACAATGAAAAGTGGTGTTTTTATCAGGCATGTGCTTCAAACAAGGACAACCAGGCATAGCCATGGCATCACATTTCAAAGGCAGTAGCATCAGAATCCACTAGTTGTCGCCCTTTCATTATTCTAATGGCTATACCTGGGCTGCCATATACACAACATCTTTCTTCATGGGGGAAAGTAAATGGGCATCACAGTCAAGAAAGTAGGTCTAATACTGCACTTAACTTTTCCTGAACTCTGTAATTTTTGCACAGTTCTGCCCTTTTTCTCTTTTTCTGCCCTTCTTCAGAGCAAATTGCTGTTTGCCATGCTTAATTTTCCTATGTGTAGGAAAGCGACTCTCTTCCCCTTCTATTTAGTCTTGTTCCTTTTCACGTACACATTTGTGAACTTCAAAAAGCGTCACCTACAATTAGGGCAGTAGACATACCTCTTAGGCTACCCATTCATTTTAACAAGAGGGGTAAGCTGGTACCTTTTGGAGAACTGCCTGACAATTGTGTAGTATATGTTAGAAATGGAATATCGACCCAGTGGACTATCCTCTATCTGACAGAAGTTCCCAAGAAAAGATCATCTATCAGCATCAAGCTTCCATTTACACTCAGACAAGTATGCTGATGCAGGGAAACAGTTGATCACAGCATGAACTGATGATTGAGCACATGGTGGACAGACTTGGCTGGCCTGGGGAACAGTGGTAGACCACTTGCACCTGGGTGGACCTGTGGGAGGGGAGAGAGAGAGAGAAAGACAGAGACAGAGACAGAGAGACACAGAGGGAGAGAGAGGATTGAGAGGATTGAGGAACAATATTGGGAAGTGGTTGGAGGAGCAGCAGCATGTGGAAGCAGAGACCCTAGCTCCAGATGAAACAAATGGCGTAGTCGTAAGAGTCTTGGGACCTTTTCCGTTACAGCTGAAAATGTCAAAGTAATGAAAAATGAGTTGTAGCTGAACTTGACTGGGAAATAAAGATGAATTTAAGTAGACTTCAGTGATACAGGAAAATTCAGGCAATGTGTTTTCACTCTAACAGATTGTAGTTGCCCTGTGTGTAAGGCCTTTTTACTTCCAGAGATTACAGACCATAGTCTTTAATAATTGTATTGCAGAGACACTCACCCTCTCTATTTATTTAGTTGGATAGCTCACAAGGTACTTCAGCAGAATATCCTTTTTTTTTTTTTTTTTTTTTTTGGAAAACTTGTCACATGGCTGGTGGTAGAAGTAAGCTGTTATCTTTGTGACTTGTGACTCCACTTTTGCCTAAAGATGCTTTTCCTCTGTGCCAAAGCAACCTAGGATTAATCAACAATTGCTGATTAAAGCAGCTTCTTAACTTCAGAGGTGATGTTATTTCAGAAAACAAAGCTGTTCATAAATGAAGATCCTTGCTGATTCCTCTCCTCTCTTTCTTGGAAATCTACACAGTTGAACCTTAAATAAAGAGCAATGGAAACTGATCTTAATAGACTGAAAGTTCTGGGGCAGAGACGAGAGTGTGATGAGAAGTCCTCTTAGTCCAAGAAGTCTTGCAGTGCTCATCAGTTTCTTGTGTACTCCTTACATAGTCTGCATCACATCTGTGGCACGCTTGACCAAGAATTGTCCCCAGACTCCTGAGTTCTCTGGGCAAATGCTTAGTGGTGTAAAAGGAAGGTGGATAGCTTTGGGGAGGCTGTTGGAGCTCCTAACTGCTTGTCACCAAATGAGAGAGTTTGAAATGTCCTTTTTCTACAGAGTAATCACTGCCCTGTTACATCCTAGCAAATTTTTACCTTGCAACTTACCCATCCTGGTCTGAAATAAACCACAGGAATTTGCCTAGTGACACAGTTAAGGTTTATTATCACAACAGTGCTAAGCAGCTCATGTTCTCAAGTCTGCCTACTTCCAAAGTGATTTCTTAGGAATTTTTGTCCATAGTCTTGGTCTTCTGAAGAGCTGATAAACTACCTTTTCTGTAGTTAGACCATGAACAGCTGGCTTCTGTGAGCCATAGGGATGGTTAACTTTTTTCCCAGTAGAATCCACGTCTGTTAATGAAGAAGGGCTGATTCATCTGGACACTGTTGGCTGGTTGCAGTCTAGGCAGATGTGGTAGCATACCTGACCTCGCACTTGTAGCTAAGACGACCACTTAGGTAATGAGGAGGCACAGGAAAGCACAGGACAAGGGTGATGAGACACATGCTTAGCATGTATCTCCAATGTATGCTTTATCCTACCTCTCTTCTTAGTCTAGCTACAATCTTTCTAGGCAGTGCTGGTATGTTGGTGAGGGCCAGGCAGCAGACATTACAGAACTTTAGAAGTAGAGAGAAAGGGATACATGTTGTCCTCTGTGTCCAGTCCAGCAACAGGCTGGTCCCTTTCTAAAAACCTGAAGTTTTTACTACCATCTTTGCCACAAATAGGTGCTATCATTTAGTGAGGTGAGATGTTTCCAGTTGGTCTTGTGGACCTCTATGGGCAGGTACTACTCCTAGCCCTGGCTGTTGAAATTCAATGTGCCAGACAGTATGGAGCCAAGGCAGCTATGTTTTATTCTTGAGCAAGCAGAAATATTGGCAAAGTTAGAAGTTTCTAAATAGAATACTCCACCAATTTTTGCTCATTTTCAAAATTATCTTTAAAGTCTATCCTTAATAAGGTTCTGTAGGGAAACATTTGATCACAGCATGAATTGATGATTGAGCACATGGTAGAGGGGCATGGCTGGCATGGGGAATACTGGTATATCCCTTGCACCTGTGACAGGAAGGGGTGGACCTGGAGCAGAGTTGCCCCAGGCTTAGATAAGGGCCAGCCAGGCAAAGCAGAAAGTAGCCTGGGAGAGAGAAGATCAGAAAGCAGTTAGAGAAGCAGCAGCACAAGGAAGGAGCTGAGGAAGCAGAAAATGATGTGCAGCAGAGACCCCAGCTCCAGATGAAACAAATGGTGTAGTTGTAAGAATTTTAAGCCTTTTTCTGTTACAGTTTGGTGTAGTCAGCAGGGCAAGATATCGTGTGTGGGGAAACCAAGAGTGAAGGTAGAAGGGTGTGATCATGGTGATAAAATGGTTACTGTATATGACCTTGCTAGGTCTTGGGACTCTTGCTGCCCAGGACTATGATGCGGGCAATGGAGATATGTGATGAAATTGTTGAATATAGTGGTGGATGGAATGTCTATGACACTGAGTTCTTGGGAGAGGAGTATGTAAAGTGCCCAGATGGGGCCTTGAAGACTTGCTTTTCTGATAAGAAGATGCACCTTTATGAGACATCTTGGTCCTGACCAGTACTGTTTTGGGCACGTTAGGAAGATTTGGGAATCTAAAGTCAAGCATAGAAGAATGGAGGCCAGTGATGAAGCAGAAAGGAGTGTTTAGAGAAAGGAAGAAATGAAGAGTGGAGGCCAGCAATGAGGTAGCAAAAAGAATTTAGAAAGGAGAAGAAGACAGAAAGTGGGGAAAAATCAAGGAATATGGGAAAAAATGGAGAAGGAAAAAGTGGAGGAAAAGAGAATAGAAAAAGGAAAAAAAGAAGAATCTTGAGCGTTTTTTTTTTTTTATGTAGTACTTGAAGTTAAAGAAGATAGACAAATTGTTTTTTGATGTAATGATACCCTCTGTGAGTTGTTAATATATGAAATGTGTTATATTATATACGCCTTACAAAATTAAGTAAGACGAAGTTAATTTAATGTATTGCTGCCCAGAAAGTTAACATTATAATTTCTGTCCAGAAAATGTTAAAGAAAAATTTGAAGTATGGCCTAACTGGGGGCCTAGTGAGGTTAAAAAAAAAATGGTAAGAAATTGTATGGTATGACGTTGTAAGCTGTACTCAGCCCTGGTGAGGCCTCACCTCAAGTACTGGGTTCAGTTTTGGGCCCCTCACTACAAGAAAGACATTGAGGCCCTGGAACATGCCCAGAGAAGGGTAAGAAAACTGGTGAGGCATCTAGAGCACAAGTCTTATGAGGAGTGGCTGAGGGAGCTGGGATTGTTTAGTCTGGAGAAGAGGAGGCTCAGGGGAGACGTTGTCGCACTGTACAACTTTGTGAAGGGAGGTTGTGATGAGGAGGGGGCCGGCCTCTCCCAGGTAACTAATGATAGGATAAGAGGAAATGGCCACAAGTTGCACCAAGGGAGGTTCAGGTTAGATAGAAGGAGAAACTTCTTCTCTCAAAGAGTGGTTGGGCACTAGAATGGCCTGCCCAGGGAGGTGGTAGAGTCACTGTCCCTTATGGTGTTCAAGAAACATTCGGATGATGTTAAGAGATACGATTTAGTAGTTCAGTGGGTAGTAATGGTGGTAGGAAAACAGTTGGACTAGATGATCTTGTAGGTCTCTTCCAACCTAGTGTTTCTATGATTATCTGCCTCATTTGTATGTTGCAAGGAGTCACAAATGTTTGCAGCCACATAAGTCTGTTAACTAACTGGAAATAATACATTAATGGAAAAAAAAAATTCATGTCTTATGAATAAAGTATAATGACCAAATTAGAGCTGTTGGAAAACATACATCTGTGTAGATATAACAGTACTGCTCTCCTTATTCCTGGATGAGACCCCATGTGGTGAATGCTCATCCTTTTAAACCCACATCATATGTATATATGAATGTCTTGTGTGATTCTTGGTGAACTCTTTAAAATAGCTCGATCTCTAGCTCCAGTGGCCTTGCAGTTACCAGAGTGACAAATTTCTCAACTAAATGTTCCTTCTAGGAATGTGGTGTATCTGTATCTTCAGAATGATGAAATTCTCTACACTGATGTACTGCAGATGTATCTGAGCTCCAAGTCAAAACACACATGAAGTACTATTGGCACTCAAGCTAATGGTGTGTGTTTGCAGTATTCTGGTATCTCACACAGGTGAGGTGATTTCTACTTCCTCTTTGTACTAGCCCACAAATAGAACTCTTAAAAATGAAATCTTGGAAATATTGGGTGTAGCTCTCCATGATGATTAACCTATGTAATAATTGTATAAAAGATTTAGAAGAAAATCAGGAAATTGAGACAGTTTCCTTGACCCTACATCGTCATGCCACATTGTGAATCTCTGGTCATACTGATCCACTACAGGTGTTCAAAGTACTTAAGCTCTTGCCAGAAGGGATCATAAGTGTAGGGATGCTGTGGCAGGTCTCCTGTTGCTTCTGAGTGGCTTATGGCACTGAATGCCATAGTGAATGGAAGAGAGAGAATCACAGGCAAAGTATTAATAACAGCAGTAGGAAAATTTTCCTTTCAAGTGGAAAAATGTTGTGTTTTAGTTGTTGTTTTTTTTTAGCGTTGATGTGAGAGAGAGCCGTGAAGAACTAGGCCATTAAGAATAGATATGGTTAGGCATTATAAATAGATGCAGGACATACTTCGCAGGTGGCAATTAATTTATCTTTTCCACTTTCTTTACTAAGTCCTCCTTCCTTTTTTTCCCCTTACTTTTCCCAGAACATAGTGTTGGTAAGTACATTAATATGGACTATTTCTTCAGACCTATATTGTACATGAGCTGCTGTTACTTCAGCACCTCTGGCCTGCTATTACAGAGCTCTTTGCAAAGGGGACAGATAACAGATGGTAACCACATTTCCCTTTTAAGTATAAGATGGGGGAAAAAAATGAAGTGGATAAGGCAATGGAGATTCATCCAGTAAGATGGTGCAGTGGTGACTTTAGCATTCAATCTCTCCTGTTCCTAGATGACATCAGCTGCAAACATGCTAGCTGTAGCACTCGCGTCATGTTTCCTTAAAGTTGTCTAGGAACTTAACATATGTCCCATAGAAACAGACAACTCTTGATTAGGTTGTTTCTTGAATTTAGGAATCACTTGGGTGTGCTGATTGTCTTGGGGACTGCCTTAAATTCAAGCTCTTCTCAGAGATGCTTGTCCTGGTTGCTTCAGCTTCTGAGAACAGACATCTAACCTTGAAACACTGTGCCCTGTGACACTAGAAATGGAGACAGGAAACCTGCAAAGGTGTAGCACATGCTTGTGTTTCTTTAGAAGCTTTCATCTTATTAATTATTGCCCTGCTACTAAAATCCATGCAGGCTTTCTGAACAAATTCACTACCTTTGTGTCTCTTGACTGGAATGTTTTAACTCATGAAATCACTAGTAACAGGTAAAAGTCTGGGCAAACAAATACAGGTTAAAGAAGACAACAAATTCAAAAGCAACCTAATGGCAGAAGTTTGCAGAGCACTAAAGAGACCATCTTTGCTTTGGATGAGTCTCCTGCCTAAACATCACATTCTTGGCTGTGTTGCTAAGGAAGGTCTAAGGGACTGTCCCACTGTTGAAGGAGTGG
The DNA here is from genome assembly GCA_013396635.1 of Penelope pileata. NCBI lineage: Eukaryota > Metazoa > Chordata > Aves > Galliformes > Cracidae > Penelope > Penelope pileata. Next base: position 19,563 of record WBMW01004293.1, on the reverse strand, counting down.
ATGTGTCATTTTTAAGCCTCTAGTAATTATCTGTTTCCATGTTTTTTTGTTTTTCCTATTGCCAAGGTCAGGTATTAAAAGCTACTGTTAATACTGAGTGTCTGCCAAATCTCATCTCCAAGAGCTGTTTAAACCAATTAAGGTAAGTCTCTGCATACTAGAAAAGGAGGGATGGCTAAAAATAAAGGCCTATGGCAAAGACCTAGATAGTGCAATTCCACTCAATTCCCAATCCCTTATGATAATTACTAGTATCTTTGCATGTGCTGTTTAGAAGATGCAGAGGGTGGACTACAGGGCAAGACACTGGCCAAGTTGTGTGCAGACCCCTGACTAGAAAGTGAGTGTCATTCTGTCTATATGTACTCCTTAGTAAAGCTGGCCTTAGTAAAGCTGGCCTTAGTAAAGCTGGCCTTAGTAAAGCTGGCCTTAGTAAAGCTGGCCTTAGTAAAGCTGGCCTTAGTAAAGCTGGCCTTAGTAAAGCTGGCCTTAGTAAAGCTGGCCTTAGTAAAGCTGGCCTTAGTAAAGCTGGCCTTAGTAAAGCTGGCCTTAGTAAAGCTGGCCTTAGTAAAGCTGGCCTTAGTAAAGCTGGCCTTAGTAAAGCTGGCCTTAGTAAAGCTGGCCTTAGTAAAGCTGGCCTTAGTAAAGCTGGCCTTAGTAAAGCTGGCCTTAGTAAAGCTGGCCTTAGTAAAGCTGGCCTTAGTAAAGCTGGCCTTAGTAAAGCTGGCCTTAGTAAAGCTGGCCTTAGTAAAGCTGGCCTTAGTAAAGCTGGCCTTAGTAAAGCTAATGGTTTGCTTTATTGGTGAGGCTGGCTAGTGTTATGGTTTTTCTTCTGGAATCTGCCTCCAGACACATTGTATGAAAGATTCCTCCTCTTGTGAGCCAGTTCCTGGTGAGACCAAGTACAACTATCAGTGAGAAGTCCTGTTTCTCCTTTTCCTTCACTTCTAGCAATAACTCCTTGTGTCCCACAGGCTGCAAGAAGCATCTACCACAGACTGTGGAGACCTCTCTCTTCCCATCCACAATGTTGTTGGCCAAGTTGAATGTACGGAACTGCAGATTGGCCAGGAGGCAGCACTGTGTTCAGCACTAGTTGTAGCTGAGAGTACCAGCCCCTCTCCTCCTAGTTTTCCTTTGTTCCTGTCCCTCTGCCAAGGGCATTTAAATGGATTGTTGGGAAAAGTGTAAGGTGGTGGGAGGCGGGTGACACGGTCACCTCTGATGGTGGCTGAGCTCATTATATTTGTGGGTCCCTTCCAACTTGGGATAGTCTTTGATTTGATTCTATGTGCTGTGAATACTCTCAATGTAATCAAAAGCAAAAGGCATAAGAAGGGTGCAGAGGACAGTCTCACATTGCAAGTGGGGAGAAATTAGGTGCTTTTTAGTCTTAACCCAGAATGTAGAAAATTCACATTTCACTTTAAAATGGACCTTAAAATTATCCAGACTGCTTGATTAGTTTTCTGGTACCCAATGTTCTTCAACTGAATGGGCACTAGTGACCTTGGTTGGATTAAGTCAGAGAAACTGACAGAAGATACAGCTTATTCCTCAGAGTGTTTGTGTACTTATCTGCCCCTGCTGTGGTGAGCACTGTAGAAAAAACAGGGTGCTGAGTCTCTCATGTTGTCCTGAGGCAGGACCCTTGGAAGGAGAAGTTCTTTGAGAAAAGATCCAGTCAGTAGCCACTGCAACACATCCATAAAACAGCAGGAAGGCTTTATTTTCTGCATTTACATCAAGCTCTGCATGTGCTGAAAACAACTTGGTTTTTATTTCCTCCTGTTCTTTCTCCCCCTTAGTCTCCTCAACATCTTCCTGTTGCCTTCATCTGTCACCTCATCTTTGAGTACTATTCATCTTCCCTTGCTCCCTATCTCTTTTCATGTCCGTTTTTTCCATGTTCTTGGTCATCCAGTCATTGATAGTCATTCCTACTCTTCCAAACCCCAGCTCAGACTTCTTCCCTGATTTTGCCCCTACTTGTTCTTGCCCTTCATTGAGACTTTCTATTAGTCCAGCACAGGTCAATTTAGCCCAGCAGTACCTATCTGCTTTGGGATGTGGAAATGACAGCTTGCAAAGAGCTGAATTGCTGCATCTGTGCCTTACCTCTACCTGTGCACACAAGTGCTCTTGCCTATGTGCAATAAATAGCAATGACAATAAATGACAAATTAATTTCTTGTTTGTTTTTAAGCCAGTGGTTACAGGGCAAGCAGGCATCCAGAAACCATAGGGGTGGTGATAATGCTCCTGCTGCCTGTCAAATATTGCAGACTCCAGGTCTTGAGGATTCTTCCCTTCTTGTCATTGAAATTCCGATGGATGCACTCAAAAACCCAGGTTTCTCCATCCCAGTCCTATGCATGTTCTCATTTGCAGGCTTGGACTGTAGCAAGGCCAAATATATATTCCAGAGAGGCACAACCAAGGCCTGCCACACAGATTATTGCAGATAGAGTAGTGCCTTTACCAGCATTCACGGAAATGTAAACAGTCTCACATAATTACCAGCAGAGAGAACCCAGTTCTGGTCCTCCTCTATGGCTGACCAGGACTGAAGCTCACTATGAGAAGCTCACACATACTCTACTCTCCAGATTTACAAACACACTCATATTCAAGATTTTTCAAATATCAGCACAGATTCTAAATCACTTTTATATCTGCATCTATACCCTAGGTCCCTTACACTCAGTCACTAACTCAGACTTTGAGTCTTTCCAGATGCAGGAAAGACCTCTTCCTGCTTACAAAGCCAGCTTTAAGTTTGCTAGCAGATCACAGATACAAACATACATGCACACAATATTAAATTCACTGGGGAATATAAGCACACCCAAGTCTTTCTGGTTACTGGCTTTTAGACCTTTCATACATCTGCTCTGTACTCTCCAGTTGCTGGCTCATAAACGTATGGGCCCTGTGACACTGGTCAGAACTGATGCCCATACTCTCTTGCATATTAGTCTCTCCAGTCGTTGACATCTAGCCCTGTAGGTCCTGTGATCCATAGTCCCTTCTCCAGCTGCCAGAATTCAAACTCTGCAGCACACATTGCAGTTCCTCCAGTTGCTTGTATCTAGGCCTATGCTCCTCTCCCCAGTTACTGGCACCAAGACCGCTCTTGCACACTGGTCTCTTTTGTTGTTGACATGTGGATCTGCAGGCCCTGTGAGCTGCATTCCTTTCTTCCAGTTGCTGGTACAGACCTACGAGCCCTACGGTCTAGAGTTCTTTCGATTACTAGTATACAAACCACGTTTGCACACCGATTCTTCCAGTGACTATCATCTAGACCTATTGGCCTTTGACTCACAGCCTCTTCTGACCTTGCTGACACTTAAACTTGCAGCTCTTGCATATAGGATAGTTACACAAATATTTAATAAGAAGACAGGACAGATTGCAGTTATCAGGAACAGGGCTCAGTCAGATGAGTGAACTGACCAACAGCCTGCTTATGTGTGACTTGTTCCCTTATTTTCCCCCCTCCACTTTCCCATGTTTATTCCTCCCTGATCCACCTTGATTTTTGCCTTCTCCTGCCTTTGGTCCTACCACTAAACACTCCATTTCAAGTTTTATATGGACCCACGAGTCTTTATGATATCTCATAGTAAGTTCCACAGTCCCACACCCCTCTTCAAATATTCCATAATACCCATATTAATTTCCTCTTCTTATCAGTTACAAAGTTCATTATGACCCTTTTCAGGGCTATGTCTAAACAACTCCTTTAATGGCTCACAAGTGAGTGGCAGAAGTGTGCTGGTCTGTTATTCTCACTGTTAGCACCTGTTTGTTAATGCTTTTGTGTTTAATACATCAATCACTTTCCTTGACATTTGTGATTAACTTTATACTAGATAGATCTTAACCATATAACTTAATGAAGCAGGTGCTCTCCTATTCCACTTCTTACAGGAGAGTGATAATTTATTTAGAGGGGCAGTATCTATAGTCTCGAGCCTGATCAGTCTCTTATCTCTTCTCAGGTGATGAAATGCTGGAGTCTTGCCTTGGTCTACAGATTATTGTCTCAAGGTAAGGAACAGCTTCTTGCTTATTGCAGGCCCTCTCTCAATGAGTCCTTCAGGCTTGGTTGCTAGATGGATCAGAAATAATCACAGCCAGGCCTTCAAGAGCATCACTTGCAATGCTTGTTGCACAGCTCACTGGTTGGCTGCACTACGCTCTCGATCACTGATCTTTTTCCAGCCTCTCTTAAAGGTATTAAGAAAGAATTCACCCAACAGGACACTAAAGCATCTCCCATTCTTTACATTTCTGACCATGCAAGTTGCAAATGAGAAGAAACTGAAGACTGGGAAAGACAAGGTACAGTGTAACAGGTTGCCTTCAGAACACGTGGGAACAAACACTGCCCTCAGTTTGAGGGAAATGGAGCTGTATTGTCGTGTTCAGTATCCAGCACTAGCTGGACAAAGGTCCTTTTGTCAGCTCAGCTCAAGATTAGTGGTTGAGCTTGGCTTCTAGGTTTTTTTTGCAGCAAGCTTGTCCCTACCTGTCGAGTACCACGTAGTTGCACGTCTGGATTCATAGAGCTGGAAACATTGGACTGAAAGGCTGTGTGATGTGAAGATAACTCAGAGGAGGTCAGATGGAAGGTGGGAGGGGGACAGCCCTGTGAAGAGTTTGGAGATGAATCCATTGGAAGGAATAGGAGTAAGGAGGCAACATGGGGGACAGGGAGGGGAACCATGAGGTAGCTCCTGAATCCGAAGTGGGGATGTTTTATGGTTATACAGGTTTTCCCCCATCATAGACACCATGAGACTGAGGTACTTTCTAACTGAAATGTCTGGCAGGTAACCATCTTTCCCCTTCTTAGTGTTGCATCAACTTGGAGGAAGGAGTCCTGAGATGTAAAGCATTGAGTCAAGACCTGCCTTTTCTACAAGCTTCTGAAGAACAGATGCATCAACAGCCTCTAGTCCTGGCATCTCACAGCCCATCAACTCTGCTACTACTGCATGAAATGAGAGAACTAGACCTCCATGCAGGATCAGCTGAGATCAGATGAGTCCACAGTTCTCTGTGATGAACAAGGTGGTTATAAATTCAGATTTTTTATTTTTAGTACTCTTCATTTGCAGCCTAGAGCATAGATATATGATAAATTCCTAGGGTCTGCTCCACATCTCATGACTACTTACTCTCTATCCAAATTCTTCACTATGTCCCTTCATCCACCGATAAAATGCCATGACATCCTCATTTTGCCTGTCTTCCTGGATTGAACGCCACTCGTTCTCTTTCTCCTAACATTGTTTCTGTTGTGCTTCTCAAAACACTTGTGTATGCTGTAAGAGACCAATGGAAAACTTGCCTCAACAACTCAGGCTAGAGAGGGAAAGTGAGGGAGCAGACTGGGTCCTGTGGAGGCAGGGCAGCAAGCTGTTCCACCCACTTCCTTTTATGGCAGCTTACTGAGGAGGGGGCTGCATGCCTTTGCAGAAAACTCCTGAATCTTCCGGAACACTGCGTTGTGCAGGTGCAGGGGAGTTGCCACCCCCAGGGCGGTCTCTGACCATCTGGCCTATGTAAAGGCAAACACACGTGTTCTGCCTTTGTCGTTGAACCGCCACCTGCAGTGGTCAACCTGCCACTCATGGATGATCAGATTGTGTATTTCTCTGGACTGCCTTGGTGGTCACCTCCTACTATGGCTACTTTCCAGTACAGTGCACACAACACTTGAAAAGCAGTCTGCAGGAAACTGTCTATGAAAACAAGTCTTTGGAACAGAGCAGCAAACATCACATCTCAGGTGCAAGATCCACATGGCTAAACCTGCCCTGTTATGGAGAGATGGACCAGATGGCCTTATGAGGTGGGTTTCAAGGCCTCCATGCAAGACGCAATCCTATCCCAAAAACATGCACCGTCCTGAAGCCATAATTGCACATTACTTGTCCTGCCAGGAGTTTGGGCTTTTGAAAGCAATGAAATCTCTAGACACCCATATTCCCAGAGGCCATTAGAAGGTGATTTATTTATGAAACTGAAGAGCATTGAGCTGCCTACATATGTTTGTAATCAGTATTCCTTTTAAGGTATTCCACTGGCAAATACCAGGTTATACCTGAAGAGTAACAGGAATAACTGCATTCAGTAAAGAAATCACAAAAATGAGAGCAGAGACGGCCAGCACAATTATTATCTCAGGAAAATCAAACAAATCCCTCCCTTTATTTTCTTGATAGTAAATTGAGTTTCACAACCAAAGCCACAAATGATTCATCTGCAAATGTCTCCACTGTATGAGACTGTTGGACTCCTCACTTGTGTGTGCTGTCACTGGGACACAAAGGTGTGTCTTGCAAATCATGTCCTGTGGAAGAGCTACCTGGCACCAGTTGGTATGCCAGTCTGCTATTGTGTAGAATGCAGCAAATACTTGCTGCTGCATGAAAAGGAAGAACTTCTAATTCCAATGCTGTGAACTATGGTGGCTGGCAAAGACAAACAGGCAACGTTACAATAAAAGTATACCTGCACTACTACAGAGACAGGCTATATGGCTCCTTTATACACTTCACAGAATGACGATGCTGCTGCAAGTAGCTTGAAGCATTGATTGGAGCTGTCAGCCTATGAATTGTCACTTTGGGGTTCAGGGCATGAAAAAGAATAGGAAAGTTATCTTTAGCCCAAACCGAATGGGGTAGAAGGGAAGAGCTCCAGCCTGCTCCCTCAATTCCTTTATCTACAGCTCCTGCTGAAGAACCCAGAAATAATCACTAGAGCAGTTGTCAAGAATAGGCCAAAAATGAGACGGAGCTTGCCTATTCTCTCCCATATCTGTGTCCTCAGTACTCTTCCGCAGTCATTCATAATGCGCTTTCACTAGCAGAGAACGTGGAAGCTAGCAATGGAAGGCCAATCAGAAATACCACGGACTCTTGATGTCCTGGTAGCTTTCTCAGATAAAGACACATCAACTCAACACCTTCACTTAAGCCTACAGCCAAGCATTTCCCTCCACTGGACCTGGCCTGTACACCCTTTGCTGACTGGAGGCCTTGACAGAGAAGGGAAAGGAGTAGTCTCATCTTCATGCAGGGTGAACGCTCAATTCCAGTCGAAGAGTTTCTGATGGGATGGAAGATGAAACTTATTAGGGGTCCTGGATGACAGTGTGGCAGGCAGAGGAGTCTGCTGCAGCAGGACCCTGACACTGCGAGGGGCTGTAAAGCTGCTGTTTGTCAGGAAAATATAGTGTTTTGTAAATCAGATCTTTGATTGCAGAAACATCATCTCTTTCTACAAAAAAGAGAGAAAAACAATTGGCAGGGATTCTCAACAGATAGTAACCCCCCTCCTCAAGAAGTACCCGGAACTCTAGGTCTTAGCGCGTCACATGCCTGTAGCTTTTACTCTCTTTTTTTCTTGTACATCCCTCACCCCTTCTGCACTCACCCACACCCAGCACTTGCAGGAGACTGCCGAACTCTGGGTCATTCTCCAGGACTTTTAACAGGTTGGTGGACTCCATTCTCTCCAGCTGCACATCCCAATAGATGTAGATCTTCTGACTGAAGCTGACATAAACCAGGCAGGGGCTGTTGCTTGCTCCTTTGCATGCATATAGGCCTACAAACAACAGAAGTATAGATAATCTGGCTACTTCTCAAAACAGAGAGAAGGCAAATAGGTGACTTCTCATGATGAGATAACAAAGATGTCAGCAAAAAGCAGTGAGCACCTTGCAGAGAGGAACAAAGAGATGAACTCGGCTATGTTAAGCCCGTTTGAGACAATCCAAGTGTCTCTAAGCTGTCAATAATGCATGCAGCTTGTGGATTTGCAAGCAGATTCTTGCAAGTCTGAGAGAGAGGAATTAGCAAACTCAAGGCTCAGGCTGGTTCCATGGAGCTCCATATCTCCACATGAGAACAGCTTAGAAGCCTGCAAATTAAAAAGCAGTTAAGAAAAGAAGATTGTAGCACTCTCAAATAGGACAAGAAAAAAAAAAAAAACCTAAACTAAACAAATCATAGGCACACCCCAGCATTATCCCCACTCACCCTGCTTTTCCCAGATCCTACCAGAAGGAAGACTAGCTGGGCCTCCTGAAGAATATACTCCCCGGGGAAATTATTACCCGCTGTGGACAGACAAACAATCCCAAGTTTCCCAGAGGAGAGCAGCAGCTTTGATGAAGAAATGCTGTGAGTGCTGGCTTGGCAGTTAGAATCCTCACCTGCACAGAATGCACTGACATTCTCATCTGCCTGAAATCTGGCAACAGTCCGATTGTGGTCGATGATGTACGTCTGACCATCCCATGCACAGGCAATCACTTCCTCATGCCCATTGCCCTGCAAGAACCATAAGATCTCTTATTAGCACAGACATCAACAAGAGGCAGTCAAGAATCTTTCTGCTTGTTCAGAGACAGAACACTGCTAACTGAACAAGACAACACTTCATCAACTTGGAAACTATCTCTTCTCTATCACAGTCCTTCTGTATACTATAGGCCTGTAGACAACTGGGGTACTGGCAGTTTGCAAAGCTATTCAACTTTGCAATGAGATAGAAGAGCGGTTGTTAGGGGATGGAAAAACTCACAGCAGGGTGCTGTGCTCACTAGGTCAAACAGGCAGACACAGCTCAACCTCTTGCAGGCAGACAAACTTACATGAGTGCAGAATGCACTGGCACAGTCAGAGATAATCCCAGCAATTTCTCAGCTAAGCCATACTCCTTCTGCCCTTTCTGAATTTATACACAGAAAGTCATGTTGAGTTTTTGTCTTTACTACTTCAGTCCCAGATTTATTCACACAGATACTCACAGTAACATCCAGCTTTTCCAGTGCAAATAGCTGATGATCAACCTGCACAGACCAGAGCAGCCTGTCTGCCCCTTCCATGAGCTTCAATGTTCCTGAAGAGCGAAAAAAAGATTGTCTTACAGATATTAAAACAACACTGTGCGCTAACACTAGGCCCTGTGCACACCTTCAATACTCAAGGTCTGCAGATGGAAGGAAGGACATGGTACAGACTGTAGTTGATAGCACAGTCTAATTTCTGGGAAGGATGGCAGTCCATTATTTTTTCAACAGTAACAGAAAACAGAGGAAAAAATGGCAACAGCTCCGCTAATAGGATTGCATTGTAAGATAAGAAGAAAACTGTCCAAAACATGTTCCCTGAGTAAAGTACATCATCAGGTCTCACATGAGACTGTGTAAGCTTCTCACCACGTCACACAGATCATGCAAACTCAAGAGCGCAAGTATCAGCCGGAAGGAGACTGGCTATTAGCATAGATGTAGCCTCTTGGATGCTAAAACCATTGTGGACATTTACCTCACACCATTTTCCTATCATCCAGAGGTACTATGAAAGTACGAGGTAGGTGCTGGGAGAGGTGCATATCTGTGAGACTAAATCTCATATATCATAAACAGGAATTTATCCTCGCAGTGCCTTCCAGTCTCAGTAAGGTTCATGAAGGAACCATGGTGTAGCTGAAGGCCTTGCTCATTGCAGTAGTTTCACAGCTAAGGTCCAAATATGAATCAGAAACTCTCTATCAGGACATCATAGGACAGGTGGACATCCGGCCCAAACAGGCCAGGCTGCCTGTCTGGGAACAGAGAAGCCCAGCATCTTGTCTCCATACAGCAGCTTTTTCAACAGAATCCCTCTATTCAGTTAGACAGATTTAGTCTGTCCTGTCAAGTCTCAGTTTGCAATGTGGCATAAAAACGTGGCTCCAGACCAGCAAGAGGCCAGCTCTTCTCTACCAATACTTGAGTTCCAGCATTCATTTCCTTTACTGCTTTTGGAAGCAAATTGTTGGAGTGGAAGTGGGTCCCTGAGTCACAACATGATCTCAATGTGAGTATGGTTGTGCTCGCTTTCATCAGATTGTGTACAGCATGTATAGGCATAAAACACATACAACAGAAACACGTGGGCAGCATGCATTGGCTATAGGGTCCCGAGCGCGCGCGCGTCTTCTCCTTGTTCTGATTGGATTCAGATTAGTCCTCATCACGCAGACAGACGTAGCCGGTCGCCACCCACTTGTAGCATATCCGGAGTCCGGATATGCTTCCTCTTCTAGGTGTTTACAAGGAGTGGCCTAAGGGAGAGGCTCATACCCTGGGTTGCTCAGGTTAACCAGTTCATGTCCTCGCTTTGCCAAGAACTCCTCCACAACAAATGAAGTCCCTTCAGATAGAAGGGCATATCTCTGCTGTGACTTACAGGCTCTTGTTCACATGAATTGCGCTGTTGAACAGGCATCTCAAACAGTTGTTTACACACTGGGTAAGCAGGCAGCTTAGGAGTAAGCAGATGCAAGTTCTAGACTCAAACTTTCAGTATGGTTTTGGGCCAACGACTTGGCCTCTTCTTTTTCCAGCCTGCTCATGGTAGCAAAGCTTTAACAGTTCTATCCCCATAGGCCATAGGACCATATGAGTAATGAATGTTTATGAAATGCTTTGAAATCCACAGATGAAATGACTGTAATGGGGAAAGAAAAAAAGGCAGATACTAACAGATTAAAAAAAAACACAACAAATTGCAAGCCTGTGCAACATCAGACCCAATTCAATAAAGAACAGAAAGACATGCTCAATTTGAACACACTTCGTCATATCCTCAGATACAGGCATGTGATCGCACACCCGGTTTAAGGGGAATTTGCTCACAGTGACAACTCTTTCATCGGTTCCTGTCTTAGCTTTCATGTCTATACACAAAACGTCAGCAGAAGGAGTTAAGAGTCAAGTGTCTCAGGAAGCATTTCTAAAGACCATTTCCCTCTTTTAAAATCAAAAGCACTGAGCATCTTTTCCCTACTTTCAACTGGGGACAGGCTTTGGCTGCCCCACAGGCTCTTCTTCCAGGACAATGGTAGGACTTACCATCCAGGGTACAGAGGGCAAAGAGACCTGAGCCACTATTCATACTGGAGCAGCCTGTAAATGCAGAAGAGGAACAGGAGTTGATATCTACTTATGAGTGTTGTTCTTTTCCTCTCCTGAAAAAAGATCCAAAACAACAAGCTGACCCATACTGCCTTCTTTTTTCATCCAGCCTCAAAATTCTGAATAACAGATATCTGCAGTCTTGCAGTCAATCCTACTTCATGCCAGCTTTTACTTGTGGGGCTGTACTGTCAGTGCAAATCCAAGAATCCAAGATCTTCAGTTTGCACTGAAATAGGTATGTCTGGCTCTGCTGGCTGCTTCAAGGAGTTTGTTTGTGCCACATATATGCAACTGCAGGCCCTCAGTAGTTCTGATTGTAGTCAACTACATCACACCCCTCTCCAGGCTCCCAAAATGCACAGGCACAATAGTCACAAATGTGGAGAAGCTAAATAATTATGACTGTACTCTCACTATCTCCTTCAAGGACAGGAATGTGGCCTTCAGCTATTCAAGGAAGAAACAAGGGAAAAAAGAGGTCCTGCTAGGAGGACTACATTTCAGTCACATTAGCACAGAAGCACCTCCATGTCAACTCCTGAATGAGTCTGTAGAGATCACACTACCGATATTACTGTTTTCACTAGAGGAAACCTGCACAGAAACTGTGGTCTCCTCTCAGCAAACACTTGTCAGATGCTACAGAGCCCTTGCTTTGTAAGCAGATTAGACATCTGTCCCCATGCTCACATACCCAGCCCTGGTTTTACTGGTCTGTGTTCCTATAGCTGTGAACTTTCTGCAAACAGTATCCCCTCCAAAGCCTGTATATGACACAGTTGTGTGCAGGACTAACTAAACCTGAAGACAAGATATTCACAGAATCACAGAATTGTAGGGNCTGGACTCTTTCCAGGAGGTCCCTGTCTTTCTTATACAGGGGAGCCCAGAACTGGATACAGTACTCCAGCTGAGGCCTGACCAGGGCAGAGTAGAGTAGAGGGGGAGGATCACCTTCCTCCACCTGCTGGCAATGCTCTTTTTAATGCACCCCAGGATCCCATTGGCCTTCTTGGCCACCAGGACACACTGCTGGCTCATGGCCAACCTGTCGTCCACCAGGACCCCCAGGTCCCTCTCTGTAGAGCTGCTCTCCAGCAGGTCATCCCCCAGCCTGTACTGGTGCATGCGGTTATTCCTCCCCAGGTGCAAGACTCTACACTTGCTTTTGTTGAACCTCATCAGGTTCCTCTCTGCCCAACTCTCCAGCCTGTCCAGGTCTTGCTGAATGGCAGCACAGCCTTCTGGCATGTCAGCCACTCCTCCCAGCTTTGTATCATCAGCAAACTTGCTGAGGGTGGACACTATCCCCTCATCAAGGTCCTGACTATCGCTTCAGCATACCCTCTACCTGGCCACTAGTCAGAAAAGACACACAAGGCCAGGTTTTGAAAGTGATACCACACTTGGTAGGGGAAGACTGGAGCTGTATTCAACTACAGGTGCATTTTATGCTTGCAGTGACAACATGGAAGGAGACACTGTCTCCCCAACATCTGCAGCAACCCACGAAACCTGGCAGGCAGGGACAAGCCAGCAGAGCTGAAAGCAGTTTCATACTTTCCCCAGGCAGTTTCCTCAGAATAACACTGTACTGCAAGCCTACTTTCACTGCCCATGCACAGCTCTAGGCTACAACACCCTGCACCCTTCCAGAAGAGAGACTACCCTATTTCTGCAGACCAGCTTAAAGCAAACAGTCAGCTGGTTGGATGCTATTCATTCAGATGACATTCATCCAGAGTCTCTGTTCTAAAAGGTCTGCCATGCTCCCTTTCCAAACTGGTCAGCAGGACACGCTTTAGCTGTTAAACTACTGTTGGTCCAGCACCAATGGACTTTCCACAGACTTCTCCTCATCCCTTATTCTGCATGCCTTCATGTTTTCCATGCTCTTCATTACATGCAAGGTTTTGTATGCAGTGAAATAATTGATTTCATGCCCTGGTGATCATGGTGCTCATAGTAGCACTGGAGTTGCTCATGACAAGCTTAGGAACTGGGTAGGAAAGGTAATCTCAGAAGTGGGGAAAAGAAAGGATTTTAGTCAGTTGTCCTTCTCCTCCAGCTCTAATCATATTGGACAGCCTAATTCTTCCTCAGACAGCACAGAAGATAATACTCAGACAGAACAAATGCAGCTGAATTCCATCCAGCTGTAGACAAGGAGGGAAAGAGATCTGTGCTTCGAATCTTCATCTTTCTTGCATTATGTCCATATGCTCCAAGGGAGTGTGAAACCTGCATTCTCTACATGTACAAAAACAGTTCAGCACATGGGCCAGGCACAGACCAGACCACAAAGCCGCTGCGCAGGGGAAGCACAGGTGGCATTTAAGAACTGTCTGGATACAACAGCAACGTGTTAGGGCTGAGAGAAGCCAGCAGCTGTGGATGATAGTTTAACAGTGTACACTGAAAGGAGACAGAGGACAGTGATATAAATGAAATACGGAAGCAGCTCTGGACGTGTTGGGACTGCATAGGTAAAGGAGGTGCAGGATATAGCTGTTGGAGGACAGGTATTAGGAATCAAGTGTTGAAAAGCACAAAAGCGAGAACAAAAATGAGACTGTGGAAAGGAAAAGATGCATCTAGGTAGTAAGAAGAGGGAATAAGCTGCAGTCATACAAAAGCAATGATCAAGGATATCTGCAGGAGCAGGGCTTCGTAGCCATTCAAGATGTGTAAATGCAAGCAAATGGAGGCTGCAGAGAAACTTGTGCTGGGAGAAGAGTAACCTAAGGAAAGACCAAAGGCTATAAAATGTTCAAAAGCAAACATTTAACTGTTTTTTGGAGGCTGGCTAACAGGAGATGAGATCCTTCTGTTCTTGCAGCTACCTCCCAGAGTTTTTACTTTTTACCCACAGGAAATCTGAGTTCATTCTGGACTGATATATCAAAAAAATATCAGGAACAACTGTTGAGGCAGAGACCCCAACCTCTCACCTCGGCCAATGCTACCAATCAGATGAGTGGAAACATTCTTGTTGTGAATCCGGCCAGATGTTTGGTGGAGAATAACATCTCGAACAGGGACCTCTGTCCCTCTTTCTCTAGGGAGAAAAGAGATGGGCATCAGGGAAAGGTCAGGGGACCATGACATGGTCCCTGTGTCAGAACAATCTCAAGAGCAGTGTAATCCAGAGCTCTCCAAGTCCAGAGATGGACAGTCTGTGCACAGGCCAACCCTTCAATGAAATGATCAGGAACAGTCTGCTATCCCAATAGCAAAAAATGACAGAGATTGTTTTAAGTAAGGGGCATTCTACTCATTAGCAGAGGAATTATTTGCTGACAAAAAACACTGAAAAGAATGCATGCTACCTCAGAAATGACAGAAACTTGCTAATGATTAAAAACCAAAACATAATGATTTGTTGCATCAGAAAACTGAAAAGAACTCAAAAAGGTCAATAAAACATCTATTCTATACAAGGAAATAGGATATATGCATTTTTAGATCATTTACTGTCACGTAGGCCTGCATGCTATTCACTCAGGAAAACTGTGAACAAGTTGGTCAGAGAACATGTCTGGGCCTGCGTTATGGCCAGGAAGGTACTTACATTCCACTAAGGTCTCTAAGATATCAGGAAGACTTGCCCACTCCCATCCTGTTGGTTTTCTGAGTCTGCCTCAAAGTCTCACAGAATAGCACAGGAACACCTGAATTCCCTACAGTCATCCCTCTAGGGCAAAGAAAAACAACTTCACTGCTCATCCTGACTTCTCTGCTTGTAATTTACCACTGGCTGCCATTAGGAAATCCTACCTGGAAGAAACCGGTGAACAAACCCGAAGTGTATTCCTAGGGCTTCTGATTAACTGGCCATGGCTCACTCAGCCTTACAGATGCCACCCTTCCCATCATTAGACAGCTCCCTAGACTACTACTCTTTCTCTGGAGATCTAGGTCACTCTCTTCTTGGCCAACTCGAGGAGAAGAGTAGGATACAAGGAAAACAGCAGTATTCATCTCTGTGATAGAGACCTGAATTCCTGGGCACTTGGGTGCATGTGAGCTTAAGTCATGAACTCCCAGCAGTACATAGTCGGTACTGTCTTCACTAGGATGACAGCATCCCCCTCTCAGAAATGCAGTGGTGGTGGTGCCCTCTTGTGAGGGGCATCTACAGTAGACTCTCCTCATCTACCCCATGCAAACACTGTTCACCTGCTCGGGGCAGAGCTGTCTCTTCCCTCTGTCATGGGTTGCTGCTCACAGTCCCAGGTGCACAGCAGAACAGCATAACCGCAGCCTGGCTGGGACACCATCATCTTTGGTAAGCCATTGGGGCCTGGGTTCACAGAAAGGCTATCCACCTGTACTGACACAGGAAAAACAAAGACAAGAGTTGAACTGAGAACTTTATATACCCTAGAAGTTTCCACTCTGTTTCTTGTACCTAAATCTGGATACAGCAGATTTTCTCATAGAAGCTGAGCATGAGCTGAACAAAACCAGCTACAGACAAAATGTCCAAGTAAAAAGTATCTTCCCCTAGCAAAAGGCACTTAAGAACATCCTAGTGGAAAATGTTTCCTAATCAGGTGAGCGATGATGATCATTTCCTAGACCATCCCACTAGTTCCCCTGCATGCACAGGGCAACCACTGGGCAAATCTTTCAAGCCATTTAGACAGCAACTACTTTCTTGATAGGACCAAGATTTTGTGCCTCTTTCCATTTCCTTACCTGACCTTCCAGCAGCCATTTCTTCAGCAGGATCAGCTGCCCACAGACATGGTCTGAATTCTCCGACAAGTCCTCCCAGCGGAAGGCACGCACCACCCTGTCAGTGTAACCTACCACCAGCTCACACTTCCCATCTCCATCTGCAGGGAGACCAGGAGACAGATGGGCTCTCTTAGGCCTTCATAATCACAAGACCCCCAACATTCAGAAACCACTGCACTGCACCATTGGTTTCCATCAAGCAGCATCCCTGAGGATCCCAATCCTGTTACAAAAATTCACACTTCAAGAAAATTTCTGAAGTTCTTGCTCCTCTCCTCAAGGACTTGGCTGCATTTGTTAAAGCAACTGTTTCAGCTAGGTAGCAATTTTATTCAGTGCATCCCCTATACCTTCTCTCTCCCCGTCTATGTTTCATACTCACAAATTCCCTCACCTTGCACTCCCATCCTGGCTGACCCACTCACCAATGTCACTGATCAGCATGACCTTGGTGTTGGCAGGAATATGTTGCTTGAACACTGGCTTCTGTTCTTCTGCTAACTCATGCTGGCCTGAAGCATCTGGGTGTTTTGAAGGTGAAGTCAGGTCAAAAAGATGAAACCAGCCTTCTGCACTCACTGCCACTACAAGATTCTAAGAGAGAAGAGAAAAGGTTTTTGATTTTTTCTTTTAGAAACTGCGGGAGGACAAGGGAAGATCAACGACTGCTACAGGGGAATAGGAGAAGATTTTTGACCACTATACAAACTACTCAGGTCCTGCAAATTTCTCGTGCATCCTTCTCAGGATAGGATATCAAGCTGATTTGTGTGTGCAATCTCCAGCGTGTGGTGTACTCATATCACACTTCAGCTCAGCTACTCTCTGGAGCACAGTATTTTAGGCAGGGTGCCTAAACTGGGCGTTTTGGACTCACTGGTCACTTGCTTAACTCTCAAAAATAGCAAGCCAGCAGAAGAAGTTATATTAGACCCATTGGAATTTGTTGGAAGTCTAGACTATTCTGTGGCTCAGTCTTGTTCAGATGACCTTGAAGACACACAGTCTAGTGGCAGAAGAGCCATGACCCACAACAGGGATCAATACAGCAGGACAAAAGCCATTGAGGAAAAGGAGCAAGAACCCCTGAAGCCTCGTGGCACTCACATAGGAGTATGTGCTAATTGGTGGTGCTTCCTGACAAGATTTCTTTGCTCACTGAGACCTGCATAAGGCTCACAGACAGATGCAGGTTATACGTAAACAGAAAAACAGTTTTAAAACAGTACTGTCAAAATTCTGGGCATGATGGCAGATCCTGGAGAGAAAAACACTTACCATCTGTCGTCCTCCGCACTTACGACAAGACATGAGCTAAATCTCCTAAGCACCTCCCACAAGCCCTACAGACACAGATGAGGAGAGTTGGTTGCTCTCACCTTTCCTTTATTGCATACATTTCCCACACCAACACACGTGAGCTGCAAGAGAAAAGAAGGTCTTAAAAGTCTATCCATGAAAGAAGGCAACCCAAAGGACCACTTCCAAAGAAACCACCGCTCTACCCCTCCTCTCATCACAAACAGTCTCTTGAACTCAAACAACCTTCTTAAGGACAAAAACAACAGCCTGGGACAGAAACATCTGCCACACAGCTGCCTAGAGCTCAGGGGCAAAATCCACAGTGCACAGGAACAAGGCCAAGGTGAGAGAGACCAATTCTCGTGTTTGTTCAGTACTTCGATCATAATTTCTAGCCCATGCGGCTAGCTGTAAGCAAAAGCAGGGTCTTGCATTACTGCACGAAAGGCATCAGAACCAGTTCTGACTGCCATTTGTCTCTGGTTTTCATATTCCAAAGCAGTGGTCAAGGACATTCAGCAGTACACACACTAAAAGGCCCAACTAGTTAAAAGCTCTGTCAAGAACTGACCATTCCTTGGCAGGATCGCACAGTCCAGGGCTTGCTGTCATCATTCTTGTACACATAGAGTTTCCCACTGGTGTCTCCTACCACCAGCTCATTCAGCTGTACAAAAGAATTGGGTTAGTAAGAAGTTGTTCACAATTACATAACATAGCACTCCCAGCACAGTGAGAATTACAGAATTCATATCAATTGGGGAAGAATCAGCATAGCAAAATAAAGAGTTAAAAGAGAAGCTCGAACCAATGGAGAAGGTGTAGGAAAAAAACATGAGAACTGATTTTTCTCTAGCAGATAAAACAGCTGGAGAGGGACTCCTTAGATCAACATACCATTATCCACTGCTTCTCTAGACAATGTTTCAGAGTTTTATCAATGACTGTTTAATGTCTTGCTCTGATAATAACCATCAACAGCCCTATCTTCCATCCTTCAGTCTAGATTGACTTGATCTTTCTTGATTCATCTGAGGAAGATGATGGCAATGAGGCATCAGTGATGGCAATCGTCCAGAGACTGCAAGAACACAACAGATTTACACTGGATATTCAGTCTCATTGATGAACTGTCTACAATCTTTCAGAGGAATGATTATTTCTTGAAAGATGACTGCTGAAAAGTCACCATCTCCTCCTGCTGTTGAGCCTACTTCTGCCATCCCATCCTCTGCATCATACCTCTGTGTATTTCAGTTTTTTGCATTTCATAACTCTGTGCATTTTAGCCCACATAACACTAATTCACATTGCTAGCTATGGCACTTTTCAAGATAGCAAGGTAGGGGTGTAACAGGATTTGGCCATTAAGAAGGGATGATTTTCATGTATGTGGTTAAACTAATCTTTTCCTGATTAAAGCCAAATTAGACACATCAATAACAATCATTTGTGGAGCTGACAGTAATATTGCTGATGCACATCCATCCATCGTACAGGTCAAGAGACACTGAATCTCTAGTTTATCCTCTTTGTGATCCACTGCACTCCAGCAAATTGTTACTCCACAGCTCTCCATCTCCAACGGTGGTGCAATGGTGGCAGCAAGTCAGCATCTCTCTGACCAAAAGCTAACCTCCCTACTGGCGATTTACAACATGCGGTGCCTAGGATGGCCAACGGCAACGCAACCACTGACCGGCTGTAATCCACAATGACAGAAATATCCCCCGTCTGCAAGGCACCTTCTCTCCCGCCCGCCACCAACTGCAGCCCCCCTTGCAGCTCCGCCTGGACTCGCCCGTGTGCCCGCCCCGCACCGCCCACTCGCGCAGGCCCGGAGCAACGCCCGCTGCTGGCGCGCACCGAGTCGTTATCGGCGTCTCCCAGGCAGATGGCGTGCGGGAAGAGGCTGCCGCCGAAGTCGAGCGCCACACGCTGCACGTAGCTGACGGAACGCATCCCGCCGCCGCTGCCCACGGTGCAGGACCTCCGGCCGCTCGCTACCAGGCCGGCCTCCAGGCCAGGACGACTGGAAGGCGACCGCGACTCCGCGGGATCAAGCGAAGCGGGATGACGTCAGGGCAGGAAGTTGAGGCCCTCGTAGGGGCGGGGTCGCGTCCCCGTCAGAAGGCTGCGGCGTTGCGTTACGAGTCTGTGCTCGGCGCTGCGCGGAGAGCCGAGAGAATGCCTCGTCTCGTTACGCAGAGTAGCTGTGTGATTCCTGTTGCAGTTCAAAGGGAAAGCACACCCCTCACCGTCCATGGGAGTGGTTTCCTCTCGCTTCTATTGTGGGTTGAGCTAAAATCCCTCGTTCTCATTTTCACTTATGATAGTAAACGTGGACAGTTTTGTTACCTCAAATATACTGTGCAACTACTGGAAGACCAGTGTGTAGGATGGAGGACTTATAAATTGAGAGGGACAGATGAGTGTAGTTTACAAAGGCAGTACTGTAATTATTTTATCACATTTTTTCCCTGTAAGAACAGTAAGAATAGTTTATGTGGGAATAGAATGTTGTT
>WBMW01004291.1:694272-832877 GCA_013396635.1 Penelope pileata | reverse complement strand
CGGCTGAAACCAGAACACAGTGCATTAAATCTGTGAATTTCTATTTTTATTTTCTTGCACTTCACTTTTTACCTGAAATGATGCTTTCTAAAATACTAATTTTTCATAGTTTAAGCTGTAGTAGTGGCAAAACAAACAGGGAATATGATAATGGCAGCTGATTGTAAACACTAACAGAGTCCCCAGTGGGTCCCCAGTGAGTCCTCAGTGCATCTGCTGCAGCATGCAGTTCCACAAGTTATTTAGTGAAAGGACAGAATTCAAATATGAAATCTATCCCCTGTTCCAACAAGTGCAGGATTGCTTTTCTAGAGCTGTTTTTCCTCTATGCTTCTCAACATCGAAGCCCTGTAGTTGAGCTCACTACATACTTTACTCGGGATATTTTTTAGTCCTCCAAAGGCCACCATAGCACCAATTAACATAAAGGGATATTCAGTATGTAGAAAATGAGCCCTTTTATTACGATGCTTATATGTGAAGTTAGGATCCTAGCATAGATACTATTTCTCACCTAATCTGAATTGATCTAATAATTCTTTGTGCTAAATTAGACATTGAATCACAACTTATTGATGGGGAGGGATTCTATTTCTAATTTAATCATCATTTCTGTTGATGCTTGTGGTATATCCACACATTTAACAAAGCACTAACTCATGAGAATTCCAGCTTTCTCATCTGCTCACAAACATTTCTCTTCTGAATATTTACTTGTGGGTTTTGGTGAAACTCATAATGAATGGCAAGCAATGGCAAAAAACCTGGGAGAAATATTTGGATGATCATTTGCTTATAAATTCATAATGATGTATGAACATATTGCTAGCAAAATGCGATTTGTCTGAATGGTGAAGTGTATAACGTAATCTTATCCAATGAATAGCAGCTGAGTAAACTCATCACGTTTATCTTGGACAATATTTGTGATTCCATTTTGTGATTCATCCTTCTGTAATAGTATGTCTGATTCAGTGTCTTCATAGTGCTTAGACAATGTGTTTTCCTGATATTTCAACACTGCAAATTTTGTCTCAGAGGGCAAAGAAAGTGGCGTAAACTTCCCACAGCTTTTGCAAGCTGACAAGTGTTTGACCCATATGAATGAACTGGAATGCAGGGCTAGAAGAAATTTTCCTTTTTGCTTTCATGTTAATACTGAGAACAGGCTCTGACTTCTGCATGCCAAGAAACAAAACACTAGTTCTTTGCTGTCTTGCGATTTACTTCAGGAAATTGATCAAGTTGTCATCTAAGACGTCTTTATTAGAAGGATTTAAATAATATCAATGTAGGAAGTTCAGTTAATGGAAAAAGAGTGTGCCAGTGTGCTTGGGCATGGAGTTGCTCAAATCCTTCAGCTGCAGTTGCTTGCTCTTTTCAAATTCTATAGAATAAAATATAAATGAGCCCCTGAATACAGGTGAATAAGCAGAAGGTGAAGGCAGGAGAATTTCAGATTCACAGAATTATAAGGGCTGGAAGGGACCTCTGGTGATCAAGTCCAACCCCCCTGCTGAAGCAGATTCCCTGCAGTAAGTTGCACAGGAAAGCGTCCAGGTGGCTCTTGAATATCTCCAGAGAAGGGGACTTCACAACCTCACTGGGCAGCTTGTTCCAGTGCTCTGTAACCCTCGAAGTTTTTCCTCATGTTTGTATGGCACTGCCTGTGTTCTAGTTTGTGCCCACTTTCTCCTTATATGAATGAGACTGACCATGAAATGATAGAAGTCACAATCTCTGGAATTTTTCTAGAGAAAAAAATAATAGTCTTTAAAACAAACAGAAATATTAAGTATAGTGTTACTGGAGGCACATTACAGAAAAGAGAGAATTAAGAACTGGCAGTTCCCTAGAGAATTGACATTAAGTAAACACATTTATCTCCTTGCAAAATAGTGATGGTAGGTGCAGGAAGAGCCTAAAATGGCAAAATCAACATTCATTAAAAATGCAATGAAGTACATGGGAGCGTAACTAGATTAGATAACTAGGAAAGAGTAAGAAAGTGTATCTCATCAGCTTCTAACAAATGGGAAAACCTTAACCTTTAGCATTAACTAGTTGGTTGCCCCTGAAAAAGTTGACTCCAAAAGATGTTAAATAGCCTAGTATGATTTTGATACATCCTTCCCCCATGTTAAATTTGTGTCAGCATGTAAATCTTGTCTTCGGACCTATTTAGCATTCTTCGGAGACTTTCAAGAACCCTATTCTGTAGTGATTTTTTAGACTATCCCTTATTTTCTTCTCTCCAAGTACAATTGAAAGTTTGAAAGGAATCATATAGCAAACTACACCTCGCAACTGGATAAATAGAAAGAACCTTAGATTCTGTTTGCACAGTTAATACGGGACTATTATGTTCTACCAGCTACCCTCTAATAGGCAGGAAGAAAACCACAGCTTTTATTGCACAAATATATTCCATATGACTAAAACAAATGATATCTCAGACACGTTAGCTAGTTGGTTATTCTTTAGTGCTTCTTATCACAGCCTAAGGATTAAACTATGACAAAGTAAAATTACCGTCATTAAATTTTCTTTTTACTTTTGAACATGGAACCCTAAAAGAAGTGAAAATGAACCTCAGAGAACAAAATTATAAAAAAATTATGATAAGATTGTAAGTGTTCATTTCAGTCTAAGCCATATATACACCTTTTTTTCATGTAATTTTTCTTCATGGGTTCAGTTAAACCTCACTGAGGGGAAAGGGATGCAAAACAAAATGAAGAATACATTAAAGCAGGGTCTTTGTTAGCCTTGCAGCAAGGGCATCATGAGTATCTCTTTTAACATGTTATCAATTATCATTCCCACAGACTGGAAGACCTGTATGTTAAACAAGATCCTGTGTAGTGGAATTATTTAAAAAAAAAAAAAAAAAGCGATGAGAGTCTTTTGCTTGATAGCTGTTTTTTGTTTTTGTTTTTTTAATCGGGCTTATGCTGTCTGTGGCCAGAGTGGTCACCATCTGACAGCTTTATAGACAAATACCAGTCAAGAGGCTGGTAATGCCACCATACCAGAAATTTAATCTGATGAATCTGCAGTCCCTGGCTGCCTATGCATGGATTCTAAGACTCTATGCCTAAATTGCAGTTGGAACTGAAATGGTTTCTCACATTAGCTGTGATTCTCCTTTGGGTTGACAGAGAAAAATATGAGGAAAACAGCTTGGTCTTGACTTAACTGAATAAATTCAGGCTGATGAAAGAGATGTTTTTTAATAGCCTTCCATGTTGTACAAAGAAAAGTGAATTGTTCTCTGGTTGCAGATGAAACAATGCCGTACAACACTGGTCTGGAGCTGTTTCTCCTTTCCATCAAGGACATGACTGAACAGTGTTCATCTCAGCAGAGGTGAACTGTATATTGGAACAAAACAATCCAATCTGTCTACATTTTACAAACCATATCCCCCATCTATTTCAAAATAATTTTATATTTTTTTTCTAAATGTCCAAATTTTTATTAGACTCCTTATGGTCAACTTGGCAAATCGAAGGTTGCATAAAATCCACATAAAAATAGTCAAGCAAAAACCTCAAAGCACAAAATTGTTATTATTTTTAACTGCCTTTTTGACTGTCTGTTATTTTCTGAGGAACAAAATATAACAAGGTTACTCTCCCCTTTTATTTAGATAGCTGATATAATTTGCAGTGAAATTACTGTTAGAAAATACTGAGTTAGAACAACTCAGGTGAAAATGCTACACTACTGCAATATCTATGTCTTCTATTAGAAGAGACTTCTGCTTTGGAAGCAGAAGTGGGTGCGAAGACACAAACTACAGCAGAGATGACAAACTACTCACAGTGTAGTCTTGGAAGAATTTCTCTGCTTCTTTCCTTGATAAACAGTCCTGCCCATCTGAGTGCTGTAGATGCATGCAGAAGGCACACATTTAAAAATAGTGCAAGTTTGGCAGTTTTGTAACATCTATCATTTCAGAACTGGTACAGTAGCTGAGGAGTAGGCATAATGCTTTTTGTTTAAAACAGAAACCAAGCAACATATTGTGGGTAAGTTACACGGGTAACTATAGGGACTAATCTGACCATAAGATCATAGAAAGCTATAGAGCAAATACTGAAGAAAAAAATAATTAAGGCTGTTTCATGAAAATGAAATAAAATGCATCTTGATTGAATAGCACTAGCTCATTTAAAGATATTTCCTTAACTTTTTAATAAGACATCTGATTTTGATTATTGCAAACTTGTCATAGTTTTGCAAAGAATACGTTGACTGTAATTCAACCCCTACCTCCCAACTGCACCAGACCTATGTCATTTCTCGTTCAGGTAAATCTTCCTACCTCCTCTTACATTTCATATGCTGTCATCATGCTTCCCTTGCATTGTCCTTTTTAATCTGGATTTCCTTTGGATTGAAAACAGGATTTTCTCTGGTAGCAGAGGCAAGAATTATTGGTAAATGTTACAGATTTCTTCTCTATCTTTTAAAAAAATTTTTAAAAAGGCTGCTTATACAGTGAAGTAGTGAATACAGTATATGTTCAGTAGATATCTGAATAATGAAAGTAAAGCATTGCCAGTCAAAAGAAAGAATATTACAACAAAATGTGCAAATTTATTATCTAAAATTGAGAGGAATGTGGAACAAATGACTAGGCAGGTTACATTAATTCGCTCTCATGTGCATCTTTAGCCTAAGGAAAGATACAGCGTTGTGTTTTTTCAAGTTCTGTGTAACATGCTTGTGGTGGCTGATAGCAAACCAAATTAGTTTAAACAAATCTTTTTGTATCAATAACTAATTACATCCTTGTTCTGCCTCAGTAACACAGATTGATAGATCCATTATAGTGTTTAATTAGAACTGTTTTTAATTTATCATTAAGAAATGCTCTAGTTGGTGAAGCAACAGGTGTTACATGTCATGTTGCACCAGGATGACTATGCTGATGCAAAGTGGCAAACTGGGCTGTGAATGCCTCCCAGAATCCCTTTCAAAGAGAAAGAGGGGAGTCTGCAGCATGTCTGGCTTCATGTGGGTTTTTAACATTTTTGCAGATGTTACCTGCAAAATCTGTGAATTGCAGTCTCCTGCTGGGACAAACTCTACATGGCTCCTAGGCAGAAAAAGGCTCAAACAGCAGAGCTGATAGTATCTCTTTGTACCAAGATCATTGTTTGTATCTCAGCTAGGGAACTATGCTGCTGACAAGGAGCAAACATACTGATGGAAGCACCAATAACTGAATTTTTTGCTATCACTTCTTTGACAGCCAATAAATACTTCAGATTCAGGACAGTGCAGACAAACAGTACTTTATTTAGGCCTCTCTTCATGCAGTGTTTCTTTCTTTGCAAAGCATGCGAAGGACGAAGAGAATTGTAACTTTTTTTTTCCATCATACTCTACTAACCCTGACTTATGAGAAAAACACAGCAACATGTATTTGACAGAACTCATGGCTTGCAAGTTTGATTTCAGTGAGATGAAATGCCATTTACATTTGGCATAGCCTTTACATTAAAGCCCTAACCTTCTGAATACTCAAGTTGAATGCCGAATTATTCAACAGAATTTTGAACCTGTCTCTAAATAGAGCTAAAAAGGAATGAGAGCTTTAAGGTTTTTAATTACACATCAGGAAGACCTAGAATTTTGTACCGACAGAAAAATCCCCCAAAAATGTTCCTACAGAGAAATTAACTATTGAGAGGCTTGGCACACCAGGAAAACAGGCATTTGGCACGGATAATTTCTATCTGTTTCATGGTCACATAAATTAAAAGCAAAATGTAATTAGAAAAAAATGTATATAAGGGTCACTACTGAACTAACACTGTGAAAAAGCAGCTACTGCGTGGTACAGAACTGATGCTATTGAGTGGAGTCTGCCCGTTAACGATTCTGGAAAATGCAGCAGAAACGTTGGGAGAATCTATTTTACCCAGTGTAATTACTCTGGCCATTGCGGAAAATAGTAATACACCACTATCTCTAAGACAGAAGAGATATGTCTCGTTCAGAAAGATGACAGACCGATATTAGTTCAAGTGGGTGTTTGATCCAATATATGGATATATATATATGGAATATGTGGATATATAGTCCCTACATACATCACACTGTTACTGCACCTACCTCCTGGCTGTTGAGTTTGTGGGGGGTGCAGTGTGAAACTAAACATGCCTGAGATCTGTGCACTGCTGCCAGAGACCTCTTTCCCATGATGTAAGCAGCTCTTTCCCAGGACTCTAAACCTGACTAGGAAGTACGCGCTCAATGTCACGTTTTCATCCAAAGGTGAGCTAATTACCAGAATCCTCCCTCAGTCCTGAAGACATGTGAATGGTTTTCACTCCTCATAGATGGGTAAATTGTCCCTAAAGCCAATATGAAAATGCTGCTGTATCACAAATGGTTCTTCATGAATTGGAATGACTTATATCCATCTAACTATGAGTTGCTCTATGTATTAATATTAATTTGCATATTTAACTGAGGCATGACTTTCCACAGCAGGTGAATGAAGCAGAAATCAAACACACAGGCTGATGATCTCTCGAGGTCCCTTCCAACCCCTACAATTCTGTGATTCTGTGATATCTCTTGTGCCTATTTAGAAACACATATGAGACTATCCATTGGCTGTATACATGCAATTAGATGACATTGTCTGAACTGATGCTTTAATGTCCCACTGAACTTGGTGGAAGCTTAGCCTAATTAAGACTCAAATAAAATTTGAAGCAGTACTTTAGGATTTAGTCCAATTGTATTCATGAAAGAGAAAAGCACCATCATGTTTTTCTCATTCTAAATGTTTTAAAGAATCTGGATTTAAAATTGTCATTTTCAACTAGGAAATAAAAAGTTTACCCAGAAGGACAATTATTCTTAAAAGTATTTTGAGATTACTAACTGAAAGCAAATGTATTTCACAACTGTTAAGCACTATATAACATCTCAGAGAGATTTCAAAGTTTGCTGGAGAGGACAGAACAATAGAAATCCTTACTTCAATGTATATAAACCTTCCATCTCATTACCTGCAGTTAAGTCTAGTGTATGATATATAATTAAATGTGTGCTTCCCCAGTGAAGTGGAACACTGCAGCTTTTTACAATATTAAGCTATATCTCTGTGCAGCATTTCCATAACACCAAAATCTCCTATTAGTAGAGGATGTGTAACTGTCTTTTAATAAGTCCAGCTTTAAGGAAGTGACTTGTGGTATGAGAGGTGGGACCAGTAGATAACGCTATTTTTTATTTCAGGAAAGAAAGACTAGATAAGCAGGTAGTGAAGTCCACCATAGTAACTAGATAATAGTTAAGGACTTGATTAATAAACAGAATTCTGCACTTTTGCTAGCCAGTGTGAGCCTATTATACTGGAGAACCAGGGAAGTTGGAAGTAGTTGTTGACCAAACAGAAAGATTTGACAAGCCTAGGACACTATTAATAAAGAATGGTAGCAATTCAGCCTGAAAAAGCTATTTCCTAACATCTTTCACTCAGAACAATATATATCATCAAAATAAGGTGTAGTACAAACACTGGCAATAATATTCATGCACGTACTATTGCAGTATTTCTCTATTGCAGTCTATTGCAATATTTATCCATGATTAAATGAGTGCACTAGCTGAAGAAATATATCTCTAAATGGCACTCTGAAGAACACAGAAAAGTGAAATTAAAATGTTTTTCCACACAAAGAACTAGAAAGTCATTTTACTGAAGTACCATGCTCTTAGTGTTGGTCTTAAATGTTCATACATTACATTAATTGACTTAGCAATTGTAAGTCCTCCTTTGTAACTCCTGACAGCTGAAGAGGTTCTTTGTCTAGATTATTTACATCAACTAGTGCTAGATGTAGCATAACATGCATAGAAATCATTCTTGTCAATGTTTGTCAATCTCCAGTATAGGGAAGGTCCTGACCATTTACATAAGTTTGTTTCCTTTGTCTCTGAATTCTGCAAAAAACATCACACAGCCTGTCCTTCCTTTGGGGGCTGACTTATTGCAGAGCAAAGTATTTCAAATATTTATATGTCCACATTATAAAAATAAGATAGTTAAAGTGACAGGAATATTCACTGTCACTAAGAAAGCATCACGTAATTATCTCTAGATAAATAATGTTATCGTAAGCTCATCTACAGACATCATCTGTGGGACTTGTCATCTTAGACAACACTGAGACCAAATTAGAGTCTGTAAGTAGAATGAAGCTTTTTGTAAAATACCCTTATTTGTAAAATATTCAATTCTTACAAGTGTTATTATTCACCTTACAAACCCACAAAAGAGTAAGAGCATAGAAAAACTAAAGATTTGCAGGCAAATATTACAATATTTTCTTCTTTCCCTGCTTTCTCCCTCTACTATGCCCTACCAACCAAATACCAAATGAATTATCCCTTTTCACGTAAATTTAAACTCTGGAGAAATGTTTTAATCAGTTTCATTGTAAATACTGTTAATAAAGTTGCCCTTACTTTATTGTCTGCCAGACAAGGCATTTTTCATTTCAGAGATGACAAAATTAGATCATAAAATTTCAGAAAGGATTTGGGCCCCACCTTTCTATATGATTTATGACATATCTACAGCCTTCCAAAGAGGGCTGATTGAGTGATAATTTCTTTAGACTCTGGATTGAGGTCTCACTTGTGCTTTAGAAAAGACTAAGCATAAAAAGTAATTTATACTTGTTTTATTAATATACAAGAATGGGCAAAGAAATATCTTCTATGGAACAGAGAGGAAGAATTGCCTGCTAGTCTTGTTCCCACCAGTAAAATTATTCCTTTGGCAGGTGGATTCAGTCACTTTTCAAACCAAAGTTACCTGAGGTACTCTTTGCAATTGTCTATTTTACTGTGGCAGTGGATTGTATCTCTGGTTCTTGATCTCACGGCCCTTTGCTTGTAATAGGAGCAACATACTTCTCCTTATGTCTGTGCTAAGGAAACCTGTGATGGTGTCATGAAGAAAATTGTCTGTTAGGCTGCTTTGTGCTTGGACTGCTTGGCTGCCCTATTCTAGCTGTCAGGCTTCAGCATCAGCTTGTAAATAGCATTGTTTGTATGTTTGGGGCTGGGGGAGCATATATCTTAGTGGTAATTAGTGTCTCAGAAATGATGCTTCCTGCTTCATTTGTAGAGTACCAGGCAGGTAGATTATGGTTTAGTGAATTACACCCAAGGGCTGTCTGTAACCTTCAAATGTGTTACCATATTATTTCATTTTCAGGCAGTTTAATACAGTTCCTGATCATTAATAAGAATTTAATATCTGACAGTGCGAAAGGGTAATAATGTTATGGGGCTGAGAAAGTGGAAAAGAATAAAATAGCCATCACTACTGGTGATTCATTTCTGCTATGTCATCCCTAGAAAATATATTTTATTGTCCCAGTTTATATTCACAGCTCAGGGAAAGATTGAATCATTCAGCTCCCAGACCTGTAAAAATGATTTTAATTCCATTTCTACTTGTCTCCGTTCTCACCTCTTCTCCAAGCACTGGTATCTGTGACCAGCAGGTCCCACTCAGCCTCTCATTTGAAGGCATTTTTCACCAGCTGCAAGCTTTCCTCAGGACTGTGACTGACAGCTACAGAGCATGTACCTGGGGTGATTAGGGCTAAGGGGCAGTGACCCAGCTCCATGGTTTGCTCAGGAGATTGATGTGTATGACTCAAAATCAGTTTATCAGGGATATTTCTTGGATGCTTTGTAATTCTCTTCCTTACTTGCCCTATGTTTCCTTTTTCATTTTAGATTTTTACAGAGATTTAAATATAACTTAAAACTAGCGGGTCTCAAGTTTCCAGAGATGGAGGAATCTCTGACCTCTGTTCTCCCAAGTGCTATCTGATTCACATGTAGAGGAAATTGGTACAGGAATCCTCTGGCTAGCATGGACCATCATCTAAAGCTATATAAACATGTTGCTACGGTATTGCACTTTAGCAAATAATATTCAGCTGAAAAGCAGCACTGACTGTCCTACTTGCAATACTACATTAATGCATTTAAACTGCTTTCAGAATTGAAGATAGCATCTGTATGGAACTGTGATATTCTCCATGTACAGTTTAGTTCACTTAAAGCTGTGTCAGGCAACTCCGTCTTACATAGTATAGACTCAACACCAGGCTTGCAAGCTCTCTGAGGCAGAAATTGACTTCTCTCTTTGGGGAGATTAATGTTGTAATTGCCTAAGAATGTAAGGCATGGCAAAGACTCCATTGATTGACCTTCTTCCTCTAGCAACACTGGCCATTCCTTTCCATTATTTTCTGTTAATTAATTAGGTGTGTGATGACCTTTGATTTTACCTGTGTCTGGTTAACTTAAGAACCTATTATTAAGAAACTTGTCCAATTACTTTTGAGAATCCAGGATACAAGGAAAAAATCAGCATGCCACATGATTCTTCCTTGCACACAGCCAAGATCTACTGTAAAGAATGCAGGAACATCTGTAAGCTCTGACTTCATTTGATGTGTTTTTTGGAGAGCAATGTACCATATTTAATTTTAGAACAAATGATTATATATATAAAATAATTTATATCAGTTGGCTTGGTAGAGTCATCTGGCTGATCTTTCTCTCCTGAAAGCCTTCAAGATTTTTTAAGCATGGCTGAGAAATCCATGATATTAATTGTGGTAGAGAGGCCTTCTAAGGAGAGGATCTCCATGAATTCTTAATGTGTAGCAGCTACTCACAATCCTGTCCAATATGCAGCCCTATAAGCAGCAGTCTCTACCTTCTAACGGTATTCCACCCCTGATCCCAACTGTCATGGCACTTTCCTACTCACCTGGATCCTGCTTGCAGCTGTCAAAGTTAGGCTGACAAACTTCAGCTCACTTGATTGCCTTAGTCATTTTACCTCACATTGCTTCCTGTTTGATACTAATAAATTAGATAATCATTACAAGCAATACAATTATGAAGATAATTAACAAATAAGGTTGTTGAAGGATTTACTGCTCTGGCCTGATCCTGGGCTAGGTTCCCTGAGAAAGAGCCTCATCTATCTCACATTTGCCAGTAATTAGCTTTATCTTTATTGCATTGTAAATACTGCTTTAATTACTGTACTATTTAGCTCACAAGATGAAATTTAATTGCAGTAACTTAAATAGGATTCTTGTGCTACCACTTTTTTCCTTCCCTTAAGTCCTTTTATTCTTACTCTTTTTAAGATAAACACACAATGAAGACTATCAAAGACATCTGAATGTGTTTGCACCATTAAAGTCTTAAAAGGGATTCCCTAATGGGGAGATGAATTCAGCTGAGAGACAAAAATATACTCCTTTGAGGGACCACCATGACGGACCTGTGCTGGGATGCAGCCATTTTCTATTATTCTGGTGGCGTAAAGAGACAAACATTCAGCCACAAAACACTAGCAGAAAGTTTCCTTGGCTTACAGCCGCTCCTACTGTTGTACATGCTCTGTGGCACCCCCTATGTTTCCATCCATGGAAACTCGATGATAATGTAATTTCAGTCCAAATGTCACTAATGGAAAATTTGCAAGCTTTTGGTGTTCCATCCATAGATGAGGTTATTCAAAAGAAGACAGAGCAGGAGCAAATTGCTGATATTACTCACTCCTAACTTAGCTTCTTGTTGATGTGAAATTCCCGTGGGAATTTGTTTGACTTGAAGAAAATGTTTGCATGCCCACCATAAGGGCTGTTGCAGGCTGAGTCTTTTCTGTTGGTGGAGTATACACTGCTTGCTTCTGCCCCTCTGTGCAGGTGTGTACAAGAACTTCATGTAAGAGTGTAAGAGAACATTCCTCCTTATCTGATGCTTAGACAGACACTCCTCTTTTTCTGGCCTTGTCACTGAATGAGAGCTATAGTTTTGGCTAGACTTTGGGAAATATTTCCTATAAAAGATCTCTGTTGGGCTGTGGTTATTGTCAGGAGGAGATGTGTAGAACATCATTACTTCAGTTGTTTAAAATAAGAGTAGACAAAACTCTGAGTTTGCCATCATGGTCTATGCAAGCAGAAAAAATCCTTCCGCTCTGAATGGAGTTCATCATGCAGAGTCAAGAGGAGCCAGTTGTGTTTAGTGTTAATAGTGGTCCAGAAGTATTTATCAGGAAGTTTTCTCTAAAGCCTAGAAATCTACATATTGATACTAAAACATGTGAAGAACTAATTACAACTGGACTGAAATTGTAACCAGCTTTTGTATAACACATTAAATAAATACTCCAATTATTTTCTTAAATGAAGGCCTCCCTTTTTCAGAAATTCGTTTTAGGTATAGCATGGCATATGCCATGCCCCAAAGATCAAATTAAGTAGGATCAATTAATAGGAAATTTCAAAATATTAAGAAGAATGAAGTAGCTTATAGTTGCATTTTTGTATTATGTCAACTGTCTGACAAACTACAGAGGCTTATTTGACACTTTTCCTTAAAAAAACAAAGAGGAGATGTTACCAGATCGTACAAATTAAATTCCAGTGAGTAACTGCACTCTCCCTACTACTCTCTCTTGCAGGTAACTGAATGCCTTTGCTTCTAGTCCTAAGCTGTTGCAGCTTCTGTTCTTTACACAGAATTGTAAAGAACCACTCTAGGCATTATCAAGTCTGTTTACTAAAAACCTGTGTGGATGAGATGTGAAAAATATTATTTCCATTCTTCCACTGTAAGAGTTCTGATGGCTCTTAGATTAAGAGCACTAAACACCACCAAAGCGTCCCCAAAATCCTCAGTGCTGTAAATAGATACCCCTATATCCTCATATGCTCCACTATAGAGCATCTGAATTCTTTTCTAAGATGACTATACTTCAGCTATGAGAGAAGTGGCCATCATTTATAAAAAATCGATTTAAAAGATCTTCATACTAAAGTTACTGTATAAAATTCTACCTCTATTATGAAAGATAAACCAGCCTTTTTTAAAGCAGACCTGCCAGATTGAATATATTTGACTGAATGCTAAACACAGGATACCGTGCCACAGGTTGGGTAGGAAATATCTATGATTTAATCCTCTCAACCTCCATTAGAGGCTTTGCGTCGCATACTCGATGACACCCTCGTGCCCCCCTTCCTCTTTCATCAAATGCATTTACTGTCCCAGCAACAGAAGGCTGGGGGTGGATAAAAAATGTGCCTGCACAGCTCGGAGTGTTTTGATGCCATTGTAATGTGGGCATAAAATCAAGGAACATATGTAGAGGCAGCTGCTCGCAGTTGTGAAGACGTATAAAAAAATATGGGACTGTTGAAAAACTTTGATAGATTTTATAACTGGGGAACTATATATTTTTATTGTATGCTATATGAACCTACAAAAAGTGATGCTTTCCTTTTGCACATTTATTCATTGCTCGTTTACAGCACAGTAATTCTATCATGCAACAAACTGGAAGGTTTATGTCTAGTCTCTTCACCAGGAGTTTTAAGTTTGTTGCACTAAATCTGTCTGACAGAGAAACCAGACAGTGACAAGGGCTGGGGGCATTGCAGAGAAGGCTGAAGGGATGTCTTAGTGTGAATCACCTCCCTGGCCGTATTTCAGTTCTTTGCACATAGCTTGTTAAAAGAGCTAGGAAAGCTGCCTTTTTTTTTTTTTTTTTTATGTCTGGGGTTGATATCCTAGAGTGAACTGTTTGTAGTTTTCCTCTGAAAAAGTAAGCCGTTACATATTTAGCCCTTCTGAGTTGTCCTCCCAAAGCAGTCTTTATTTTTATATTTGTTCAGAGATGCATACGCCGTACAGATCTTCAAATAAGTCTCCTCCTCATTTGGTAGATGTCTTACCTAACTCTGCTTCAAAGGCAACAATCTCCAAGTGATAGTTACAGTAGAGAATACAAGATATAGAACATTGCTGAATTTACCGTGCTTAGGGCCTTTCCCTTTTAAAACAATCCAGGTGCTGTAACTTAAGAAATGCAGAGGTAACTAAAGCAGAGGGATAGCAAGGAGAAACTACACATAAGAGTGAACAACTACATACAGAAACACAGCACAACTCTTGAAATTGCAAGGATTATATGTTTCTGAGTCAACTTTATATTTTAATGACACTGGCCCTATTCTGGATATTTGACTTTTAAGTTTAGCATGGACAGCACAAAGCTCTGATGAATAAATGTGCCGCTACAGAAAAGATATGACTTACCCTCATCTTGTGTAAGGCCATAAAATGACAAATATTAGGTGTCTGTCTCTTGGTGTGCTAAGTGAGTAAACAAAGAGAAATTGCTACCTTGTAGAAATAAAGTAAGGATCATCTAGCTTACATGCTCCATGCACTTTTAAATGGCATGTACTTTCAGTACAAACTGAGCCCTTTCAGCGAGGAAAAGTAGGACTAATTATTATTTCTACAGCTGTCACTCATGTTCTAATTTGTTAATTGACATAAAACACCAGATGGAGAAACAGAGACGTTTCATATGAAGAGTTAGCTTTGCAGTAGCTGTATGCAATATTGTTTAAGTGACAAAGCAGATGAGAGCTCAGGCAGAAAAAGATAAAACAGTATGAATTATAGGAGTTTATAGCAATGGGTTTCCTTCTCTGGAGATACTCAAGACCTATCTGGACACCTACCTGTGTGATCTGCTGTAGCGAGCCTGCTTTGGCAGGGAGTTGGACTCGATGATCTCTAGAGGTCCCTTCCAACCCCTATACCTTCCGTGATTCTGTGATTGCCAGGGTGTGCTCCATTTAAAGTCAGTAGAGCAATTATTACAGTTTAACTTGACTAATAGTTTGTAGAACATGTCAAGGAGCTGTTCCTTTGTACACAAGCAGACAGGTGCAAATCTCTGATTTTGACACAAATTTTAGCTAATTGGAAAGTTTGTGTGCACATCTGTGTGCGGACAATTATTTACAGGTAATTCTCCTAAAACAGAAGGGATAGTCACTAGGAAAGTCATATCCATGATATGGGTAAGCAATTAGCAAAGAAATCATCCCCACTAGAGTCATCTTCCCCTACCTGTAACACTGTAAAATAACAAATAGATGAACACAAAATTTTACTTCCTGATTGATTTGGAATTTAGATGGATTAGGTCAAAAGAAAATCAAATATCATTTTAAAGAATTCTGAAGAACGATGCAAAGTGTTTAGACAGTCTCGATCTCATCTCAAACTTCTATCACTGATAGTTTCATGATAAACAGAAAATGAATAAGCAATGTATATTGCATCTGAGGTAAACACACAAGGTAGGGTTAACCGCTAGTAATTTACAGTGCAACTCTAACTCTACAACGTATTCTCCTGTGGATAATTAGAGGTCTTCAGTCTCCAAGAATGAATTTCCCCAAAGGCTGGAGGCTGTTTCTGTCTTCCTCACCGCATGGTCAATTTCCCTACCTTTCTATCTACACAAAGGAAAAATCCTGTCTTTTTACAAAATTGAGGACATGAATAATTGTAATTTCTAATTCAGGGCCATTGAGACCTGGGAAACAGAAGCTTTAAGTGTCTTACCTCTCAGTATCATTGGTGTTAACTTGTTTCTCAGCCATTCAGAGCCCAAAAAAGAAAGTACATGGCTACTGGTTGAAACCAATCTACCAGTTCTGCAGTAGCTGTGCATGGCATTTGAGGGGCCTGTCCAGGCTTTCTTTATACTGGTTGTCAGGGAGCAACAATGGCTAGCTGCCCATGAAAGGGAGGGGGTAGGGTGGAGCGGAAGAGAGAGAGGCACAAGGCCTGAAGAGACTGAGTCAGAACCCTGCACCAACCCCAGATATGGCAAAGAGATTAGACCTTGCCTCATCTGGGCAGCCCCAACAAAGCCTAACAAAGTTAGAGCTGTGGTGTAAGGCTGAGTTGACCCCACCAGGGCCGAGGATGAGCACTCCCACAGCACAGCTCAGAGAAGGACTGAACCTTCAGGCCTGAAGACCCTGGGTCTGTGGAGAGCCCTGGGCCCTGGCATCAGTACTGCCTTTACCTCACTTTAGGACTTGGCAAAATCAGTGATGCTTTCAAAGGTATCCTCTGACTCCAAGGAATCAAATTTAAGGACTCTGCAATTTTGCAACGGTTCTCAAACATCTGCGTTATTCATCTGGCCCTCATTACTATACTGAGCTCTAGGGAAACCTTACAATACTGTCAAAATGCATTACTTATTGCATCTTTATATTTTATAGGTCAAACCATTGTCCCCGCTTTACAGGTAGAATTTCAAGGCTCAGGCAGACTGCTGGTATGTCTGTGCTGTGAAGTGTGAAACATACTTCCTTGAGGTAACAATGTTCATGGCTGCTTCAGAACCAGAAACAGAACAGTTTCAGCACAGCCTCTGAGCAAGTAAACCGTGATGATGAAAGAGTGAACTTACAAAGTCTGGCACAGCTATGTCAGACGTGGCCAGATTGCTTTCAGGTCTCGTGATTCTCTGCTCTTTATTAAGCAGTGCCACGTGAATGTATCAGGTTGGAATCTCCATGCTGTACTTGACTGTGTGTTGCAGCCATGCCACAAGTGATTCACCTGCAGACAATAAGGGAGTTGATGGCAGAGCAGGAAATACTATTGGAGGTTTCCTCCTATGGTCTGGGCTAATGCTAAATAGAAGATCACCTCTGGGAGTCACTGGCAGACTATGAGAATAGCGACAAAAAAAAGCAGATGTTCTAGAGGCTGGCAAGAGGTGAAGCGCATTTTAAGAACAGTTATGTAGATCTTCCTGTTTGGTTTGAAACACAGAAACACCTCCTAGCTCTCTTTCAAATCAAGAAGATTACGTCTCATTCAGAGATGGTAAGCAGAGCTTGCCAACCGTATTCAAGCTAGTGCTGCACTCTCAGCATTTTCTATTTTATTAGCTGACAGAAATAATAAGAATAATCTGCATAGAGTAAAAAGCAGTTGAACACATCCTACTCTGTCAAATGTGATAGCCAAATTTCAGAGTTAACTCAATTCCAACAAGATCTGTTCTGCTGTTTTGCAGACTTTCATTTCATTTCTCTTTCCCCTGCTACAGCCATGTAAAGCAATTCTTGCAAATGTTTCCAAGTTTGCATTAATAGCAATCAAAAGCACTAAGGGAGACACAATCACAAACAATGCACCATCATCAGCAACAGCCTCAATATACAACGACTCATTTGCTCGCTAATTGGTTAACTATTAGAGCTTTGTTTAAATTCTGTTCTATCTAGAACTTGGAAAATATTACTCCTGCTTTTTCATTTAACATGCAAGAACACATGAAACCTGCTCTTTGTCCTCCTCCAGCAAATAGCTGGGCACCACATTGGCCTTTATGTTAAACCCCTTCGTTGAAAATGATGAGAAGTCTAGAAGAAAAACAATATCAACTCTTAAGACTGTTGACAAGAGGAAAGGGGCACCAGATAATATGTAACATCCCATAGCATTTAACTCTTCTAATATTAAAATATTATCTGCTGGTGTTGCTATTTTTCCCCAAAAGGTAGAAAAAAAAATAGCTATGGAATTTTAACATTACAGTTAACTTCATACAAATTCTTCTGGGAGCTAACTTTAAAATCTATCCAAGAAAGTGTACACCTACATAAAACAGGCAGAAGAGTCTATTTCACATAAAAGACAAATTTAGAAACTGGAAAGACTGTTTTTACTGGAGAGTTAAAATAGAAAATGGACCTGTCTTACTGAGTCAGTTTTTAACCTTGGGTGCAGAACTTGAGACACAAATTGCTGGTTTTCTGAGCAGGTCCATCTCCCATTGACTCCAGTGAGAGCTCAGAGGGGCCAGCAGCTTTTTGCTCAGTGATCCAAGTGCCTTGAGCTGTGTTCTAAAACCAAGAAATTAAAAAGTAGGAGTAAATTTTGGAATGGTAAATCTTGAGTTCTTAATAATAGTTTATTCCGATATAAAGCAGAGATGTCTTGGCTATCACTCAGGACCCAGTGAGAATTCTTTCTTTAATATTTGTAAATACATACATATGTAAGGAGAGCTGGAAATATACAGTATTGGTGTTTTTTTGTTTGTTTTTGTTTTTTTCGCTGGCTTTAATGTGGTGTATTTGAGATGCACCAAATACACTTCTTTATGTAGTATGGAGTGCTATCTAGATGGCACCAAATCATCTTGGAAAGGAAAAGAATGAGCCAATGATGTAATTTTTCTCATGTTATTTTTCTAGGCCGTAAGGCAGTGACATTGTACAGCATTCATAATGTAGCATTTCAGTAGCCTTGTTTTGTGCTGAATGGGAAAAAACAAAAAAAAAAAAAGGTCCTTGAGTTAGGTTTAGCTTTTAGCATGAGGAGTCTGTTGTTGCTGGGTAAATTACAAACTTAAGAACCCTAAGGCCTTGAGCATTAAACAGCAGTCTTCTATTTCCAGTAGAAATTTTCATTAACATCTTTTCCCAAGATTTTAATCTACTACTAGACCTCAAAGTAGTGTGCAGTGATAAATATTTTTTAATGAAATGCATGACAGATATCTGGCTGTTCTTTGATTTGTGTTGGAAGCCTAACAGTGTTAGCATATAATGCCCAGGTCAATAATTGCTATAAATTGGCATTAAATTAATGCCAATTGATGCATTTACATCTGTAGGAACAAAATCAGTAGTCCTCCGCTACATAGATTGTTCCAAAAGTAATGCTTCCTATTTATTTCCATGGAAACTACAACAGATACAAGGAGCGCAATAACACTGTTTGATAGAATGAATTCTCAGCTACAAAACACGATTTTTCAACATAATCACTACCATGAGCTATGCATTTTTGCCCGCAATGAACAAGAGCCTGTATGCCGCGCTTGTAGAAATCTGCACCAGTGGAGGCACTGTTTCACAGCTGCTAAGACAGCATCATTGCTAGGAAAATGTTGCCCATGCAAATCCATCTTGCATTGGCCCTAACAGATCAGGAGTCAGGAGGTGCCAAATCTGGACTATACTGTGTGTGTGGTAGGACAGTGCAACCAAAACTGGCAGTGTGCTCTTCAAACTGGCATGGAGTCTGGCTTTACTGTGTTGCAAGAGAAAGATTGTCTCTGGAAGTACAAGTCTTGAGCATAGTCAGCATCGTGATGTAGCGGTGAAAGTTGATGATTCGTCCAGATTCCAGGAAATCCAGAAGCATCATCCTTTTCCTACCCCAAAAGACAGTGCGCATCACTTTACCCACTGAGGGCTCTGTTTTGAACTTTTTCTTTGATGNGAAAGATTGTCTCTGGAAGTACAAGTCTTGAGCATAGTCAGCATCGTGATGTAGCGGTGAAAGTTGATGATTCGTCCAGATTCCAGGAAATCCAGAAGCATCATCCTTTTCCTACCCCAAAAGACAGTGCGCATCACTTTACCCACTGAGGGCTCTGTTTTGAACTTTTTCTTTGATGGGAAATTCACATTGCCACTCCATGGAGTGCTGTTTTGACTCTGGCTTGTGGTGGTGACATCGTGTCTTGTCACCACTAATGATGCAATCCAGGAAAATGTCACCTTCAGTCTCATAGTGATTTAATATGTCCTGACAAACTTGCTTATGATGTTCTTTCTGTTCCTGTGTGAGCAATTCTGGGACCTACCTGGTGCAAACTTTGTGATGTTCCAATGTTGCCAGAATCTTTTCCAACACACTGGAGACAATAAACAGCTCCATACACAGTTCCCTGGTTGTAGTTGGCCAACTCATGCAGATGAGCTGATCAAGACGCTCTTCATTTTGTGGTGTGACAGCTGTGCATGGCTGTCCAGAAAGCAGCTTGTCTTTCGTGTCACTGCACTGCTGAAATGCACCACCCACTGCCTAACTGTGCTCACATCCACTGTTTGGTCTCCATAAACATTCAGCAAGCATCGATGAATGTCAGTGGGTGCCATTATTTCCACATGGAGGAATTCAGTTCCACACCTTTGCTTCATACACACTTCCATGTCAGATACCATTTTGTCAGACTGCCCCTTTGTGCCATCTGTCACACAGCAACAAAATGTAGCAGAATATTGGCGAGAAGGTTCAACTTCTACTAACATACCATCGACATCTGTCTCTGACATTATGTATGAACATAATAAAATAGGAGATATTACTATTGGAGCAGCTCTCATATATTAAAAATAGGCTTTACATGGATTATTAGAACATCAAGTGGTGCTTATAATACATTATTGTTATAATATATTTTTATCATCATTTTACACACCTTGCATGTTTTAGTGCCTAAATCAGACTGATGTCAGGAATGGATAAAATGAAAGTAATATAATGGCAAAAGGATTCCTAGGCAAATCACTGCTGAGAATTTTTTAAAAATACACTATACAACAATCTGAATTTGGAGCCAAAGTCCCTTGCAGGTTCCAGATGGTGTAAGATTTACCCTTATGGTGTTCCCCAACTGTGCTCACTGAAACTGAAGGCATAGGTCTAGAAACAACACTCTTTGTTGTACCATACAACAGCAAAAATAAAAATCTAGTTTTAAATGATGTGGCAATTTTAAGATAGAATTTTATGTGACTCATTGTCTGTTTTATTCTCAGTTTCATGCATTTTCTGAATGGTAGCCTGGGAATGTTTTAAAGTGTGGCAAATGCAAGATGTGTCACCATTTTAATTCTCCTTAAGGCTTGTTTTCACCATAAGAATCCCTAGAGCTCATCTTCTGTTCTTTCTTTGAATGTAGCTTTATATGTCCTCGGTGTAAAATATTGCAAGCAGAATGACATGGTTGTGATTAAAATGCTGTGTACAGGGTTATCTGAAATGATAGAAGTTTGCAGATTTGTCTCTGAAAGAGAATCCAAAATACAATGGTTAGTGACTGCAGAGGTATTTTATTGTCAGAACAGGTTTGTATGTTTTTGAAGAAGGACAGAAAACTTCCTGGGTACTAAGTATACATACAGCAACTTGGATAATGAAAATTAATCTGATAGCATTTCTAATGGTAAAAGCTGTTCAACGTAGGAGACAGGAATCTCCTCCTCTATGAACAGTTTTTCAAAACTAATTCTTGTAGCTTAGATATTGTGTTGTCCCTGTATCATGATGTCTTGACATCTCTTTAAAAAGCAGCTGAGACAAAAATAAAAACATGCATTTCTCATGCAATAAATCCTACCCATTTATGTCTATAGCTGCTAGTAATCTGCATTGCAACACATGCAAGGCTCTCTCACATAGA
This sequence comes from Penelope pileata, assembly GCA_013396635.1. Lineage (NCBI taxonomy): Eukaryota > Metazoa > Chordata > Aves > Galliformes > Cracidae > Penelope > Penelope pileata. Next base: position 811,699 of record WBMW01004291.1, on the reverse strand, counting down.
AAGAATGCCTACTACACAATTCTGTCATTTCACATAGCCAGAATATTGCCACAGAAAAATACTACCTATACATTTCTGTGTTTGGGACATGTCAGCATGGAAAATACAGAAAATTCTGGCACTGTGAAAAATTACAGTACGGTGATAACTATAAAAGCAATGAACTAGAATTTAAATGTCTGTTCTCCTCTGAAATTATGATAGCCTAGAATTTTTCTGTTTTTCTGTTAGTTGCAATTGCTAGCCATTAGACTTTTCAAATTCAGATTTCTGTGTTTACTAGCTGGTTGCAAATTATCTGACTTATTTTTAACACATGCCTCTAAAAGTCGCAAGAGGCAACTGAGGTTAGGATTTCTATGGATGCCTTGCTATAATAAATAGCCATTACATTAGCTAGCACCGAAGAGTTAGCACTTCTAAAGCCACACCTCAAAGAGATTATCTCTTCGTTACACTGTGTGGCATGAGTTGAGGATTGCTATCTTAGATTAGGCGCAGAAATGTAGAAATTTGCACTTGGCTTTGTTAAATTGTGTTCTGTTATTTCGAACCATTCCTCCAACATGTCAGGAAAATATTCAATTCTCATTCAAAATTCTCATCATCATGCAGTACTATTAACAAATATAATTGAGGATTTACTCTTTCAGTCATTCAGGTATAACATACTGGACAAGACAGACTACATCCACACATTGCTACCATTTTGACAGGAATTTTTGACATCTGTTAGAATTCTAAGGGCAGAAATAGCCCCACAGAAACAGTAAGAGAGAACAGCCTCACCTGTGGCCTCCCTAGTATGCCCTCCTGCCTATAGGCTGTGCTACCCTATTTAATTGAGCTCAGCGTGGAGGAGTTTCAGACTTCATTAGAGCTGTGGTAGAGGACGGCTGGTTTCCAGCTAATGCATAATTGTGCTTAACTGAGAATTCTGTTGTTCCTGATCTATGGCATGATTTTTTTTGGTCTTTCTTTGTGACTCTGAACCTATATGGTGATTGCTGGACTGCATCTGATACTGGTTACTCTCTCTGAATGTGGCCTGTGAGTTTGGTATTCTGGATTGGCTTTGGACCCAATTTGTCCCCATGGATGTGCTTGCTGATCTGGACTTCTGGTTGAACCTTACTCTTACCTGGTTCTGCCCCGCTTGGGTGCCATGGCATTGAGTCCTAGCTGGTGAGGCCCTTACCCACCTGGCTGTGGTATCAGGTTTGTCTCTTTATCCATTAGAGGGCAGCTGATTCTGGCAATAACTCTAGCTATGTTTTTCTAATAAGTTCTGCACTTGCACAACTGTTTTTCTGGCATGTCTTTCTCTAGACTTTCTAAGGGCCATATGAGAGGGTCAGTGCTATTACTGAAGTCTAACTATATGACTTCTAGTACTTCTCTGTTACTCTCAAAAGCCTATTACATTATTAAATAAAGTAAGTAAATAGATATCACTTGATGTACTTTTAACAAATGCTTGCTAGTTATTCATCTCACAACTAAAATTTCAGTGTTTACAAATACTATTTTTGATTATTCATTTAAATATCTTAGGAAACTGATACTAAGCCGATGGCCTTATCCCAAGGCTTTCCATTTTCTCATTGAAAGATGTACTCTTTCCGGTCTCATAATGCCTTATTGTCTTGCATGAATTATTAAAGAATTATTATTAAAGAACCTGGAATTGCTTCAGCCTGCTACAAGTCACGTGAATTTCAACAAGATAAGCCAACTTAAAATTTAAAGAGGAAAAAAAAAGAAAAACACCAAGCATAAAATTCTGTTGCCTACATATTATCTATCATTCAGCTCTCTCTCTCTGAAGAGATTCAGACCCACTCTGAATTTCTTGAAGTACATTGTTTTATTGTTCTCAGCCTTTCCTTTGCGGCTTCCAAATGTTCTCATTTTATCACTTTCATTCAAGTTTCTTCCCACCTTACTTTATTTATTGTCCTTGATCTACAAACGGTTCTCAGAACAGTTTAAGAAGTTCTTGAATTGTATATATGGGAGAAAAGTATATTTTTATTCCTTTGTCCAGTTAACTGAGTAGCCTTGGGGAGAAATCTGGTTTTAACTTTGTTATAGTAAACACCTTCACCCTCTGTCCTGACATTTTTCTTTTCCAATATATATGTGCTGTTTTTTGCTATAGTTGAAAATACAATCACATCTCTTTTTATCTGAATTTCAATATTCATATTTCAAAATTTTCTACATTTGTAATAGAATTAGATTTAAAACATGCATGTGGGGAGGATACCTATTTAACACTGCACATACATTCTTAGGGGGGAAGAGAGTGATTTACTGATTTCATTGGGATCACACTGTAGTCTGAGTTAGAGCAGCTGAGTACTAATGAAGCCCCATAGAGTCATATTTTTACTTCATCCCATGGTAAACTAAATAACTGTTGAAATCAATTGACCTGATTTGCATCCACAGCTTGAACTGCATAAAATACATTGAGTTCAATATGCTAGCTTCGTAATTATGCCAGTAAACAGATCAAATAGAAAATAGAAAGCTGGTGGTGCTGAAAATATAGTCAAGATTTTTTTGAAACAGTCTTTCTAAACGCAGCTATTCCTTTACTGAAAAGAGGTAAGGCAAGATGATCATTTTTACTCAGATAGAACTAAAGACATCTTATGTTTTCTAAGCATGTGTACATATGTCCACTTTATGAGAAGTTTAGACCCTTACTGTTATAACATAGCAAGCTTTCCTTCATCTGCATGCACAGCCCTTTACTTCTCAGGGGGCTTATGCCTAATGGGCTCTGATTTACTATCCTTTTGAAGAAGAGTAGGATAATGATATCCCAAAGGCATTATGTAAGGAAATAAGGAAACAGCACTCATGTCAGATGAAACTGTTAAGACAATTATTCATATTCATCAAAATCACCATAAACCACACTGAGGAATACAGTAGAAAAAGAGTTTAATTCATGGTGATGAAAGATCTATAAACCTTGCAAAGCGCAAAACATCACTTCTGCAATTTTCTTTCTTTAAAAAAAGAAAAAAAAAAGAAAACCTGCTCCTCTGATGCATTATTTTTCCTCTATGATGAAAACAAAAGGTTCTTTTTCTTTCCTCCAAACTCATTCTTGCTCAAGGATTTAGGCTTCATTTTTCTTTAAGAATGAAAGAATGACCAAACATAATTCACGCTGGGAATTCTTCAGCTATTGAAGAAACAACATGCCAATTGCCAAAGGTAGAAGTGAAACATTTATTTGCATTGTCAAAGACCCAGAAATAGAAGGAAATGTACCGTAACATCACATGTGGATTTTATGCCATTAAGTAGGTTCTTTTACTTCATGGTTTTAAGTCATGGTAAATAAGAACCCATTAACAAAATGTTAGTAAGCAAAGTACAAAGGAAAAAGTGCAAAGTGCTGAGCAGGAAACAAGGCATACTATTTGCATATATATATTGTTTGAGGGATATTCTGGAAAAAATAAAAGAAAAAAACACCAGTATAAAAAATTTCTTCTAATTGAATAGGAATGTTAAAAAGTGCTTTAAGTTACTTAGCAGCAAGGTACCATAAAATGAAGATGCAGGCCTCATATTTGAAGTATTAGCCAATACTTACCATTTGAAGCTGTTAAAGGAGTTGTGTAGCCTTGCTGTAATGTGAAGTGTGAGTTTATTGGGACTATCTTTTTAGGAAAAGTGAGTAGCCATTGCCCTATAATAGCATCTTTTCCTGTTACTTCTCTGTGAAGTAAAACATAAAACAAGTCTACTTACAAAACAGATTTTCTACTTCTATAAGTATTTGTGTTGATAATAGAGGAAAGGATCCATTTTTGGGCCTTTTCTTGATTCATTAAATTCCTGGCCTATATGTGATTAATACTGTAGCCTAGAAGTTTCAGCAGATAGCAAAGATGAATGAAGTATCCAAAAGCAATAGAACTGTAGGGGGAGGGACAAGGGTTTGTACAATGCTACTTCCTTTGTTTCATTTTAATTTACTTAAAAAAAAATCAGAAATAGTAGTTTTGTCAATTTGCTCAGCAAAACCAGAACTTAGAGGACAAATGAAAGTAGTATCAGTGCTTAAAACAGGATTTGAAGAAGCATATATGGAATTATACAGAGCATCTGTAACTTGATAAAGATAAGGATAGAAAATTGGTTTAGTTACTAGAGACTCTAGTTAGTGGTCAAATGGGAAACAAGTGTATCTTGGTTTTTGTACTACCAATTTTGAAAACAGTGCTGACTCCTTTACTGTAGTATTTTTCCCCACTGTAACTTGTGGAAGGGTCTTCTGGCCACTTCCTTGTATTTTCATAGAATCATAGAATGAATGGTTCAGGTTGGAAGGGACCTTAGAGATCATCTTGTTCCAACCCCCCTGCCATGGGCAAGGACACCTCCCACTAGACCAGGTTGCCCAAAGCCTCATCTAGCCTGGCTTTGAATACTTCCAGGGAGGGGGCATCAACGACTTCTCCAGGCAACCTGTTCCAGTTTCTCACAACTCTCACAGAGTGAAGAATTTCCTCCTTATATCTAGTCTAAATTTACCCTCTTTCAGTTTGTAGTCATTACCCCTTGTCCTGTCATTACCTGCCCTTGTAAAAAGTCCCTCCCCAGCTTTCCTGTAGGCCCCTTCACGTACTGGAAGGCTGCTATCAGGTCCCCCCTCAGCCTTCTCTCCTCCAGGCTGAAGAGTCCTAACTCTCTCAGCCTGTCCTCGTAGGGGAGGTGCTCCAGCCCTCTGATCATCCTTGTGGCCCTCCCCTGGAGCCACTCCAACAGCTCCACATCCTTGTCATTTTGAGGGCCCCAGAAATGGACCTGGTACTCCAGGTGGGGTCTCACGAGAGCAGAGTAGAGGGGCAGAATCACCTCCCTTGACCTGCTGGCCACGCTTCTTTTCATGTAGCCCAGGATCCTGGTTGGCCTTCTGGGCTTGGCCTTCTGTGCTGCAAGCTCACATTGCCAGCTCACATTGAGTTTCTCATCAACAGACACCCCCAAATCCTTCTCCTCAGGGCTGCTCTCAAGCCATTCTCTGCCCAGCCTGTATTTGTGCTTGGGATTGCCCCAACCCAGGTGCAGGACCTTACACTTGGCTTTATTGAACTTCATGAGGTTGGCACGGACAGCCTCGTTGTATTCTTCCCATCTAACACATTCTTGCTTCCACTCCCTTATAGACTTTGTTTTTGCACCCCAGTAGGTCCAGGAGCTCCTTATTCATCCATGGAGGCCTCCTGGCATTCTTGCCCACGTTCCTCGTTTTTTGGGATGCTTTGCTCCTGGGCTTGGAGGAGATGGACCTTGAATAGTGACCAGCTTTCTTGGGCACCTCTTCCCTCCAGGGCTTTGTCCCATGACACCCTTCCAAGCAGATCCCTGAAGAGGTCAAAGTCTTCTCTCTTGAAGTCCAGAGTAGTGAGTTTGCTGCACGCCCTCTTTGGTGCCCTAGGGATCTTGAACTCTATCATTTCATGGTCACTGCAGCAAAGGCTGCCCTTGAACTTCTCATTACACACCAGCCCCTCCTCATTGGTGAGGTCCAGCATAGCAACTTTTCTCGTGGGTTCCTGTACCGCTTGGAAAAAGAAGTTATCATCAATGCATTCCAGGAACCTCTTCGATTGCTGATACCTTGCTGTGTTGTCCTCCCAACTGATATCAGGATGGTTGAAGTCCCCCATGATGACCATAGCTTGTGAACATGAAACTGTTTCTATCTGTCTGTAAAGGGCCTTGTCCACTTGGTCTTCCTGGTCAGGCAGCCTGTAGCAGATCCCCACTACAATGTCTCCTTCCCTCGCCTTCCCTTTAAACCTGGCCTATAAGCTCTCTGGCAGCTCCTCATCCATCCCCAGGAGGAGCTCCATGGGCTCCAGATGGTCACTGATATAGAGAGCAACACGCCCTCCCCTTTTCCCCTGTCTGTCTTTCCTTAAGAGTTTATACCCATCTATTCCTAATGCCCCATCTTTTTTTAAGTCATGCCTGGTAAATTTAATTCACAATATGAAATTTATTCATTTGACAAAGTTGTTTAATGCAGGCACGTTACTCACTTTTGTTAATTCTCAGCCAGGAATTTCGTACTTCTAGTTTTTAATTCTAAATAGATGCTAAATGAAAACTATGATTTTCTTTGAGAAGCTACTGTGTACCCATATTTCCACCATCTTCAGGATGGTAAACCTTGTTTTGGTTGGGAATTCACAGCAAAAGGACTGACATGCTGTTGTCTAGAGAATGCTGACATCAGAACCATAATTCTTTCTTAATTTCTGCATCAGGGCTTATTTTTCTTTATCAGGACTGTCCAGTAAATTCCAGTAAAAGTACAAAATAAAACAAATAGCACAGTGAGAGTGTAAAACTCACTCTAAATCTGCATTAAAAGCACAAAAGATGACCCCTCTCAGACTAGAAAAGGGAAGAAAAAGAGGATTGCTCTCTTCTGATTATATCCAGCTCATCTTCCTTCCAGTCCAGGATAATAGTCCCATCCCAAGGTTGAAACTAAACCCTATTCCTGGAGAAGCTGTCTTATGGGAATAATAATGTCTACAGGATTTTATTGGAGCATGGACCTTGGTGAATCCATGGACCTTCGTGAATCTGGTATTTGGAAGAAATCCAGAATAATGTCAATCCAGTAATGTGACAGCAGGGTTAGCTTTACAGTTAATTTCCCAGTTAAAAGTTCTGCGAGATGAAAGTGAATAAGAAAATATATTTTTAGTGAGTGCATGAGTAACATGTTGAAGACAGCAAAAATATAGGAACATGTATAAGAGATGGAGATATATTAACCTGTATGAAAGCAAGAAGTGAATGCAAGGAAAATGTTGTTATTTTGTTTTCTTGTTTCAGTGTCTTGGGATTTATTTCTCCGCTTTACCATAACTGCAGGTTTCCTACCTTTTTTCTATGTGGTCCTTTCAGATTAAATCTGTGGACAGTGTTTCAGGTGAACATTTGTTGCTGGAAGTCAGAAGTCAGAAAACTATGGCAGCTACTCTGACCACCTTTCAGCTCATGTCTGTCATCCCAATTTACAGCAAGAACATGCTACAAGAATTAAGTTTAGAATGGAAAAGATAGTGATTATATTTTCCCTAAAGGAAATGTACCCACAGCTTCTCTAACAGCTAGGTTCTTTGCGCTGATAAAAAGCCTTTGGAAGTAATTACAGATAGGACACAGTCCACAGCATTTTACTTTCATATGCTATAAATAAGCCAGGATCAATTGTAAGTCATAATAATAATAATAAAAAAAAGGCAGCATGTATTAATTTTATATAGTATAATATATTTCAGGAGATGCTGTAAGCTGTTAACAAACTCATTGGTCTATGGGATGGGGGGAAGGGTTAGCTGCTTCAAACAGTGACTTATGAGTCATATAGTATCCTGGGAAGAGGAATTCTTTGTGCATATATCAAAGGAGTTTCCCTTATAATTTCTCTCTTGTTGGAGATTACTGGTTTTAATAGTGCATCTTTGGAAAGAAATCTTGACCTTCCTTTCCATCAGCATCATGAACTAATTGTCCTTCTTAGTAGCCCATCAAATCTCAGTAATAAATCCCAACAGTTAGATAACAGATTCAATCTGCAAATGCCCAAGTACCTGATCCAGGAAGGCAAAGCTCTTCATTCTTGCCTTTTACAGATGAGGAGGCAGAGGCCCAGAGAAATTAAATATCTTCAGACCTCATCAGCAAGTAATTTAAAAGGCCAAATTAATATTCCAAACTGAAGTTAAGGAAGACTGAAATGGGACTTTGTTTTGAACTAGTTGTGGCTTTTGTTTCGGAGTACTGCTTCAGCATATGAAAGCTGAAGTGAAGGTTATGTAGATTTTACAATTTCCTAAATGTATGCATGCATACACATACACATGACACTTACATGATTACTTTCAAGTGGAATCCCAGTCTGTTGAAAGCAGTTGTAAACACTAGTAGTGAGGTTATCAAGCCAAACTCATCAGATTAGTAACTAATATACTAAAGATGAGAATTTTGGTTTATTTAATCATGAAGTTCATTCAAGGTCGTTTGAAAAAATGCCAAGGGGAATAGAAACAAACTGCTAGAAGTCTATCTAGAGAAACTCAGGACTATGCTTCATTAAGCTAGCATAGCAATGTAAGGAATACAAGGGGATGTAAAGGATAAAGGGCTCGAGGTCCAAATCAGAAACAAGGATTTATCAATGTTTTTGTATTTACACAACACTTCTTGCTGATCTCATGTATGAGATCTCATGTATGAGAAATGCAAACCCTTGTCTCTGGATTTGGACTTAATTACCTTCAGCTGAGCAGTCATTCCTTCCACAGCCCTGGGTTAACTGCTGTTGATCCCCGTACATGTTTGAAATCACAGACCTTAAAAGTTCAGAAAAACAGAACATAAAATCTTTACTGGGCACCCGAAGCAGTTTTCCACCTCAAAACTCTGCCCTGCCAGATTGCTCTCACAGTGCAGTTACCTCCACTGACCTAGCAAAATAGTTTTTCAGTGACTGGTCTGTGAAGTTCACTCTCAGAAAAGATCAGTGATCACAAATGTTGGCCTGACCTTTTACAGTTTTAACAAAACACCCCCAGAGCTGCTTAGCGATGGAAAAAGAGCAAGAGAGGATGCAATTGTCTTTATGCCAATGCATTATAACCGAAATTGTCACAGGTCCAGTGTCCTGTTATAACCTTAGATGCTGGTAAGACAGCCTCTTTGCAGCTGAAGTAATGAACAGAAGCCTTGCCTGCATCTTTGTTACCTCCAATACATACACATTTTCAAATCTCAATTAAAAGAGCATCCATTCTATTTTGAATATCATTTCTTAATTTTGTTCTTCTACAAATATTCTAAACTGTGTCATTTTTATTTCTCATTCAGGATTAATTGTATAGAACCAAGCAGGGTTATTGACCATTGTGAATCCATTAAGTGTCGTAATAAATAGGGGAGGGCAGGAAGAGACTCCAGAAAGCAGGAACTGTGAGAGTCCATGGTTTCATACCACCATGCATGTCAAAGCAGAAAAGGTCAGAGCATGCTTCACACTCTCTGTGCCAAGGAATAGTGAGGTATTAAATTCCCAGACGAGCATTTGTGGAGGGGCAGAGATGCTTTTCCTCATATAATCAGAGAAACTTATGTCAATAAAAGCATTATTTTTCTACTGCAGAGCTACACTCAGTACTTACTAACTGCCCAGATACTCAAAAGATTTTTTGTTTGTTTGTTTTTTTCTATAGCTGCTAAAATTTCTATCAACTGGGTGAAGTGACTCTCTTTAGTAATGAAGGCTGGAATTTTCAAATAAGGACAGGACTTCAATCATGCTATGGCAATGTATTTCATGCTATTTTTTTAAGGACAACAAGGCATCCTTACAAAAGAAAATACCAAATCTACCATATTTGTAAAAACATTAGAATGCAAGTTTGCCTCTTGTTTGTCTAAGGAACTTGTGGTCCCTTATGACATGCATTTAACTGGACAAAAAATTTGAAGGTAACAAACCTGCACCAATGTTAGTGTCTCTACCCTGGCTTGGACAAGCTGTAGACACAGATCGTCTGGGAGCAGTAAGGGCAGCTGTGGGTGAGTAGAGCACGCCACGGGGCCCGGTGGAGCCTTGTTCCCCCAAGTGTTGAGGCCCAGACGGTGAGTCCTGCAGAGCTGGCCTGGCATCTGGAACCTGGCGGCAATACCTGGGAAGGGCTGGGCCCAGCCTGAGCTACAATGCCTCTTCTGAGCTTCAGCAATGTGGGGGTTCCTTCCACATGCACAGCGTTCTGGGCAAACAGTACCAATTCTGGTTTAGCTAAATCTTTTCTGCATTCAGTTCATGCATATTCTAGGTTACTTGAAGACAAATGTGGTCAGAAGACTGCCTTGGACCCTGCTCAGGGAATGTAAGGTATGGGTAGGCTTTATGCCAGCAGCAAGCACAAGGTTCAGTTTCACCTTCCTGTCCAAAGCTCTAAAATAATGCTTTTTATACACTCTTGGGTAACTATTACCTCCCACTTCCATGACAAGTAAAATTATTCCTTTTATATAGTGTGAAAAGTTGCTTAATACAGTTGGGTATTAAAGACATTTTATCAATATAAGATGATTACCATCTTTTCTGCTCAAAATTCAAGGTTTTGTGCTTTTTGTGGCTATTTCACAAGACTCAGGTTAAGTTTGATGGAATGGAATCCATACTTATACCACTTAGCTTAACAAAAATAAAGAGTATTAGGAATCACTGCTGCTGCAGTTTTGAGTGGGCATATTATCAGACAGTATTGTCTTCCTTTATTGCTGTTATAATATCATTAATTTCAATGCAGTTATGCTGGCGTGAAACTGGATTAATACATTGGTGAATCAGGTGCAGAAACTATAGATCCTTTAGCTGTAGGGAAAAGTAATTAAACCTAATAGGAGTTAGAGCTTCTAAATGGAGATATATAAGATTTTCAATAAAAATGGATTGTAGTGGTTCGGTAGCAAGGCTTTCAACTGTACTCAACTATTGCTTTAGCNAAACCCCCCTTTTTTTTGGGGTTTTTTTTTTTGGGGGGCCGGGTTTTTTTTTTTTTTTTTTTTTTTTGCAATTTACAAGTTTCAGTTTTTCTTAATTTTTTCTTACATTTCCTAACTGGCTAGAAAACTTTTCTGAGGTATTCCTAACACTAAAATTGGATCAGCAGGAGGAGTCTGCTAACTAAAGAGTCCCCCAAACATCCTGTTGAAAGTGCCAAGTATATCTTCAGTCCATATATTCCCATTTATCAGTTAATAAAATATTAATACAAATTTAATACAAATTTTTGCACCGAATACATCTGTTCATAGAAGTGGCAGTGCACACTATGGTAATTATTCTTTTTTATAGAATTGGTACGTGCGAGAGTACATCGATTCAAGACAGTATTTCAGTGTGTCATTGACTTGAACTGCAGAGATCAAAACGTGTTACATATGTGCTTACCTTCCCTCCAGAGTGGATAAGCAGGGCCTAAGAGAGAGAGAGAGAGAAAGAGAGAGAGAGAGAGAGAGAGAAAGAGAGAGAGAGAGAAAGAGAGAGAGAAAGAAAGAGAGAGAGAGAGAGAAAAAGTCTTTTTATTTCTTTCTTTTCCAAAGAAAATAAGGCTTGATTATAATCTATTGAATAAGCATCTCTATGAGAAATATAGTGACAAATTGTGCAGTTTAGGAAGACTGCATCAAGTCAGCCTGAGCTGAGCTGAAAGAAAAAACTAAGTTCCTTTTTCTGTTCAGAAGGAAACTTTGCCTTTGCTGTCTGGTGTCAGTTGTTAGATTGTCACTGGGTGGCACTCACTCGCAAATTCATTGATTTGTACAAATAAATGAACAGTAACAATTAATTACACACTCCATGAGTACAACTCAGGAGGAAGGCAGTAGCTATGCAGACTTGCACAGCTTCCCTACACCATCCCTGCTGTGCGATCAGGATCCTCATTAGCATGCCAGGCAGTCTTTGGCTATTCCTACTAACTGTTTTTTCTTACTCCTTTGATCATGAATGTAGAGCCTGGCTGAGTTCATTGGAGCCATGCAGCAGTCTGAATGCATGCAGCCTTTCAGGAAAGAAGTTCCTAGTGCCTTCATATATGCCCAGTAAGAAATTCCTGGATTTCGTATTTTCTATATAAATTATTTTTCTTCATCAAAAGACCTGACAGTAGCTACAATGTATGGCAAGATATATTCTGTTCTTTAAAGTGTAGCTCTCACATGCTACATGAAAGAAATTGAAAAGGTTAGGTCAGGCATTTAGACAGGAAATGTCAAAGCTGTTGACATACCTTGTCAACCCTCAGTCTCAAAGGACAGTGTGTGCTTTCAATCTAGGTAATTTTAAAAAGGGAAACTAGAACTGTGGCCTGTATGGTCAAATTGAAGGGATGGACTTGCAGATATGATGAAAAATACAGGTGACCACCTAGGAGTTTCTACAAGATGCTGCAGATCTGTTAAAACAATTCCTGCCCTTACTGCTAGGCAATTACATTTGTATCCAGACACATGAGCTAGCTCCTCGATGAGCTCATTTTGCAATTGCAAGGTTAAGGTACTTTTTTAAACTGCCCATATTAATTAAAGACATGATTGGCCTGACTGGTTTTTGGGAACTGTGGCTTTGCTTAATATTTAATACATGGAATATGTTTAATACATCTTAGTATTCCAAGCTATTCAGAATCATAGCTGCAATTCTGCTCCTTAATTCAAATTATATGCCTTACCCAGATTAGGAAACCTGTAGTATAGCATTCATTCAAGCATGCTGCTTCACAGTTTACATTCAGTGATAGGTAGATCACTGTAGCATATCTTCTTGTTTATCAGACATGGTATTCATCTTTTACTTGATCCTGTCACATGTAGTATAGAAAAATAAAGTGTTGCAACCTGCCGTAGTCTGTAGAATTCTCCCTTCTCAATGGTGGTATTTTCCCATTTGATGAATGATTTTGTTTGTATTCAGTTCATTCTTTATCTCAGATATCTTTTACCTGCGGTGTTTGTTGTGCTTAAGGCACAAATGGAGTGTTCATGAAAATATTCAGCTATAACTCTGTTCAGTCAATAGAGATATTTTTCCTTCCCATTACCTACCACAGCACTGACATTTTAGTGCTTGCTGAGATAGAAGACAAGGGGCAAAATTGAGTCATTTTATTCCCATATCTAAAAATAAAGCCCTCAAGAACGCATTGGAAAAGAACAAGTAATTGCTGCAGTATTCACAAGCTTTGCTGTTCATTGAAGGGTGAATATTCTGGAGATGAAATATTTTGAACTAAATAGCTGTTTGTGATGTTACAGGTCTGTCAAAATTCAAAGACTTACATATGTCCTTTCTTTCCATGTATTTCTTTAGCTGATGTCAGTTAGGTGGGTATATAAATAAACTGTGACATTTTAAGTGCTTTTCTTCATGGTAGTTCCAGAAAGCTTCACATCTATTAACAAGTCTAGCTTCCTAGCAACCTGAAAGGTAAGGAAGTGTCCGTATTATAAACAGAAATGAAGGGACGGTAGATTAAACAACTTGATCAAGGTCAAACAGCAAGTCTGTGACAAAAACAGATGAATACAGATGAATTCACCACTCAAAGAATGAAAATAATCTCCATGAAACAAGACAAATTGGAAAACAATTGGCCAAGCCTGAAACCGTAAGTATGCAATGCAAAGATCATTGTGCTCTGAAATCTACAGATGTATTACACTTCTAGTCAGCCTTACCATGTTTTTAAAAGAAAGCTAAAAAGACACATGCTCTACTGCCAACTGTTGCCATGGTGAGTAAGGAAAAAAAGATTGTACTACTAATTCTAAAAATATGTTTGCAATGGGCAGAGGGAAATCCAGAAAAGTAGAAAAGCAGAGACAAAGAAAATGTCTGTTAACTACTGTTTGTGCAAGCCTTAAAGCATCCTCAGAAATTTCAAGCTGTTAGAAGTTAAAAATACTAAGTATTTTAGAGAGAAGCTCCTCTCCTATATAGTCTTTAATGGGAATACAGCAGCTGAAAACCACTTTTATTTTTAAATCTTAGTCATGTTTATGCTGACCCTGTCAAAGTTAGGAGCAGTCTTAGGATTTCTCTAAAGTCTGTGAGCCGTTAGCCCCCGTGTAAATGAGGTTGCTGGATAAGAGCTGGGTTAAAGAGCAGAACAATGAAAACCATCTGAAGTGCACAGTGAGTTTATGAACCTTACAAAACCTGGAATTTTGCTGCACAGTCTTGAGCACCATCTACCGGACCTTTATTTGCTCACTCATTACTGCCTCTATACCAACAGAGGACAGAATCAGGACTCTTTCTGATTGAGACTTTGTCTTGCCATCCCTTACACTGAGGAGATGAAGAAGTGTTGAAGAGCTGCTTTTGCTGTACTGGCCAGATGCAACCTCTCTTGAGTCAGTGAGGAGAAACAAAGGCAGTATTGCGGAGTCTGGGATCTTTCTCACAATGAAGTAATGAACTTTTCACAGGCTCTTAACTCAGAATTTCTTGTCTCTTCAGTGTACATAAAAAATCAGCCAGAACAGACTGAACAAACTGCAGTCTCAGTCCTCAGAGTTTCTGTCAAGGCAAAAGAACTGTTGCAGGATGAAAGTGCTTTGCAAGTTTGTAAAATGACATGGATTGGGATTTGGTATAAGCTCAGGTTTTGGATGTGACTTAGTTTAATCTCACAAGTTACCTTATGAATGAATGGCAGCACAATGTCCTGGGTGCCGCATTCTAAAAGGTTTAACCCTTAGCCAGAAAATTCAGATCTGCAGGAAGATGATTTCATCTCCTTCCATTTCAAAGGACAGTTCCATCACATGAAGTGCAGACAGGATTTCACTCTTCAGGAAAAACTTCAACAGTGGGGCATCAGCTTCTTTTTCAACACACTGGCTGCATTACCTCTTCAGTGCTCATAAAAATTGGTTTTCTGGAGGCAATGAGGAGTAAAGTAGGAGACTGACAATAGATTTTGCCAAAATTAATATAGCTTCTGTGTCCCAGAAACATGTCCATTTTAATTCCTGGTCAAAATCACTGTGACATTTTCTCCTGTATTTAAAGCAACTGTTTGCTGATCAATCTCCATGGTCAAAGGAGAAGTCTGACACCTGAAAAAGAAACCAGTGGAAGTCAGTCTACCTGGAGAAAGGGCAGCAGGAGCTGGGCTCTTCCTATCTTTGAATTATCTTGTTACAGGTTGCTGCTTCCGCGTGTGAAACACACACAGGAGCAGCACGCACTGACCATTCAAGATCTATCCAGTTCTAGGCCACTGTCTTCATTTACCTATTGCTTTAGAGCAGGGATAAGAGGAGTTATGATCTTGCCAAATGGGAGGTATAGACTGCAATTTAGCACAGATAACCAAAAATAAAACATCAAGCAGAAATAAGGAGATTACTGTCTTTCCACTAATCCCTAATCATCTTGCCACTTATTGGTTATTTAACCAATGAATTTATGTTCCAGGTTTGAGCAGCTGCAGGGAGCGAGGGCTTAGAAGGAGAGTATTTGAAAATGGCATCTGTCTGTTAGCAGTAATTAAGCCTAAATATGCATAGTTTCAGAGTTCTAACTGCTCCCGTTAAGCTGTTGATGAGCAGTAAAATCTCTGATTAAATTTTAAGCAGAGGGAAATGGGCCAGCCTTCTGATATGGGGAGGCTGGTGGAGTGAAGCATGGGCAATTACGTGTGCTGTGTGCCTGTACTAGAGTGGAGGCTTCATCCAGGCACTGGCTGGCCGAGTCAGCATCAGCTCATCACTGCTTGCTCACAGAGGTGGGTGCTATGCACCATTCTGTGCTGACTGCCAGTGCCTCAAACGTCAGCCATTTACAGCATGGTGAACACATTTAGGATGAAATTGAATGACTTCTGCACTACCTTGTTTTTCCAATAAGTATGCACACCACAGCCGGAGAGATTTTTTTTCTGTTTTTTCTTCTTGCTGTCTCAAAGCACATAGACTTCTTGGGCAAATTACAATGTCCTGGTGGACAGCAATACTTTCCTATCTCAAAAGGGTAATTATGAAGGTTAATTAATGTTTTTATAGCACTGTTAAGCCTCTAAAATACTGTGAAAAGGCAGTTAATTATTACCCCAGTAAATATCACTATTAATTATCATTATCTAACCTAGCTCTCCTCCTCCAGCCCTCTTGTCTGGCTCCCATTGCTATTTCTCATCCATCTGGCAGGCCACCTCCTGGAGTAAACCAGAGGCATCATTTCCTAACATGTGAAGTGTCACAGAGCTCTATGAGTAATGAATGAGCCCATTACAACTTTACAGTAGAGGAGACAGGTTAATTCTTTGTCAAATCAGTGCACATGGTGTCCTCCTTCCTTGTTCCAATTACTCAGGAGGTGACGGCAGTTTCTCATCCACAGCCTTTCAGGTAACCACTGATGCATATTTAGGACAGGGATAGGTACGACACTTTGCACACAAAGCCTTCAGATCATCTCACAGGGGAACGAAGCTGACAGAAGCTGACAGCAATGACTAATGTTCTAAGCTAACTTTCTTTGAAACAATCCTTTAGAAATAAAACAAAAATAACAACAATGAAAAAAAGACTTCTGTTTCAAGTTCTAAAGGAATCAATTAAATATAAAACCCTCAAACATCCCAAATCTATTGCTTTATGAGACAGTTCTTTGTAGCGAGAATGACGTACATTTATACAGACTTTCATCCTGTGATTCCTGGAGTTCATTACAGGATCTTGATATGAAGAGAAGCCACCTCTAGGGTAAAACATGACAGCTTTTTATTACAGCAGAGAATATATAACCGTAGTGGAGGATGGGAAATAAAGTGTTATATTGAACTATCACTGCAAATGGGCCATCTTTTGAAGAGAGCACTTTCAGAGGACACCAGACCGTTATCAGCTTTCTGTTTTATTAACAGAGGAACCATAACAGATAAAGACCTTAGATTTCTTTCAGCTGGCTTTTATTATGGGCTTTGAGACACTCTTAGTGGATGAGAAAAGGAAAACCAAATGTTAATGCTGCCTTTGTAGTCTTCAATTCCAGTGAGTGTAGAGGAAAAATGGCCAGCTGTGCTTTGAGAGAGAGACAAGCAGAAACAGCCTATTTAGCAGGTGGAGTTTCCTGCAGGTATTTTGCCAGGTGGGATCATGTGCTACTGAGTTGGTGACCAACAGCCAAGTGCAGGCCATGCCAGCTTCCTCAGTGGTAAGTCTGCCAGTTCTGTGGCACTCAGAGTCTGGACAGAGCCTCAACAGCTCATGTTAAATCAGTATTGCTGTCCCTTCACGTACAAGAGAACTCAGAGAAGGCTTTACAAGGCTTAGCATCTAGCTGTCATTGCATTGTAAAGGTTCCCATAAGCATAAAAATTATCCTGCTTAATTCCATGCATTACCCAAAGTGGATGAGTGGAGTTGTGTTTTCTGAACTAGAGAGAGTTGCGGGGTAAAGCTATGAGTGTTATGTGAGCTTACTAGTTGTATACCTGTGCACCAGAGAAAGAGACAATGTTCTTGTATGAGTGAGTAGCAGTCAGAAGAAGAAAAGTGCTTTCTATCATGACTAATAAAAAACAGAAACCCTACTAGGAGGAAGCAGATCAGAAACGGATCTATGCAAAATTCCCACCACCACAAAGATTGCTAAAGGAACAGAAAGCTTCTTTAGCAGACATATGTTGTTGCTATATCCGTTCTTCTGGAATTGCTGTGGCTACCAAATCCTCCAGGTTGTGCAGATAGGATTTCACATGCTTAGTACACAGTGGGAGGTTGTTATAATAAACATTAGCAGTGTTTGAGGACAGTAGATAAGCATCCAGACTTCAGGTTTGTTCTTATAATCA
Organism: Penelope pileata; assembly: GCA_013396635.1. Classification (NCBI taxonomy): domain Eukaryota; kingdom Metazoa; phylum Chordata; class Aves; order Galliformes; family Cracidae; genus Penelope; species Penelope pileata. The sequence goes on along the minus strand of WBMW01004291.1, from coordinate 794,267 downwards.
GCTTTTATATGAGTGTTAGTTAAAGACTTAGTAGAGCTCATTACCTTAATAATATGAAGACAGGCTTACGTAACTGCCCCAGGCTTAGCAGTAGCCTAGGGTGTTGGCAGTGCTGTAAGATGTTATCCAAGAGAAGTTCTTGGACATTCTCTCTGTTTGTTAGGTGAACTATGCAGCAACACTAGCCTGAAGAGCATGAAATTTATAGATTGATATCAGATGCAAAGGGTCAATTCCTACACAAAAGTTACCTCACTTTCCCAGGGAAAAAGAGTCAGTCACATGGCACCCATAGTGATCAGGTGCTTGATTTATCAACATTTTGATTTATCAAGATTTCTGGCCTCTTGTTCAAATACATCTGTGCTCAAGAACTCACCACTTTTTAAAAATTTTTAAAACCTAAATAGTGTCAGAAGCTTTTTGTCCTCATTTTCTCCTCCTTTTTGTGCCGGAGCACCGTTTGAAGCTTAGTTGCATGTTAGCATCTTGGTCAGCTTCACAAACGCCATGGCAGCAAATCAAATGATCTGGCACTGATTTTTGCCATAATTTAGTGCAAAGAACATACGATTGTATGTTTGTAGATGCAACTAATTAAAATGTATATAGAGTCCTGGAAAATGTAGGGTGGAACTTCTATCATGTTTTACAAAATCCAGAGGGGTTTTATAAAAGTTCTTTATTTCCCTTGAATAAGAAAATACAGTGTGCCATGGCTTCCAAGTCAATCGGCTCTGATCTTCAAATAGTGATTAAAATGAATTCTTCTGAGCTGAAAGTGAAGTGCACTATTCAGGCACAGGCATGGGTAAATGCTCCACAGGATATTGCCAAACAGCTTCTTTTCTAAATAAGAGAAAATGGAACAGGTTGATTTTGTATGGGACTAGTGCTGTCTGGAGAATTCTGTTCTCTTGGCTGTCAAGTATATTCAGGGACTTAAGACTGACAAAACTGGGACACTGAGGAAGGATATTGTTTATTTTGGAAGTTTATTATTTCAGTTTCATTTACTTTTTTATATTATTCCTGGATAATCACAGATGTGCACTGTGGTGCTACAAGGTAACTTAAGGGAAATGTCATCTGTTACTTTTGTGACCAGACTAGACCTTAGATGCTTGAGAAGGGAGAAAGTCAAGCAGTGGAAGAAGAATTCTCCTCAGCTCTGGGATTTGCTCTTTGACTTACCTAGGAAAATACCTTTTAGTTCAGCAGAACCCACATATGTTGTGGGGTAAAGCGTCACATCTGGGTCATCTGTTTTCTAGTCCTTGTATTTAACATGAATTTTCGGCAGTACTGGTTAAAGTGAATAAGAAAGATTGTCATCTGATCAGATATTTTGCATTTTGGTTATTGATTTGATCTGTAGAGCAAGCTATTAGCACTTGAATTTCAAGCCTTTGTTGTTGTGCACTCAAAAACTTTCCAAAAGGTCCTTGATCACTGAAGCTCTTGGGAAAAGGAGTTGTAAGAGAATATTAAAAAATAATAATAATAAAAAAATGAATCTGGAACTATTATTTGTATTGTTAAAAAGCAAAAATAAAAGCAGAACAGCAGACTGAAAGGCTGTGATCTGCTTTTATAAAATGAAATACCATCTAGAAAAGACTCAGCCAAACAGTGGAAAGAAAGACAAATTTGGCACACCAGTGAACTGTATTCTCTTTCAAGATGCTAGTGTGATCTGTTCTGGGCACCTTTTCACCAACTTAATCTCTGGATCAGAATGCACTTAATTGGATAGAAACAAATCTTGAAGCTGAGGCTGAAATAAAAACAGTTTAATTGTAAAGATGAAACAATGTAATGCCAGCAGTCATCAGCTACTACAATAAATAATCAATACAGAACATATTATTAAAGAACATCTTAAAAAATTTTAAGCTACATTTATGAATAAACAAGTGTCTGCCCCAGGCATTGTTGTTTACAGGCCCGATGAATCTTTGTGCTTTAGCCCCACATCTGACACTTATTTGATCGATTGCCTTGGAGAAGTCGTGTCCACACATTATGTTTCATCCCCTTAATCTGAAAAATCAGTATGAAAATATTTACTCCCTAGGCAGTTGTGGAAATTAATTAACATTTTCATAGTTCTTTAAAGATGTAAAGTGCCAAGTAATATTACGATTATGATTCTGTAAGATGTCACGAATAACATGGGTCAGTAGCTGGATGCAGCCTTCGAGTGACATTTAAGTGGTTTTCATGATGTAGTTCTGCCATATTAAATAATAATAATTTTCATTCCAAGTTAATAATAAAGAAGTCTTCAGCATTTGATTTGAAGCATTATGTTGCTAAGTATGACATTTTTCAATTTGAAAATCAAATCAAGAAAAATTCCTATTATTCTGTGGTTATTAAATACCAATGGCCATTTTCCCATAGATTTACAGATTATATTAATGGTTTTCAAAATAAACTTAATGATGGGAAGTTGTATTTGTTTCCATTAATTCTTGGGTATTTTGTGGCAAAAGGCATTCTTCATAGGTTTTCCCATCATTCTGTTTGCTGTTTGACAGCTTGAGCATACTTCCTTAGAAATGGCTGCATTTTGGTGAAAGGTGGTGTCCTTTTCTCTTCCTATTTCTCCCTCTCTCACTCTTTTAAATGGCTTTGATGCCCTTTGCAATGAAGGGCACTGTAGCAGTGTAGGACATTACAATGAATTACTCTGAGCTTTGATGAGGTGAGATTTTAAACTGCTGGTCCTCTGTCTTCTCACACATTCCATTACGTATGTACTAAGTTGTGTTTCCTTGCAAAACAGAAAAGAGTTGTTCAAAAATTGAGTTAATTGAAACTGATCCAGAAAAAACATATTTTAGTGAGATAACGGTTCTGCTAATTCTTATGCATGCAAACAGAGGAAGTTTTAAATTATGTGCTAAGTTAGCAGAAGCTGATGAAATATCCAGGGAAACACTTTATAGCCACAGTTGCAGCTTACAAGTGTCTATCAATTATTATTATTATTTATTATTATTATTATGGTTCTCCTTAGCCTTGAGGCTATTTTGCAGGTAGTGTGTTTTCAGCCTCTTCCCCTTATCCAGAAGTCATTTGTAGAATACTTTTTTAATGGCTGCTTGATTATGGCTTCAATCCACAGTGCCAGGTGACTCAACCTGCTTGTGTGGGTTGCAGTTCAAGCCCCCAGGTTGCAGTTCAAGCCTTGTCTCTTCTGCAGCCTCCCAGCCCGCCTGGCTTGCTCCAGAGGTGAGCTGGCATGAAAGCCCTAGGGAATCTGGGCTTGAAGCACTGCTCACATTGTTAAGACAGTACAGCTATGTGATAAGAGGTTTACACAGCTTTCAAACTGTAGAGATTGTTTTCTCCTGAGAACTGGTTACAAAGCAACACTACGTTGGCAAACCTGGATCCTGTAGTTTGTTTTAATTTGTTAATTAACTAGGTTTACATGCTATCATTCCCTTTAGATAAGGCAAAAACTTGCTAAAAGTTCATTCTTTCCCATCAATATGCCTGTCACTTTAGACAAAGTATTTAATAGTAAAATTAAGAATACAGTAATGGAAATTAAGGATCATTCAAAAGATAATTTCCATCAGAAGTTGTTTGGAGCAGTGGAGTACTTTGTTAACACAAATTAAAAATAGAAACTCAAAAAGATAGGTTATTGAAAATTCACAATGGAATATAATACTGCTGAGTATGCAATAGAAAATTATCACACTGTAGCAAGGGAATTAATAAGATACAGCTCTCATCCTGATGTGATGTTTTGAATTCATTCCACACCTGCTTTCCACAGGTGTAAAAGAGTACACAGGTTGCCAAACAGCGCAGAATTAAGCTGGTCTTTGTCATGACATTAAAAGTGACCCCAGAAAAGCTCCAAACCAGACCTCAAATTCTGTTTAGCTGTACAGCTGCTGAGTATCCTTTGCATCTTTTATTTTCAGTTCCAATGTATAACCTCTGCTTTCTAGCTTAAAGCAGATGCTTCTAACAAAAATTAGATACCTCAAAAAGCAGATGTAAGTTACCGTTGCCATGGTCCTGCCATTAGTCCCAGCTGTGTGTTCCTGACACCAGGCATGCACTGTTGCTCCATCTCACATGCCAACCAAGTGCTCAGTTCATCTCACAAAATGAGCCAATTCATGGAACTAAACTGATGGAAAGCTACTGTTTTTTTTAATTATAATTTTCTACTAGGTTCACTCCTTAAATATGCTCACCACCATGTCAGATGAGTATCACAGCTGAAACGAGGGAGAAGGAAATGATTAACCAGGAATTTCAAGTGGAATAGTCATGGAATTAAAGCCCCTGGTAAAAGCTTTGGTAGCCAGAGGTTTCTTCTGTGGTCAGTGAAAAGAGGAAAAGTAGCCTCAGTGACTTTATATATCACTTGATCTTTCTTCACTGGTTGTAGTAAGGTCTTGGAGAAGCCATCTTAACTGAGCCACTAAAGTTATGTTATGGACTAAGCCTAAGAAGTAAACTTTGGAATAATTTAGAATTTTCTACTCCAGCTTTTGTAAGCCCAAATGTTATGACGTTTCTCATTTTCTGCTTCTCTCCAGACCCAATGCTCCTGTTGAAGGAAAACAACTGCCCTCAGGGAAGCATGGAGCGATACCTGTTTCTTGTAAGCAAAAGTGTCCAATATTTCATGTTACATTCCATTTGATGATTGTATGATGACTGAATACATATATAATCATGCTTTTTCGTGTGTAACTAAACATTAATATAAGCTTACCTGTGATTGATTCATTTTACCAAGAAAAATACAACAAACTTATTAATCTCCAATTATTATGGACATGAATGTGCCATTATGTGGAGGAAAGGACCACTATTTAGTCCTAGTTATGCAAACACTTCTAGTGCTTTGCAAAGGAAAACTTAGCACAGTCACATGTGGGAAGGATGAGATATTATGTGATCAAATGACCTGCCGTTTGCCACTATATAGCACAGCATCAGAGACAAACATAATTTAGGTACCCTTATTCTACTCACTCAGTTATGGATACTGCCATGATACTGAAGTAGGCTGTTCTGCCTGTGTGATCTGGCCAGTATACTCCAATCCATCCGCTACAAACTGCCAGTGGGGATTATCTAATGTGCTAAGGATTTCTGTGCCCACTGGAGCTCTGTCTCAGAGTTCTGTAGACAGCAGGCAAATTTAAGTTGCCTCAATGCACTCAGCATTTAAAGGCATAGATTTAAAGCAGACAGAAAGACTGGTGGGTGTACTGTCTTTCTCACATCCATAGGATCTAAACCCAATACTTCAGCATTGGCATTCCTCTGCCTTCCTCTCCCAGTTCCATCCGCTGCCCTGTCTCCTCTGGCTGCCTGCTTTGTCAGGGGCACAGCTCCCAGATTCCTGTGCCTCTCTGTGACACAGGCACAATACAGCATCAGATCTCAGATTGCCAGTGCTATCCGAACAGTAAATAGAGGCTAAAGACCCATTTTTCAAGGCTATATACCTAGCTGCAGTACACCTGACCGGGTGATATTTGAGGGATTTCCTTGTATAGGACATCGCTTTCCCCTCCTGAAAGTATATTTTCAACAATCTGTTTTGCTTTAGCCTCACAAGAGAGAAAAAGAATAAAAAAAGAAAGAACACAGAGATACGTGTACAGTTTTCATATAAATTAGTATAAATTATTGTGCCCAATACTTCATCAGAAAGGTGGTTTAATAATTGCCCTGTATGAATAATACCAATTGCTGTTTTAATATGAAATCTAAATTTATCCTAATTTCCTAAATTACATTAGGATAGCTTTCACACCAGAGATAGTATTAGCCCATGACATTTTGTGTGACAGCTATGATGGTTTGTGCAAAACTAACTCAAAGTGATGAAGACTCCCTTTAAATCAATGTCTCTTAATTTTAATATTTCAGCCAATTGTGATCTTGCATACCACTTAAGGAAAAACATCCTAATGACAGTATTTTATCCACTTTTTCTCTTTGGAATTAACAGAAGCATGTTGATTCTAATGTTTAATTCAAAGGAATCTGTGCTTTCTAATCCCCTGAAAATATATTACAGACTCACTCCAAATCTAAGCACTTCTCTCAGTGGTTGTTGTAGTGCGATCTCATATTACTACATCTTTATCATACTTCTAAAGCATTCTACAGTTCACTCATACGCTACAGGTATCGTCTTAAGCAACTGCAGCTCTGAAATTAAACAGACATTATACTCCAGTTCCTTGTCTTCATTTACTTGCTTTCTTAGTAATGCATAGACAACACCATTCTATATCCATTTTCAGGTTTGTATCATTGATATTCTCTTGTAATAGAGGAGAAGATGGGCTTATGGTATGACTGAATTAGTGCCTGATTCATATCCAAGAAGATAGCCTTGACAGTAGTCTGGTAAAACTGAAGAGGTGGGGATTCAGAGTCTTTGTGCCACAATGCTGGTGGGATTTAGCCCTAAACAGCACGAGTAAACATGGCCCTTTGGGAGTGTAGTTTGGACTAGCCCTCGGGATGTTCTAAACAGGCACAATCAAGCTGGTGGCATGCAGTCCAAATCTCACCTCTGGCATGCTCTATCCAGCCTCATAGCTTTTCCTCAAAGAATTGAAAAGCTGTGCATCTTACAGATGAATATTTCTTCCTGTGTCATGCGCAATCTAGACTGGGACTTAATCACCACATCCATACTGGAGGACCATACTGGAATTAGTAGCCATCATTTCTGTATCAGACTGAATTGAGAGAGAGCTTTATATCAAGATCCAGCCCCTGTAGTAGTCAGACTTGGGTCACCTTGTCAGTAGATGATAATTTAGAGCTTAGCAGTAGTCCAGTATAAGGAGACAGGAAAGACCACATTTCTCTCCTTTCCCTGTCTGGCTGTAGCTGAAGAAGTGGGCACAGTCTTTAGCACTGGCACATAATTTCACAGCCCAATTACATGATGACTCAAGGGAATATGACTAGCAAGTGTAATGTTTGCTATTTGGCATATTTGTCAAAGTCCTATGGATATTTCTTGGCATTTGTCCAGTTGCCTCCCTAATGTCTTATGACGTCTTCCTGAAGAGGCTGGATTTTGTATTTATATCTTTCTGGCCAGAAAATGAGCACCAAAGCATATATTCAAACAAAAACTGAGTTTATTAAGCACTGCAAGCCAAATACTTTAGAAATAATTTCATTTTTATGCCTTATTTTCTCTAGTTTCTGTTTTATGACAAACAGTGCTTGCTTTAAACAGGTGTACAACTGCCAAGGGACTAAGAGGGTTGCAATCCACTCATTAACACACCCAGTGCATCAGACACTTTAGCTGCATCTATAATAGTAAATGTAATGCATGTAGAAACGTTCCCAGATATTCATGCCAGATGGCAAAGAATGTCCCCTGCCTATGCTGATTTATTCTGTTAGGTTCCGAAACAAGGTGCAGCATGCAAACTGCTTATTGAGAATAAGAAAAGCCCAGGAATAATTTCACAGAATCACAGAATTGTAGGGGTTGGAAGAGACCTCTGGTGATCATCTAGTCCAGCCTCCCTGCTAAAGCAGGTTTCCTAGAGTAGGTTGCACTGGAAACCATCCAAGAGGGTCTTAAATATCTCCAGAGGAGACTCCAGTCTCTGGGCAGCTTGTGTCAGTGTTCTGTAACCCTCAAAGTAAAGAAGTTCTTCCTCACGCTTGTGTGGAACTTCTTGTGTTCCAGTCTGTGCCCCATGTTCTGTCACTGCACACCATTGAAAAGAGCCTGATCCCATCCACTTGGCTCCTGCTCTTCAGGTATTTGTAAGCACTGACAAGATCCCTCCTCAGTCTTCTCTTGTCCAGACTGAACAGTCCCAGGTCTCTCAGCCTTTCCAGGCCCCTTATCATCTTTGTGGCCCTCTGCTGGACTCTCTCTAGAAGACCTGTGTCTTTCTTGAACTGAGGAGCCCAGAACTGGACACAGTACTCGAGATGTGGCCTCATGAGGGCAGAGTAGAGGGGAAAGATCACCTCCCTCAGCCTGCTGGCTACTCCCTTTTTAATGCACCACAGGATACCGTTGGCCTTCTTGGCAGAGCTCAATACATAATTTAGGAAAGTGCTACTTAGCACAAGTACTGTCCAAATGCCAGGTGACATTCTAGCAGTCAAGTATCAGTGCCCTTGGAATTTTCCAAGTATTCTGAGATTTATTATTGTAGACAACAGTTCTGTGCTTTTTTCAGGGAGGAGCTTGCAACATTTCACAGATTGTCATCTTTGCCATCCCAACACTGCTGCCTCCAACCCTACCAGTAAAATCTCAATTAAAGGCCAGTGCTATGACCATGTAAATCTATAAGGCACTTTGCATTTCTTTAACATCTCTCTTCTTCAGTAACTCTAAATAATATCGGTGTAGAAACAGGAAGTCCCTGCTTATGTTTTGTCCTACATTACAAGATGGGTAAGTGTTCTTAGTTCATGAGTGACAGCACTGTCAGCATAGACAGAGTTTCAGTTTAGCCTAAATATACTCATTCTGACAGCTCTTTTCCATGAGAAAATCTTACGTTTAGCAAATATAGTATGGTCACAAGAGTCAGTCTGGTTTGTGTATTTTGCACACAGAAGCACGTAAAGAGCATGCATTGCAAAGACAAAAAGTAGTTGCTTTGGTGCCAATAAATGGATTAAATTCCTTTGAAGGTGTTTTTCAGTCCTCTTAAGTGAGTTTCATGCACAAGGAGTACCTCTGAATGAATAACAATAATCACAAAATCAAAATGAGATATTGTGGCTTCATTAAGAGGACATTTTTGATTGCCTGTGCTGAGGATATTTTCTGAACAGGAGAATTCTAGGCCCAGGTCTTCAGCAGACCTACCAGCTTTCCCTTTTGATTCCACCAGCCCAAGTATAGTTTAAGAAGCCATTATATAGAGCAAGTGAACTAAAGAGGTTGCAGGATGTTTTCACCTGGAAAGCATATTATTCCTTCAAATACAGGAAGGATACTGAATACACTTCAGTTAGTACTGCCTGATTTATCTTTCTCCTTGCTCTCAAACAGTATTGAAACTCTTTCATGACTTTTGCATCACAGATCCCAGCAGGTCTAAGACCTTCAGGTCTAAGGTCTTGTTTCCTAAGATAGGCTCTTGGACCAGACTCATTTTAGTGTAAACTCATTCTTCAGCAGTTTTCTGTGGCTAATGTGAGTTGCCCAACTCAGTCACATTCTCTTCCTGACCGCTGCTAGTTCACTGGGTAACTGTGAATGTGTCATAAGGGAACTGATGAGGCCAAGGCTATATACATAAGCAAAGCAGGCTGAGGATGAGGGCAGCAGACCACTGAGAACAGCAAACAGTCACATTCCAGGCATTTACTTTGCTTTGCTTTCCAGCCCCAGAAAGTCAGTTTGGTTCCTGATGCCAGCAGTGAAATCAGATGATGCTAGATTTAGCGATTCTGTGTGGAGTGTTGCTTCCCAACAGCACCAATAATTACCATACTCCCTCTCCAGAGCCTATCTCTCCTGCAGCAGTAAGAGCAAATCACTGAGCACAGCTTTCAGTCCTAACACTTCACAGCGCACAATATTCCCTTCCAATGCCTACAACAGTCCAACTACTCACTGTTGAAACAGCAAAAATAAACAGTGGCATTATTAAGAAGTTAAAATAGAAGTAACAGCATTACTCTGAAACTTGTCCTCCCTGCCAGCAGGTACGTGTATGCTCCCTGACGTAGAACAGACAGGAGCCATTTACTAGTTGCTTTCATATCCATTTCACTGTTTCAAACTGCCATGTATCTGAACATGTACAAGACATCTCCTTCATAAAACAATGAAGAAACACAGGGATTGCACTTTGCACTTCCAGTGCATTACAGATGATTGGTGCTGAAGCCAGTTTTACTTTTTGTGCAAGGGAAACCAAATGACTGTATAGTTTTGTGTTGCTGTACTGTTGAAGATCTCGTTTTCCTCTCTTCTTGCATGCTTCTTAGTATGATTGCCAATTTTTTATCCTTCTAATATGAAGAGAATATAAAACAAACTATGAACAGTGATGCTTTTCCTGAATGCTTTATTAATGTGTGCTTGTTTAAAAGAATGCGCTGTATCAAAAATTCTACAGCAGTACTGTCATTTTTATATCATACCACTTGGGAGGTTGTTTGGACTGAGTTTCAGATCTATGCTCTGAGCAACAAGACAATTAAACAGATAAAAACAATTAAACAGACTAAACAGATACAGGTTGGTTTTACATTCTTCAGACTGAATTCAGTCTGCACTGATTATTAAGTATGCTTGCCAAAAACCTTGCTTTGCCCTCCAAACTCATGCCTCCCATTATACCTGCAGACTGAAGTGACTCCTTCTCAAGGTGGGAACTTAGTACTGGAGTATTCAAGTACTGTGTTCAGTTTTGGGCCCCTCACTACAAGAGAAACATTGAGGCCCTGAAGTGTGTCCAAAGGACGACACAGATGGTGAGGGGTCCAGAGCACAAGTCTTATGAAGAGCTGCTGAGGGAACTGAGGTTGTTTAGTCTGGAGAAGAGGGGGCTTAGAGGAGACCTTATGGCTCTCTACAACTACCTGACCTTGCAGGTTGTGGTGAGGTAGAGGTTGGCCTCTTCTCTCAGATAACTAGTGGTAGGAAAGAGATAATGGCTTTAATTTGTGCCAGGTGAGGATCAGGTTGGATATTAGGAAAAAAGTCTTCTCAGAAAGAGTGGTGAGTTATTGGAACAAGCTGCCCAGGGAAGTGGAGTCACAGTCCCTGGAGGTTTCCAAGAAAAGGAGAGACGTGACACTTAGGGACATGGTCTAGTGGGCATGGCGGTGATGGATGGGTTGATGGTTGGACTAGGTTATCTGGTCTTTTTCAACATTAATGATTCTGTGATTCAGTAGGAATTGCCCTGTGCAAACTGATGGATAGTGCCCACTAGGCAACCTAAAACTCTGGCTGGTATTGGTCACTCAAAGCACAGACACTGAGAAGGAAAAATTGTTCACAGCTCCTAGGTCTTGTCTCAGTTCTGGACAAAAAGAAACTGCAGGATGAAGTATTCTTCTTTACATTTATGTACTGTTTACAAGAAAAGCTCATTTTCACTGCACTGGCTTTTTCCACAATAACTAATAATGGCACGGTATCAAAATAGATTTGTCAGGCAGAATAAAATACAGTGTAATAATAGACAGTGAACACAACATTTAATTGTAAAGATGCATTATAATCTGAAGCAAAAATCCAAGTTGCCCAGTGAAGAAGTCGAACTGCTTTGTTTACTAAGGATTGAATAATCTGCATGAAATATGGCATAGGATCCTGATGGCTTTTCTGAAGTGGACAACTGTCCACAGAGAGCAGAATGAGATCTACCAGGCTCATTGTACATCAGAATTTAGCAACAATTTGTATATAATGACTTTTAATGGAAGCAGTGACTGAGATCTCCAGTGAAGTGGTACTGACTCAGGGCTCTTTCAGATCCCATCTGCTATCAGACTGCAGTATAAACAACCACATTTTCTTTTGGATAATAGGAAAAATATTTGCAGTTAGTAAGTAGGTGGAGTTTTGGAGGATGGATGACAAAGCACATGCAGAAGGTTTTCAAGAGAATGGGAAGTTGCTATCCAAGAAGAAGGTAGAAAAAGAGAAGAAAGTATTTTTAATATGTAAGAAACCAAGAGGCTTTTATATGCCTGAGTTATTATTGAAAATAGGCAGGATGTGATTACAGGGAGCTATTGTTTCACAAATGAGTTTTAATCCTGTTGGCAAAGTCAGACAGGGTATAAATTTGCAAGTCGATTGGTATGCAGATCACACTGCTACCTTGATATTGAAAGATGCAGGATGAATGTTCCCTGTGTGGTGAGGAAAGCATGTGAAAAGGGAAAAAGGTTCTCTGAGTCCTGCAAGCTTTTGTTAACTTGTTTACTTCTCTGGGAGTAAAATCATCTAGGGGAGACATTGGATGTCATTCCAGGAACTGAAAGAATCTCTAACCAGGATGCTTCTTCTTAAAAGTGGAGGAGGTGTCAACATGTGGTGTGATGGGTATAGACATACAGCTTAAGGATGCTGGAGTATCCTATTCATTTTGTCACCTTTCAGGATATTGGTTTGGCCCACAGAGTGCCCATCGCAGTGTAATGACCCAAACTAATCATCTTATTGAGATCCCCTTTAGCCACTTCATCTAGTATCTCCTCTTTTAAAACTGCAGCATGATCTCACACAAATGTAGCCTCTTTGTGACTCAGAGTAAGATGAAAGAGGCAGAGCCTGTTGGCACAAATGAGGTGTGCAGTCTGAGCTCAAGGCCACAATACTGGAGCAGAACTGGGCAGTTCAAGGCAGGAATGCAGCTCATGGCTGAGGTGTCAATATCTGAACTACATTTTTGCATAAGTCATTTTCAAACATATAAAGCTGAATTTCAAGTACCTTGATCCCAATTCCATACCTAGACAGGTATGTTAATCCTATCTATGGTTTTAATGAAATGATTAAAAATATAGAAACTGTCAATTTTGCCATCTGTTAAGCCAAGCCAAATACATGATGAACTCCAAAATAACACAAAGGACTAAATTAAATTAATCGGACCTGCAAGTATACATTTTATGCAAAGTATACAAACAAACAAAACTTCAGTAAAAAGGCAAAGATTAAGAGGAGAAAGATCTGATGCAATGAGTTGTGCAAAGGCCAACTTAGTGCTTGTAGTTATTTTTTGTCGTGACTCCACAAAAAGAAATAAGCCTACTGAAAATTCATACATCATTTTAAAAAGAGGTCATAAAAAATATGGCTCTAACCCAACACAGAGGGGAAGTCACAGGCACTGAATATTATTCCCATTGTGTAGAATTCAAAAAGAATCAGGTATTTAGGCAAATACTAAAGTCATCACCTCTTACATTAGATTGTACATGATATAATGAGGAATATTAATGCTTTCACTACTGAAGATTACTGCAGATCCAGTAAATTCAAGCTGCTGAACCAGAGCATAAAGATGGTAGTCTGTACCTCTTGCTACTCTTATGGAACAGAATAAATCATAGTGGAAGTTCCAAGGTAGCTACCAGTAAACAACTGCTTGAACTGAGAAAGAAAATTAAGATAATGCATGAGCACATTTTCAGTACCCTTAACACTGAATCATTTTATCTCAGGTTAATCTTTCATACAAAGATAAATTCTAATGAAGCTTATACGTCCACCAGAATGTCTTATCAAATACTTTTAAGGATATATTTTACAGCGTTCAGTAGCTAAAATTAAAGAGAGATCATTCCCGAGCCTTTGTATTTGAGATTGAGAGCAAAATTACCAATGCTGTCGATGGACAGAATGGATTGTTTTTTCACTTCATGCAGCTAGAACACTTGTTCTCTTGCACACCACAGTTCAGACTGCTTACTGATCTCTTGCAAAAATCTGCATTACCAGGATATCCATGCACAATTCGTATGCAAGACTAGAAGTATTAGTGAACTTTTCTACCTTGCCAGCAGATACGGTATTCAAGCAGATTGGTAACTAGTAATTCTGAGTATGGCAGAACCGAGCAGTTCTCAGGTGGTGTGAAGCAGGAGTTCAAATAAACCATTATCAGTTAAGATCAGAAAGGCAGATACTATGAGGGCGGCTCCAAAAGTAATGCCTCCTATTTTTTTTGTGTTGATCCACGATGTGAGAGGCAGATTTTGTTGGTATTTTGGTATGGCACTAGAGGTTGAACCTTCCTACCAATATACCATTACGTTTTCTTGCCATTTGACATATGGCAGCAGAGGGGCAGTCTGACAAAGTGGCACCTGACAAGGAAGTGTGGACAAAGCAAAGGGGTGGAATTTAATTCCTCCATGCAGAAAAAATTGCATCTATTGACATTCATCCATGCTTGCTGAGCCAAACAGTGGATGTGAGCACAATGAGGTGATAGCTGGTGCATGTCAGCAGTGGTAATAGTAACAGCGTGTCACCTCCACCGGTGCTGATATTTGTGAGCATGGCATGCATACTTTTGTTCATCACTGGCAAAAATGCATAGCTAATGGTGGTGACTATGATGAAAGATATTGTTTTGTAGCTGAGAATTCATTCTATCAAATAGTGTTATTGTGCTCCTTGTATCTGTTGCAGTTTCCATGGAAATAAATAAAAGGCATTACTTTCAGAGCAACCTACATAGATACTTAGCAGTTTATCAGATGCACATCATTATGGCAAGAATAATACCCTACTCTTTCCTGCACACTGACATTTCAGTAGTCATTTTTTAAGCTTGTTTTTCAATTGGGATTAAACCCTTAGTTGTGCCTATCCTGAGAAAAGTGTCTTCTTAAAGGAACCTCTTGACTCAATAATTTCTAGGAAACCATGCACTCATCTTCCATTTATAATTTTCAGGACATGCAGTGACAATGCAAATTCTATGCAAGAAATCGTGCCTGGCTGTGGAGACTTCTGTCAGTCACTGGAGCTGATGCATTGATCTTTGCTCTGATATGCAATATAAAATACAGCAATCATGCCATTTTAACATTTTTTTTTTAACCATTAAAACATGGGAATTTCTCCATTTTCTCTCTTCCAATAATTTGTAAAAACTTTCTGAGGTTTCAGGAACCCTGAATTTTTCAGCTCTGAGTTGTTCTTTCGCAGTTGCAAATCTGCTTGGAATATTTAACAAATGCAGGGGTAGGAACTTTGCAGATATTGATGACACCTCCAGAAGTTATCCTGGACTTCGTCTATCTTCCGCTCCGTGATACAATGTTTGACATGGATTGAGGCTGCAGTAATTCGATATGACACACCAAATCAATCAGTGTAGCCTTCACAGTCACATTAACACTCTAATTCTCAACAGTGCTAACAAGTCACCTTTAGGGATGCAAATTTAATTAAATTCTGTGATACATTTCCCCCATGATATTTGCATGGGTAAAACTCACTCAGTTCTTTCAATTGATGCTATCCTTTGGGTGATGCAAACCACAGGCGACATTTAGTTTCCATCTCTGTCCAAATTGTTTTAAACTTAGATTTGAGAGGGACACTTGTAGAAATAGGGTCTTTGATGATAACAGTGATGAAAGAAAAATAGAGAAAAAGAAAAAAAAAGAATAAACATTTCTCTAAGCAAGACCTTTAGAAGTTTTTGAACAATAAATAAACTTTATTTAACGGGAGATTAAAAAATGTAGAATCTTGCTCAGTAGATTAATATATTGTGTCTATACGGTATATGGTTAATGGCCAAATACTAGCATGCTTACCTATGGTAAATATAGTTTCTGTTTCACAATTGTGCCTTGGAACTCATGTCAAGCAAGCGTAGTTGATCCTGGCCCTTAATTGTGTCTGTAATTGTCTCTGTGCATTAGAGAGAAGTAGTTCTTAAGCACAAGGTATGAATCCATCATGCTTCAAAATAGTTTGTGTGATCATATTAGGGATATTGCCATGTGTCAGCTGGAAAAGAGAGAGCTATGGCTCATATCCTGGGCAGATCAGGAGCTTTCATTTGTCTGTGCACATCTCTTCCCGTCCCTCCGCATCTCAGGAGCAAAGACCTTTGTATAAACAGTGATATTTTACATTCCCAGCATAGTTCTGCTGATATGAGACAGCTAGTGGTATGCAATCGTATATTTAAATAAATGATTTTATGCACACGCACACCACCACTTGGGAGGAATGTAAACTTTTCTCCCAAGCACTGTAAATTCACATAGATGTCAGTATCTCTAATGAAGAAAATAGAAAGATTCTAACATATAGTGGAACTACTGCAAGCTTACTCTGTTCTTGAAAATCAGCCCTGTTCTGAATCTAACACTGTTTTGCTCATGGTAGGTAGCTATTTTCCAGGTGGATTACATTAAAGTCATTGCGCTAACATTGGATGTGTAAGTCAAAACCTTGCCATCATTGCTACTAGATGAAGAAATGGATAATGGCTTTCTGGAATGATAGAATGAGCATAGGTTATGAGTAAATATGGAGTTTATTATTCACAGGTGTTAAATTATACTAGGGTTCATTGTTCATGAGTAAGACGTTACTGGCTTCTGGATGACTGTGTGTTGAGCAGTCCCATGATCTTTGCGTAGGTGTTGGCTTGATATCCCTAGAGATTAAAGTGATCTGTGGGCTTACAAGTGATTATTTCTTTATATGTAAATTTTCTGTAGCTCCTCTACTGAAATATTTACTTGCTATTAATTCTGAAGTCCTTAATTCTTCTACTGAGACTACCATCAAAGCAAACACAGAGTTGTTTTGTAATGTTGGTACTTTTTCACTAAGACCAGTTTATGTGATGTGTATGCACACGCATGCAGAGAATCTTGCAGCTAGCACAGGTCATCCAGCTGCAGAAATCTGTGCAGTTTCCCCAAAGATCTTCTATTTTTAAAGAGTAGGTCTTTGCACCTCTCTCTGAACCTTGTATTTTTCTCTGTGTAAAATAAGGAAAGGTTTTTTTGTTTCTGATCTCATTAACATTGAGAAAGTGCTCTTCTAATAGCACTTCACTTCCCCTTTAACCTTTGCTAATTCATATCTCAAACATCAGAAAAATAAGACTGGCAACAGAACACAATAATAAAATATCAAACAAGGACATAGAGGAAAACATCCTCGTGGACCACTGAAAGGTGACAGTCCTGTATTTATTTTCAATGGAATAGGAAGCAAAGGAGTTAGGTGAGTGTGTGAAAACAGATCACATCCTGGATGCCTGTATGACTGTTTGCATGAGCTTCATGTGTAGTTCATCACGCATCTCAATAATTTTTTGCGATATGGATCTTTTCCTCCCTTTTATTCACCAGCACTCATGAGGGTGGTGAGACACTGGGACAGGTTGCCCAGGGAAGTTGTGGATGCCCGCTCCCTGGAAGTTTTCAAGGCCAGGCTGGATGGGGCTTTGGGCAACCTGGTCTAGTGGGAGGTGTTCTTACCCATAGCAAGGGGGCTGGAACAAGATGATCTCTAAGGTCCCTTCCAACCTGAACCATTCTATGGTCTTCTTTCCAAACATGAACAAATGATACATTTATACCTAACAACAAATTTAACTTAATCATTTTAGCTGTGTCCTATAAACCATGATCCAGCAAAACTAAGAGTCAGTCATTTTCAGGTAGAAAATTTTACCACTGTGGAGTGATGCATCAGCAAAATCTCAGTCAATCAGCCTTGAAAACAGTTATTAAAGCAAAAGCTATTTTTGTTACAAAAAGATGGAGTAATTATTAATTTTATCTGTCCCTAATTTGTTTTAATGACTGCATCAAAGCCACATTCAAAGCTCAGACTTCAGAGTATCATAACCAGTCAATGTAGACAGAAGTTTGTGGTAAATGTCATATGAGTAATTAAGTTTATGCATGAATAATTTGTTATGTCATCTGGGGGAAACGTGGCATTTTTCGGATGACATCTAAAATTAAGTCCAGGAAATCTTGTAATTCGTCTCACGAATGTTTAGATGTGGTCTGCAGGCAAGGTTCTGGCACTTCCTTCCCTCGTTGTTTCCTAAGCCTTTTTGACAATTTCAGCTGGGTAGAGAGTTGCTCTTCAGATTTCAGCCATCGCTTTCCATTACTGAGTGGTGCTGCAAACAGAATGAAAGGTCATTTTTGCAGAGAGGTGTGTATTTAACTCTTCTGACTGCAAAAGCATATCTTCTCATTTTCATTTTCCCAGCGAGATCAGTCAGATATCAATTTTGTGAAGTGCTTTAGTCTTATTTATGTAAATGAAACGTAAGCCATGTGTTTGAGGCTGAGAGATACTCAGACTAGTTTTGTCCTAATGACTGGAGCTATACTTTATTTTACTTAATGAGATATACTGGTGAGTTTCATTCAGTGTGACTAAAGGTAGCTGAATCATGTTCTCTCTCTGTATATACATTCAGCAAACAAATAGATATGCAGTAAGTATTCCACAGCTTTGTGTCACTGTGTTAAAATTCCTATTTAACCGAAAGAAAATGAGTATCGACCTGTATTAGCTTGATTGCATGTCAGCTGCTGCACTTGGTTTGAATTATTAGGAAACAGCTGAGGAAAATTGATTGTATTTCAAAGGTCCTGTGAAAAGTTTTACAGCTGCGCATTAGGATATAATGTTAAGCAAATGAGAACTAATTGTTTTCAGCAGCATTTTCTAATTGTCCATTCTGCCTTAACCTCTTCAAAGGGCTTTATTTGAATAGCAGCAGTAAAAAAAAAAAGTTTCAAAAGGCTGTTAGGTGCTGTGTAGGACTCATGACAAGACAATACAGCATTTCCATTGCTCAGTGTAGGGAAACAGTTGATCACAGCATGAACTGATGATTAAGCACATGGTGGAGGGGCATGGCTGGCCCAGGGAATACTGGTAGATTCCTTGCACTTGTGACCAGAAGGGGTGGACCTGGGGCGGGGTTGCCCCAGGCTTAGATAAGGGCCAGCCAGGCAAAGTAGGAAGCAACTTGGGAGAGAGAAGATCAGAGGGTGGTGGCAGCAGCAGCAGATGGAAGGAGCTGAGACTCTAGATTCAGATGAAACAAATGATGTAATTGTGAGAGTTTTAGGACTTTTCCCGTTACACTCAGAGATTAATCTAGCTGCACATCAGATCTCAAGACCATAGATGATGGAAGGCGTGTAAAATGAAACTAGTCCTGAGCCAGACAGGAGCGTACCCACTGACTTTGTTCTTCAATACTGAAAAAGTCACAATGGAAAGTCAATGTTGTAGTCTTTGATGGTGAACTACAAAAGAGCAAAACTTCTCTGCCACGATCCAGCACTGAGCCAGAGGTGCACTGGCAGTGCTGTGTGAGTGCCAAGCCTTGCCACAGCAGTGGCATAGGGTGTCAAAGGTGGATACTGAAGCTGGCACCACCACGATGCCAGGAGCACGTTCAACAGGCTATTAGTAATGTACTGGGCTAGCGCTGGTGCTCCCTCCCTGAAGACAAAAAAAGCAACACCAGGCAGACTACTGTAATGGCTCATAGTACTGTAATGGGAATTATGAATTTATCCAAGCTTGAAATGAGAGAATTATGAGGTTCCTGTCTACATTTTCCAGAGGCTGTCCTATAATTCTAGCAACTGTCAAATTACAGTGATCACCTTCTGACATGAGGGTTGTGTACAAACTGGCCTTTGATTAGAAAAACACTTTTCTTGGGTTTGTCTGTTAACTGCATTAACACTTATGTTCTCATAAAGACTCAGCATCATTTCTAACAATTGTATTTTCCAAAAACAAAATTTCTTATTATGCTGTTACCAGGTTAGCCAAGTGGTAATTTTGGTGTTATGGAAGATCATTTTCAGAACAGCTAATTTGTGAGTGGATGTGAGCTAGTTACAGATGTAGCTCTGCACTGGAAATGGTATGAGAAAACTTCATCTATGTGAGTCAATTGCCAACAACCTGCCAGTGCAAGACAGAATGCTTTCTGGAGCTGCTCCATGTGCAGAAAAGGATGCCTCTGTGAGATTACCACATGTGAGCACATAGAGCAGGTGAAGTTTACATTCATCTTAGCAGGATATTTAGGGAGCAGAACCTTGAAATTTCTGCAGTGCTAAGACAAAGAGAGGTAAAGTGATAATGGCCCGGAATAAGCATATTTCCCCAGGTTTGTCATGGTTAATCTTTATCTTTACTGTTGTATTTTTTACTATTATATCTTGCCTTTACACAAGGTTGGAATTTCTGTCCAGTCCCACACAGTAATCTGTACTGAGATCTGGGCCACTGAATGTATTTCTAAATGTTAGTGAGGAAGGTAAAGAGTGAGGAGACAAAGTCTGCAGACAATCCAAAATTATTAAAAAGAAGAGGAAGCAGTGAAGTTTTGTTAGAAGTGCCTTGTGATCCTAAGTAAATGGATTATAAAACAGCAAATTAAACTCAATGTCAAAAATGTGAAGTAATGTGTAAGGAGAAACCCATGCACCTTGACCATCTCTAAATTACTATTTTTCTTAACACTTAAGAAAGAGATGCTGGAGTTATTGTGTATAAACCTCTGAAAACATCACCTTCATGCCCAAAAACAGTTTAAAATAACGTTATGAAATAGAAATAAACATGAAAAGAAATAGAATTTTATGAATTGTATTTTAAGAAATCATAGAGAAAAAAAGAATATTGCTACACCAAAGTGTAAATCCATGTGCCACCCATACCTTGAATACAGTTTTGATCACCAAGTCTTGAATAGGCTGTAGCACGGCCAAAACAGTGCATGGAAGAGAAGGAATGACTGAAGTTATTGAAAGGCTTACGTATATTTCATAACAGAACTCCACAGCTTGAAGAACAGACAACACAGAAATGACAGGATACAAAAGAGGAAATACGATTCTATGTTGGCTCTGCTCTTATGTTCACTCTTAACCTCAGCTTCACAGTTAGCCTCTGTGAGAAGTAGTACACTACGTCTGGGAGACTTGCTTTGTCCTGCTTTTAAGTTCTTAGGTTTTTTGGGGTTTTTTTTGTTTTTTACGTCCTCTTCCCTCGTCTCTGCCTAAAGACTGAAATTGGCTACAAGAACCTGAAGCTACAGCTTCTGGTAAACTGGGGCAGATCCTTGGGTATTCAGAGGCACCTAAATTCTGGATATATCTGAAAATGCCATCATGTTCTCGTCTGCATTATACAATTGCTATGTGCAACAAATGTAAGTAACTCTGTCTTGTTGTACATTCTGATGGCTACATTGCTATTCATGCCAGGAGACAAAAACATGTCTGGTCAGCAAAATTGTCCCTTAGACTGCAGCTGTGTGTCATTCACGAAAAGCTTGAGAAATGTTATACATTCATTCTGAGGTATATATCAGAGGAATGCAAATTTCTTATCACTGTTTCCTTGCATTTGCCAAGAGGCAGCATGTCAAATAAATAATTTAGACTGGCTGAGGCACTGCAAGAAAACAAAGCCATCAGTCATCTCAGCTGCATTATTGATCACCAATAACAAGATACTTGCTAAGACAAATAGTTCTGTTATTATACTACTGAATTTTAGTCTACCTTGACTAAATAGATTGTATTGAACTGTTTGTTGTTTTAAGATGTCCAAACATATCTGCAATAATTTTTACCTTTCATTCTGTCCAGCCATCTATAGAATCAATATACATATCTGTCTGGTTGTTTTTTTTCTGTTGTTGTTGTTGATTTTGTCTACAGTCTTTCTCTAAGTACAGATATCTACTTACTTACCTTAAAAAGTCTGGGAAAGAATTTCATATTTGTCTGTACATACTTTTTATATCGCTAAGATCTGCTTTTTTTGTTACAGAGGAAAGTGTAAGCAATGGAATTATATAAATCAAACATTCATCAGCTCTCAATTTGAATGTTTTTCTGCTATCTTATAGTAACAGAGCTTGTCAGGTTCTAGTATCTGGTGTATGATGTTATTTTTACTTTATATATGGTTTCTTTTCCATAATCAGTATGTTATTGCTTATTTTTGTTATTGATGGGAATAACAGCAATACTCAGAGGTTCTTAGTGGACCTATTCCATATAAACGTTTCAGTATCTCAGAAATATCCTCCTTTCACATGATTACTCAGAATTTGACAGACCTGTGCAGGCTCCAGTGTGCTTCTCTGTCAGCCACCTGGGTCATACTCAGGGGGAAGGTGAGGACTCCTCTCCACGGTGAATTTAACCAGTTCTAAAGATACAGGGAGGAACACTTGATCCTGAGCCTCAGAAGTGTCAAGTGCTGTTTGCAAGATGCTTTGCTGTCACAGAAATCAAGAGACAAGATCTCAGCACCTTATGGATGTGTGGAAGAAAAATTTGCAGCCAAAGCATAGACTGAGAATGGCTCTCATGAATCCTAATCCCCTGAGTTTCCCACATGATTTTTTCTAAACTTTTATAAACTCCAGGACTGTTCTTCACCAAACTGTTTTATTTTGTTTTAAATTTTGCCACTTAACATGGAGTAGCTATGTATTTTAAAAGATTAATTTAGGCATTCTCCAGGCATTTAATCAAGTCTAAAGACATGTGCGGGCTAATTTTAAACTATGAGGAGCAAGTTCCAAACACCACATTCTTAGGAGGAAAGTGATCTAAGAATGGAAATGAATGCAAGTGATAATGAAAATATGCTGAGTGGAAGACAAGAACAATAAAAAATCTGGAACTAGAAAGTTTGCAAACTATGAAGGTGAGTGAAACATTGCTGAGTCTGTACCTGAAAGTATTGTATGTGACTTGCTGACAGTTTGTTAAACAGACAAGTGAAAACAAGAGCTCCTTTATTGGTGGAAATGCATTCCAGAATCTTTGGGAAATTACAGAAGTATAGAGAGGCAGAGAAAGTTAAGAAAAAACACCTCACAATTGGAAGTGCTTTCTGAGAACCTGCTGCTAAAACATCAGCCCAAGTGGTACTGCCTACTAGCCACCTTCCACTTTCTTCAGAGCAGCCAAACTGTTTCAGTACTATATGGAAACAGATTCTGAACTGCTTTGAGAACTTTTGATATACAGAAAGGTGACCAACAGTTGAGATTGAAATTGTATTAGCGTAGGCTATCTAATTTATAGATGTCAGACAATGCATAAGGCTAACCCAAACATTGATTCAGCAAAGTGACCTATGTTGTCTTTTGATAGAGAAGCCTCCAGGAAGTAAAGGACACTCTTTTCAAATTGAATTAGTATGAACACAAATACTAGTTTATGTTTTTCAGCACCCTGGGGCAAGGCTGGCACTAGGTTCTGCTTCTGGCATTCATTGCACTCATAAATGACATGAAATATAAGGTGTGGATTATGTCTAAAGAAAACAACTAGAACAATTCTTATAGAGTCATATTCATTCCCATTTCCTTATTTATATTTGCTAAAACCTTTCAAAAACTGATGGAAAGATGGCTTAGCAATCACTGTCCATATTTGGTGTGCCTTGATAGAGGCTGACAGTTGGAGTGATTTAGCTTTTGCTATAGTGTAGACATTCCCTTTTTTCCTTTTTCTTCCAGGGGATAATAGACCTTGTCATAAGCTATTACATCTGCTGTTAAAAAAAATAAAAAAATTCACTCCCTCCCCCGTCTCCTTTCTCCTTTGGCATAATCACAAACCAGCATTTACAGGTCATACACATCTCGGAGGGCGCGCCTTTTGGGTCTCACAAGTTCATGTAGACAATAATTAAGCTCTCTGGTATAAATCTAGCACCCAGGAAAATAAAGCATGATGTTGTCAGGTGGGATCTTTTTCAAAGAAGACCAAGCTTGTTGGCTTTTGCTGGGACTGTGCTGCTTTCTCTGTTTGTCCCTAGAAAGGAAGGCAAGATAAATTGGTCGCTTTATTTATTTATTTATTTATTTGCTGCAGGAAACTTTTCTGTCTCCAGACAAGTCAGATTAAGGACTTTTTCCTTTTGTCTGAATCACTTTATTTCATCTTCTCCATTTCTGCCTTCCGAGTCAGCCACCAATCAACACTGCCACTTTCTTTTAAACTCTCTTTTTAGAATTAAAATTCCCCCTGAATGAAGAGGGAGACCATGTACTTTCTAAGGATCAGAAATGGAAAACAATTCTCTGATCGTTTAGTCCATTACCTTTCCTACACTGTGCTACTGCAACATATAAAATACTTCTTATGGGAAAATTTGGATTGGCATCTTAAGCTGTAGTTTACGGAATTGCAGGCTTCTGCTCTGAGGGCATTTCAGGAATGTATGTACAAATGTAGTGTTGCCACAGGTACTACTGGATAGCTAAGAATTGTATGCATCCATGTTTTTAACCGTAGTTCCTCAAATCCTCTGTCCAATATATTTGCTTATCTTGTTTGGTTGGTTTACTTGTGTTTTTATTACTACATGAAGGCAATTGTGCTGGGTTCCTGATCTGTACAATATTTAGGATATTCTTTATGTAATGTTATTAATAGTATTTTAATCCAATCAATTGATAACAGTATTATTCTTAGCATTACATTTTTTCTTCTTGGTCTTATTAAATGTTATAAAGATTCCAGCTTCAAATTAAGAAGGAATAATCTAATGTTCTCATCTCTCCTTGTAATCTTGTGTTTCAAGAACTTACTAACATCTCACCTTTTGACCCTTGTTAGAGCCTTTGACACGACCATTTTTATTACAGAATTTTAATGAGATAGACACTTTCTGTCTTTCCAGCTATCTACTCTTTTTTGATAAATTCGCTGATCAAGAGTCAGAAACCAGCCTTTTATGGATGTGTTTCCATGTCAAACTGTAGGAGTACACAGAAGCATCATGTATGCCATTGACAACAGTGCTGAGGATTCTTATTTTTCCTTGTTGAAGGATGGCCATGGAAAGAAAGCAGTACATGACTAGCATTTTATCTCTGCTCTATATTGCTGCTACTTGTGAGAACTAAAATAAAAAGGAACTCACTAATAGTTTACAGTGTCTTGCACCTGGGTTGTGGCAACCCCTGCTATCAATACAAGCTGGGGGATGAAAGGATTGAGCACAGCCATGCCAAAAATGACTCAAGGGTACTAGTGGATGGCAAACTGGACATGAGCCAGCAATGCCCCCTCACAGCCCAGAAAGCCAATAGTATCCTGGGCTGCATCAAAAGCAGCGTGGCCAGCAGGGTGAGGGAGGTGATCCTGCCCCTCTACTCTGTGCTGGTAGTCTCTGAGACTTCACCTGGAGTACTGCATCCAGATGTGGAGTCCTCAGCACAGGAGAGACATGGAGCTGTTAGAGCGCATCCAGAGGAGGGCCACAAAAATGATCCAAGGGATGGAACACCTCCCCTGTGAGGTCAGGCTGAGAGATCTGGGGCTGTTCAGCCTGGAGAAGAGAAAGTTCTGAGGTGACCTGATAGCAGCCTTTCAGTATCTAAAGGGGGGCTACAAGAAAGAGGGAGACAGACTCTTCAGCTGGGTCTGTGGTGATAGGACAGGGGGAAATGGTTTCCAATTAAAAGAGAGGAGATTTAGGTTGGATTTAAGGAAAAAGTTTTTTACAGTAAAGGTGGTGAAGCATTGAAACAGATTGCCCAGAGAGGTAGTGGAAGCCCCATCCCTGGAGATATTCAAAGTCAGACTGGACCAGGCTCTTAGCAACCTGATCTAGTGGTAGATGTCCCGGTACATTGCAGGGGAGTTGGATTAGGTGGCCTTTCAATGCTAAAGATTCTATGATTCTAAAGATGATCATTTGGTAAAGAATACCAATAGTTACCCCAAAGAACGATTTCTGAATTTGTTTTGAGGGTTTGTCTCAATATACAGTAGAGTCATTTCCAGCTCTGTTGAAGGTATTTGTACAGTCCCGGATCTTGTACACCCACCAAACTGCTGGTATAAGTTAAGTACTACTTAACATTTGATCTTCTGTGCTAATGTCAGGTCAGCAAAAGCCCATTATCAAAGCTTTATTGACCTTCAAGTTTTTAATAAAGAAGGTGAGCTTTCCTAGTTTTCAACACAGCTGCCTAGATAAAATAGAAGTAACTGAGTGGAGAATATACACTGCATCCTAGCAGCACTGACAGGTAAAAAATTAAATTTAAAAATATGGAAACTCTGCCAAATACTGGTTTTGCAATATCTCTTCAGACAAGAATTGAAAATCTTACCACCATGGGAAACATCTGTGAACTTGTCACCAAGGATTTGGACTACCTAGGATATTTCCCTGTAACCCAGAATGGCATGGTACTATGTCATCTGTAACTAAAAACTCAGGTGCAAAATTGTTTTGCTGCTAAGCTAAGTCAGGTAATGTGGAAGTGATACCCTGTGGTGTTCTCATAGTTCACCAGTTTCAAATATTTTCAAACTACCATTTTGTAGCTGTAATCATCCTCGGTGATGGACACTTGGGGAACTCTGATTGAGATAACAGGAACATTTCTATGTTGCCTTCACTTTGGACTGTCATTTCCATTTCTCCTCTCTGATACCTTGAGGTGATTCTTGCTCAAGAACTTTTGCAAACTGAATTGTCTGAGCTGATTTTTGAGAGCATACACATTTTGTGCCTTTTTTTACTTTGACCCCCACACAAAAGTTAGATTACAAGTGATCCCTGGCATTCTAAACAAATTACTTATTTATCTATGAGTTGTGTATAATTTCAGCCAATCCAACAAACTTCAGAATAAGATGGAAAATAATAAATTGGTGTCAGTGGTATATAAACCCAGAGATGAGGTAAAGGCTTTGCATTGATAATGGTTATGAATAAGAATGTAATTTTTTGAAGGCCTAAGGTACTACCAAGTGTTAGTGATGAAGGATGAAATTGCCTTGCTAAAGAGAGAAAAGATGCAGAAAACATAATATTGTTCTTTTTAATTAGAACAGGAAGACAATTCTATACAAAATTATGATACTGGATAAATTACTGGCAATAAAATTCTAAGAATATTCCTGACTCCAGTTGCAGAGCAGAGGCTTTAATCTTGTTTTGGTCGTGCAGATGAACAGGAATTGTTCATCTTGGGGTCTGCTCGCTGTGGTCTGTCTCTTTTGCTTGTCATTGCAGTTTCACATCTTGTGTTGTGTTGGATTACTAGTGACCTACAATATCTGTGTTAAAACTCATTCTAATTCTGATTTCATTTTTACTACTGCATAACATTAGTGGAATTCCTAAATTAAAAAAGCAACCCATGCATAAATGAGGTATACACTTCCTTTTTAGGCAGAAAATCTGAGTCCAAAAGAAAATAAGTGATTTGGTTGTGGTTACAGCAAGTGAGCCTTGAATGAGTGAGCTAGATGATCAGCTCTACTTAGAAACAGTCCAAACGTGTGAGTAATCTGGAAAGGGGATTTATGGGACAGATTCTCAGCTACAGACAGTGGAGATATGACAATTTATACTGGCTCAAAAGTATCTGAATTTCTGATTCTGCCACTAAATATTGACTTATAAATAATAAACATTCTCATGATACTAAGTCAAGTTTTAATAGAAGTTTTAACGAAAAAAGCTGCCGGGGGCATAAGTTTTTGATTCAGCTGAAGAGCGTAAATATGTCCTATGTATACAAACAAACAATGAAAATGATAGTACATTTCTCTGCAGATTCTCCCCAGTGGGAGGAACATTGTGCTAGAAAGAGAAAGGGAAAAGACTAAAGCAAGTACTCTTGCAAAGTTATTTGCATATTGTTATTAAACAGCCAACCTTTACATAATGAAGGGCATATTTACAGTGCTGCTCAAATTGATTGCTCTAAGGCTGTTTTATGATATTAAAATATTTATAAATACACTTTAATTCAGTTTCCCCTCTGTCAGAAAACTCAATGGAAATCCTAATTACCATTTCTCTGCACAGATGAAAGGCAGTCATACGTATGTATTGACATTCAACAAACACTATTCCCTAAAAGGTTCAATTGTTTAGAATGACTGCCAAATCATTAAATAAGGGCATAGGCTGTTTTTTTAAATAATACTGACTGTATTCAGGCTGTTAAAGGACACACTTGAATTGTACTGTCTAGGTAAATGAAATTGCCTTTGCCCTCTGTAGCGCTGCCAGGCCCAAGATAAAATGTGATGACAGAAATTAATTTCTAGGCCTGTTATGCAGGGTATCTTTCACAAGCCTTGGCTTCAGTAAATATAAATATATTCATAATTTAAACAGCATTCCCTGATGCTATTGATTAAACTGCACTCTAGAAACAGGGTTCAGGCTCAGGTCTTTCTCCTTAATTCATTGAAGCATTCTCTGCTGTTACCTCAGCAAAAGAATAATCATAGCTGAAGACTGATGGGCAATAGGATACACTGACAGATTTAATTTCCCCATGCACCCACCCTCCTGTCTCTGCAGGGCATGTTTAATTTTGTCACGTTTGCTGTCAAAGAATGTGTTCGTGTCTGCTGCTGGACCTGCATTTTATGGGAAGAGAAGGGAGAAAGACACAGAAGAGAATTTTCGTGAACTAGATATTGGAATTCACGCAACCAAAGGAAAAAAAAAAGAAATGTTGATATCCATTGTGTTCCATTGTATCTCCATTGTGATCAGGACATTACCTCAGACCAGTAGTCTCCTGGGTACTCTGAACTTCCCTAAATTCATTTGCTAAGCTTCTTGAAAAATAAACTTAATATATACTGTCGTTAGTTCTGGAAGTGAACTGTGTGACAATACTTTTCATTGTTCTATTGTGCTTTTTAAACAGGCTAATTTAATTCAAAGAGATGAAAACTGCTGCATTTTGTTCATTATTTAAATCAGTGAGGAGAAAATTATGTTAAAATTTTTTAACTCTGTTATTATTGGTGCTTTGCAGCTGCT
Organism: Penelope pileata; assembly: GCA_013396635.1. Taxonomy (NCBI): domain Eukaryota; kingdom Metazoa; phylum Chordata; class Aves; order Galliformes; family Cracidae; genus Penelope; species Penelope pileata. The sequence continues at coordinate 765,907 of WBMW01004291.1, read as the reverse complement.
TTTCTGAAGGGGAAATAGTTGTAGTATATGGCATTTATTTTTACTAACTCAGAAGGACGTGCTACATATATAGGCATTGAAGTAAATCACTTAGAAAACTTAATCTATAGCCATTCAATTCCTTAATTATCACATTTGATTTGTTAGAAAATGATTAATTCTACATTTTCATTTATTATGTAATGAATATCTTACAGTTTATGCCAAGCTGCATTTGAAAGGAAATTGAAATGCCACAAAAATCCTATTTATATTACTCATTTTGTTCTAAATCTAAATGAAGTTGCTTTAGGCCTGGCTTCACACAAGTCTTTCCAAACCAACAAGAAAACAGACTTAGTAGAGGAAGAAAACAACATTTATTATGAATATATTTAAGAGTTTGCTTCTGATCACCAGATCCTTTATTGTTCACAAACTAGTCAATCTTCGATGCCCAGACTTTATTCCCGATCTGGAAGATAAAGCATGGGTTTTGCCTTTGTATCAAGTCTTTCCCTTAGATGGAATCAGCAATTGTAATAAACTTGTTGAATATGAAACTTTTTTGTCAGTACCAAAGGAAGGCTATGGCCATTATAACTGATTTAGCAAATCAGTAAGCTATTTTTCACAATTTAACAAATTGCTTCCACCAGTTTAGTGGTTTGATACGAATTAATGTTGTCTTAGCAAACATACTCATTTTTTTAATATTATTTCATATGTATGCTTTCAGTACAACAGTAAATAAAGCCTTTACATAAGTTGTCATAACTTCATGATTAAAGAAAAGTTTTTATATGTATTTTAAATCCAAGATTTTTTAATAATTACCTTTTATTCCAGCTATCTTGAAGCACAATTTGCTTTTTCTTTTGCAATAGAATCCACAAAGATCTGGGAATTGTTCATACAAAGAATGACACAGACTTAATGTCACAGAGCCATTTATCTGGATTAATAAAGTCAGAAAACTCTTTTAACTTTCCTTGTAATTCAAGCATAAGAGAGCAAATGTTTCTTCTTTCTTATTTCTTCTGTTCTCACATATCATATGTCAATAGCATAAGAAATGGAAGTAACGTACATGGGATTTGGAATCTAGCCTGGCTATGAAGATATGACAGAAAAAATATTCTGTCTCCCGAGCTGAGCCAATTTTTCCTGACCTTCTTGACAGAGACCAGATTTGGTACCCCAGAATCTCACTTTGAGTGTTAACTTCAAACCATCCCCACTCATAAGTTTATGTTGCCATTGGTTTTGAAATATGGTGCTGTAAGAACAGTTTACAGCTTTTGACAGGGTGCCACAAGACATCCTAACCTCTTTTTAAATTTGCAGTTCAGAGGAAATGAGTTCTTACCACAGTTACCCGGCTGTAAAAGTCTTGCTTTGAATAACAAAAGCATGTCACAACAGAAAATGCGTAATGTGGAAATATTCTGCAAGATCCTACCCTACAGAAAGGAAGCAGAGGTCTGGAGCTGTGAGGGCAGTGTGCAAACTGTGAGTGTAATGCGAGGAAGCACCTGGAAGTGAGACTGTTTAGTGCTTTGCAGTCTATATTAAAACACTTCTAATTTTGCTGAACTTTTCAAGAAAGTTAATCTTTTAGAGGAATGAGGGAGAAAAAGTATTAAAAATTACTAAGAAAGAAATTCTTGTAACACTTTCACAGGAGAGAATTATTTACCGACCCGACCTACTTTGAAGTCTGAAAAGATAAGCCTGAAATCTTAGTGGAATGGCTTATGCATGCAGTAATTGGGTGGTTTTGTCTGGAACTCAGAGTTGAAGAGCTACCTTGAAAATAAACAGTACAGGAAAAGAAATGTTAGGGTACATTATTCACCATATAGAGATCAGATTTACATCAAGAATAGGATAAGGGTTCAGGCAGAATTTTTGCCTTTCAAGGGATAGAAGAGCTTTGGCCTAATAGTGCAGTGAAAATAGTGCAAGCAGTAAAAAACTCAGTGGCAGCAGTCTGTAGGACATGAATGAGCAACTAGAAAATCCAGCAAAAAGAAAGAGCGTTTGTCTAAACTAACCCTAACCACAACATAAAAAGATGTGATCACAGTTTGTTATGTCTCAACAAGTGCTTCTATGTCAGATTGTAGTTGAAGGGAACAGCAGGTACCTTTGCTTGGTGCACACTGAGACATTAAAATTCTGAGAGATTTTTTGGATTCTGCTACTGATTCAATCTGACATGCTAGGCAAATTATTTATTTTATTTATGTTCCAAGTGTAGAAAGGGGCAATAGTATTGTATTTGGCTACTAGAGTGGACTTTCCTGCTTATAGCTCACAGGTTATTAAGAACTTTGAGATGGCACTCAGATGAGAAGCGTTTTAGAAAGAAATGAGTATAAAACACATAAAATTTCAGTGTTGTTTGTCCTAGATTTTCAGTAATTAAAATCAACAGTATATTTACTGTGTGAGCACTGATAGAATTGCTACACTGTGTAATTAAAAAGGAAGGAGAAACAACTTTGTCTGACAAGTGCCTTAATAAGTCATGATTTCATTCCATATTGTGTCTGCTTTGTAATGCGTGTCGTTACAATGTAAGTACTAATTGGTATCTGTACAGAGATGTCTCTACTGGCACATTAAGCGTCTAGAAGAAAATATCTTATTTGCAGACAACAATAAAAATACCAATGGAAAGAGTTGTTTTTAATACTATACTGAATGCAGAATGAACAAATGAAGAGTCTTGATGTGATTTAGTGTAATGTCAACAGTGAGCACAACTGTAAATTATATTTGCAGCCCACTCTCAGAGTCCCAAATTGCCTTTTTACTGTCTGCATTCCTAATGACAGTTGATACATCACTGATCTCTTTAATCTTGATTTAGTTACTGGGCTGGGTACTTTTATACAATCCAGCATCAACATGAGCCCCCCACAAAATTCTGCTTCTGCAGTGCCGTAATGAAAATACGTTCTAAGAAAAGTAGAAATCAATGTTCATGAGTAAGAGGCTTTTATAGTGATAATTTAACCTATTATTTACAATATAAAATTGTCCATATGTCCGAAGCTGTGTTTACTAGGAAGATCAGGGAAGTTTTATTGCCATTTTAGTTGAATTTAAGGAAAGCAAACTGACAAAAGCACGAAATATGCTGTGCATAAATGCTAATGATTTTAAAATACAGGAGCTGCAATGTTTAGGGTATTTCTTTCTGTTTCTAAACTGAAGAGTCTGAAGAAATAAATAAGTTAACTTAAACAGAGTCTAGAACAACAATAGTTTTTGTGTAGATTTACTTAACTTTTGTAAGCTTTTTTATTTACTTTGCCTTTGTTTATATCATAATCAGCTCCATAATATACTATGTCTGTTGTCCCTATAGATATACATCATAGCATCCTAAATGTCTGAGGTTGGAGCAAAGTGATGAACAACTAAATATTGCACATCATAACGTGCATAAGTTTTTATAATTTGCCCTAGAATTTAGTAGTTACAGCTGTGGGCCTCATGCACTATGAAAGAAAAATAAATTAACTTCATCAAAACTACTTAGACATATTTTCATTAGGAAACTGAGTTTTGTGCCTTATGTATCCTGCAGCTGTATATTAGTACTTTAAGGTAAACCAATAGTCAGGCTTTACGATGCTGTGGCACAAGAGCTGTGATGACAAATAGTTTTCATCTTCAGAATACTTCTGTGAGGACCATATGAGGAACCACATCAGTAGTCTGTAGCAAAACGTTCCCTGGCTAGGAGTCAGAACCTTTGGTTATAAACCTTGCCATGTTTACTTAAGGTAAAGTTCAATCTCATACGAGAGAGAACAGAAATGTATATAGCATTGAACTACCGTGGGGCAAAAGAGGATTTAAACAGTGCTGAGATGTGAGCTAGAGATAGACCTTTTGGGTTCTATCTTTCTTCTTTGTCAAAACAGGGTCACTTTCCTTCAGACATTTTTCAATGTCTGCTCTTAAAATTTCTTAAGTAAATGGGGCTCTTCAGTAGAAATAAGCATTTCCTGTAACAGATATACTTGTACAATTGGACATGACCCTCTGTAAGAGACTGTTTAGGAATCTTTTGTCTCAAAGCTTGCTGTGAGAACTCTTTTGTCTCAAAGTTTGCCCACCTGCCTGCTGCCCGAAGGCTTGCAGACCAGGGGCAATGAGAGACAAACAGCCGCTAAACGGCCATCGAGCAGCCTTTCAGACTGGCGTCTTGAGGGAGGCAACCACCGAAGGAGACATGCAAGCCTGTCCGTGCCCGTTCGTGTGATACGTGACATACCTGGGTGCCCAGGAGTGTCATGCTGGCCGAAAAGGAGGATAAAGAAGACCTCCTCCAACGGGGGAAAAGCTAGGAGCTGCCTAGGAGCAGCTGCCTTTGAACTGCCTGCGAGCTGCCTACCTGCTGCTATCTGACAGATGCCTGGCTGGACCTGCTTGATACCTCCTGCTGCTTGAGACATGAGGTCCTGCTGCCCTGCTACCTGATGCCTGCTGCCTGCTGCCTGGAGCCTGCTCCTGCTTCTCCTGATGTCTGCTCCTGCTTCACCGGGTGCCTGCTGCCTGAGACCTGACGGCCTGATGATGCCTGGTGCTGCTTCTCCCCCTGCGCTCTTGCTCCCTCGCTCCCACACGGGCCTGAAGATATTCCTGGACCAACACAACGGCGTGGGATCCATGGTGGTGACTGTCCCTGCTTTTTTATATGTAACCCTCGCTCGTATTTCCTACCCTTTTACTATCGCCTGCTTTCCCATCCCCATCTCCCTCACTGACCAGAATTCCTATTAAACTGGTCGGACAACATTTCACCTTGTTTGTGTCTTAGTCTCACTCCGGGTATGTTAAAGAATCTCCCCTCACTCCAATAATTGGAGCGAGACACCCTCCTACATCTTATTATTATTCTGACATTGTTCAGTATGTCTGCCTAGGGGATGTCACTTCTCTTCATGATTTCAAAGATGTTTTATCATTCTCTGATGCCCTTGACAATAAAATTCATCCCTTTAGAACCTGTAAGTGCATCAGCAGTTTAATATAAAAGAATGTAAGTATAGTAAATATTACATACCTCTTGAAAATAATATTAAAACGGCATCAAGACAAAAACTCAGAAGTTCAGAAATTCTTGCATTGAGGTTTCCAGTGTAATCTTCATTCAGATCCCTTCTGCATATGCATTTTGATAGACTTTAATTGCAGGATCAAATGTGAAGTCTCATTTAGTGTACTGACTGGATAGTCCTAACTGAATAGTAGGTATTCAACAGTGTTTTTCATCTTCACCATTTCTTCATTGTTTCCCGTGCTTTATTTTCTGTATACCATCCAATATCTTCACTAAATATAGAATTAAAGTCTGATCTGGAGTATTCCTAATGCTGTGTCTTAGTTCTTAGCAAATACTGACGCATCAATATTTATATCAGCCCTGTGAAAAGAGTTGTATTACCGCTCTATTTTGCAAATGGGAAGCAAAAGCACAGGCATGCTATTCTGAATTATCCTTTGGTATCTAGCCTGAGAAAAAAATAATTATGGTATTCCAGAATATTTAATATTTTTATCAATTTATCTCTTTGTGGCACTGTTGCCACTGACATTTGGTATACTTCCTAGTAACCCACACTTCAGCGAATCTGTTGCCAAGTGTTAAATTAGGTGCCTTGAAAATGAGGAAGCATCTGCAAGAGTGGGTAACTTACCTTAAGGAATAAAGGCTTCAGTCCACCTAATAATAAACAGGTCTCCCAGTTTGAGGCAGTGATCACAATCAAATATCAGCTGGTCTGTGTAGCTAAATTCCTTTTTCATTCAAGAGATAGAATGAGATTTAATTGTGCAGTCAGATCCCAGAGTCCTTGGTAACTTTTCTCTTAGAAATCCTTTCTCGTATTCAAAGTCTGAAGAAATAAAATTTTGCAGGAGAGAGAAAGAGAAGCAAGAGCAGATAGAAGCTCTGTATGAATATCTTCTGACCTATAATGGTACAAAAAGGAGTATTATAAAAGGAATTCAACTCAGCATAAAGAACTATTAACTTTATAAAGGTACATCGGCATGTTTTGATGTAGCACAGATGTGATAAGAAAAATCAAAATCAGTCTTTTTTATTAAGAACTGAGGATTTTGGAATATCAAGATTGTTAGTCTGCAGGCACATGTGCATTAATACTGTAATGAGGAACTACTGATTTCCTTTTAAAGTATTTTAGCAGAATAACATACTAGATGCTACAAAGAGGAAGGGGAATAAAGGGAGCTAAAAAGCCTAAATCTCTGGAAGAAATTCGGAGTTAAATTGTTCATAATGAATTGAGGATTATTTTTTAAACATCATTGAAATATGTAAATTAAGAGAGGGGAAAAAGGCCTTCCTTTATGTACAATCACATTTTAAGGCTGAAGCTTGTCTGAGTTCATTCCGAACTCGTCTGGCTATCTGAATATCTTTCCGTCTGGGACCTGAAAAATGCAGTGAATGGTGTGACTGCAGGAGGTGATTTATCAAGACTGGCTAATCTTGGAATAACAGGGGATTTGACACCACAAATGGGTCTGTGTACTCACCTATCCTGTGACATGCCGTGCAATGTTTAGTGACTGTAAAACTGGATCTACTTCCTAGCAATCTCTGCTTCTCTATGTCTACACTAAAATTCTGGCATTTGTTTTTCATTCTTGGAGTCTCCTTTTCTTTGGCTACATGCCAAGTTGTAGGTCACAAGGAGATCAAAAGTAAAGCTTCAAAGCATCTGACACATCATTTTTTTCAGGTATTGGTAAATGATACTATTTGATATTGTTCACTGTGCAGCCTGTTTGCCACAAGTCTAACTGCGTTTACAATTCTCTGTGATCATATAGAAAATATGAACACAATACTATAGACATCTTGCATCCTGTTCGTTCATACATTCATTATACTTGACTTACTGGTCTCAAAAGTCAGAGACAAAATTAATATAATAAAAAATTTCCATTATTTTTATATGTGGGATGCTGTGAAAGATGAAGGCCAGCAAATATTAACTCTCTGCTTTTGTAAACTGTTCAATTTAACACTGAGAGTCCATCACCCCAGGGCAAATACTCCCTAACCACACTATTTGTTTTTCTCTAAAATACTGGCAACATCTACAGAAGCCAATATACATTTGCCTTGGGAATCTGCTCCTGAAACAGGCTTGCCAAACTGAGTGTGATCTTGAGCGCTAGTGTAGGAACACAGTCTTGTAGTGTGCTGCACTTCTTGCCACCTTCAGTATTCCTGGGTGACATTTACTTACATTTGGCTGAGCTTTGGGGTCACCATAGTGGCAAGGGGATTAGCAAGCAGTACTGAGTTGCTAGCTGAAAGATATAACTGAATTATAGATACTAATCTACATTATTTTATTCTGCCACAGCAGAGACCTATTGGCATGAACTTCAAGGCATACAAGCCTTAAGAACCCAGTAAAGCCATATTTTCAAAATGTGTCACACCTCAAAAATTAAGCTAAGTGAAGCTTCTCTTCTTGTTCCTATTTAAGCGAATTTTGCCATCTTTTAGAGACTGCAAAAAGGGTGGCATTTTTTACAGTTTTTAAAGATATAAAAGTTAGTTTTATTTTATTATTGTTTCCACTTTTACATATACTTCTAAATTACTTTCACATGCTCACCAATTTTCCTAAATCTACTGCTTCTTTTAGACTTTTATAGAGTATAATTACTTTTAGATGGTTTTAGTCTCAGTTGCTTCACTGGTAAAAACTGGAATTGCTGAAACTGGAGTAAACCAATCAAACACAGATGAAATTAAATGCAAAATAAAAATCCAAATAAAGTACATACAAAGTGCCATCTGTTAGTCATATCATGTACTTGGTTGTAAGGCATCCCAAGTTTTACCAGGTCTCTTTTATTGCTAAGTCTCTTCTGGAAAATTTACAAAAGCTGTTTTTTGTTTACATGTGTAAAATGGCAGTATTCAAGTACAGAAGTTCACAACTAAAAATTTTACGTTCTTTAAGTTTTAAAACTGAGTTTTTATCCAGAGTCACTTTCAAAATACCATTGTTTTGAAGGAGAGAATACCAAAGACTTTCTGAAAATGAAGAGCCTTGAAAGAATTTCACATTGCACACCAAAACTTCAAACAACACCAGTGCCTACCTACTTTGCAAACGCAAGACAAAATACATATCTTTCCATCATGGCATAAAGAAATTAATGTTAAATGCTCAGAGAACGTATTTTCCTGTCCTCTTATCTACAAAGCTGATTTGTTGCCAAGGCTAAATGAAGTACATCATTGTATTTCTGTGTACATGAAGTCACTCCCAAGGCACATCATATGAGCAGCATTCCATTTTCATTCAAGAGATAGAATTATGCAGTCAGATCCCAGAGTCCTTGGTAACTTTTCTCTTAGAAATGCTTTCTCTTATTCAAACTCTTGTCTTTTCATGATTAAGTAATACTCTCATTTGTAGCCATAGGATGCCTGTCTCCAGGGGTACTGCAGAATAGCTACAGTAGTTTCACCAGCTAGCAAACCTAAATACATCTGTGCTAGGGAAAAAATACAGCACACTTGAGCTGACAGAACAAATGTTCATTAATTTTATGTTGGAGGATTTGCAGTTTTCCACTTGAGTTGATGATGCTGAAGTGAGGATTTTCACTTTTTGAATATGACATTATTTATGACAAAGACATGCAGTAAATTTTTCTGCTGGAGTAAGTTTAAAATTAGCCCAATCTCAAAAGATTTAAAAAGTAGCGTCTGTCTTTACAGGAATTAATTATATTGTATGAGCATGGATGGGTCAATGATGAATGAATGACCACCATAGGAAAGGCCTTTGCTTCAAAAGAGCATGCTATTTCCCCTGATCAGAAAGAGGCTTGTTCCTTTCTTTCAATCCCCTTCCTTTCATGTGTTTTATGTTTCTCTCTCTCTCTCATTATTTCATCTGACAAAATTATTAATTCTCCAGCCTCCTGGGTTTTTTTCAGTTACTCGTACCTCAGGACTGAAACACAGTAGAAGAATTCATGATATCAGCAGGACTCTGCTGATACTTGTTCCCGTATGACACAATTGTGCTGTTAGTATGGTATGAGACTTTCAGTCTGCAGTTTTCATTTCAAATCTGATTTATATTGGTCATAGTGTGACTGTGGAAAGACTAGTATTTGACAGGAATACGCACAATTAGCAGTCTAGGATCAGTTTTTAGTAAAAAAATGTGTACATCCCCTGCAGCATCATGATCATTACAGACTTGTTTCCATAGCAGAATTCCATACCAGAAGACCAGAATGGCACAGAGCTCAATCTCACTTCCAACCCCTCTAGATATTCTCCTGAATTCAGCCTAATGAACACCAGGATTGCACTTGTTGTACTGAGGACATGGCTTCTTCAATGACCTCTGTTTCCAGGGGAAAATATGTCTTTTACAGACACCAGATGAAAAGATAAGCCGTTATGGTTTTTGGTTTACTTTAGTTTATTTCCCTGGGATACGCACTGACAATGTGTTATCTCCAGCAGCAGGATGAGGGTGACCTTAGCAGGGGAGTAGGCAACATATCAAAAATTACTCAATGCATTTATGAAACACTTCACTTGCACAGCCGTGAACCAATGGCATGGGTACTATGAAAAAAAAAAATGTTTATAATTACTTTTTCAAATCAGAGTCAGATGAGCTTCCTACCACTTGGTTAAAATGTGATGTATTCAATAACGCATTTAGAATATCACAGTATTCAACTTGTGGTTCATGATTTTTTTTATATTAAAAAAAAGGAGTTATAGGCTATATTAAATGAAATGCAAAGTGGTCAGATACCATGTCAATGATTGTGCAAACAGAGAAAGGGAGTATAATGCTTGTCAGAAGATTAGGTAGAGCATTACGAAGGAAAACGTGTAATAAAACTATTTGATCACCTTCCTTCTGTGTACGGGATTACTGAAGAGCCTCCCTGTCATCAGGGCTCTCACTGAATAAAATGTTAGGTTGAATTACTCAGAAAATGATGCTGAGGAATTCTACATCTACATTCATAAGAGATTCTACATCTACTAACAAACATGTTTAGCCATGTAATCTAATCTTTCATTAAAACATTTCTGTATGTGCCCCAGATGAATCATAAACTGTCTTTTTTTTCTGCTGTATTTTAAATATTGAAAGACTAAATAACAAAGGACTAAAGACAAAATGTGAGCTATCTATCTTTATTAATGCTAGGGAAGGAAATTTTGATCTTCCTTACACAATTAGTATATTAGTGTATATATTATAGTACATTGGATGTTGCTATGTCCTTAAAAGTGTAAGCTCTTAACTAACTGCACATAATTTTATAGAGGCCTGTAACTTAACAGATATTGTGGGAAAGACTTTGAGTATATTCTATGCATACATACATATTCTCCACCTCAAAATAAAGGTCTTGCCCAAAAAGGACAGAAACCAGAATGGAGAGCTATAGGATATCCTAGGTGATTGTAATATCTATGAAAGATACTCTTTAAGCATCTTCCCCTTCAGGCAAGTGATTCTCCCACACCTGGAGTAGCCCTACATACATTTTCCATATGCCAAGTATTTCGATACTTCTCACTTAAGTTTGGTGAATGCAGTTCTTCTTTCAGTTAGCACAGTTATGATAGGGACCAGACAAACTAATGAAAGCTAGGTATTATCTACTTCTGAGACTTCTAAGAAAACTTGCCTTTAGAATACTAAACCAACCTGAAGATTTACGTATCTGCCCTAAGATTTATCACCTGCTGGACCTGACAAAAGTCTCTCCCCCTTTTCACCCTGACAGTGCCTACCAAATATCTTAATATGTCTCAGCTGGCCCAATGTTGTGTACCTATTTGTACCAGTTTTGTATGTATTCTTATGTCAACTTTTCTTCTTTTTTTTTTTCCATAGACCTCCTCTAGATTGAACGAATGCCTATGGAACAACTTAATAAGCAAAGGTACAGTAACTTCTCTATACTAATTACGTCTGTGCTAGCATTCAGAATATTGTTATATCCTGGTGTTCTTAAATGAAGAATTCATATCTCTCACTGCCTATTGTGCTGTCATAGACAAGTCACACAGTGAGTTCAGAGAGCAGTGAAAGTTTTGCAAGTAATGGTAGGATTCTTCTGTAACACCCATTTCTGCAAGGGCTTCATTCCAAGTCAATGCTTTCATCCTCCAGTGTTGCCTAGCATCAGTGAAGGAATCCTGCATTCCTGCAAGGTAGCAGGCATATTTTTAAGATTTTATTATTATTATTATTCTCTTGCGCTTCAAACAAATAATAGATGTGCTCTTTTCATTCTGAGAGTCAGAGAACAGTTAACTGTGGTTTATAAGCTTCAGCATACAAAGTTTAAAAGCCATCTTTGAAGGCAGTCAGCCAGCCCCCTAAACTTCACTAGTAGTTGTGTGTATGTTCTGTGGGAGGGCAGTCTTTTTTCCTGTTGCTAAATAGAAATATGCTACAGTTACTGTACAGTTCCATCCTCATTATATATAATATTAGTAAATGCGCAAGGGAAGTCTGTTCTAATATGTAACTTCTTGAACACGAGCACATCATACTGGATTTATACTGTAAAGGGAAATCTCTGGAGAAAAGAATGAAATTACCTGATGCAGAGAATCTAGATTGATTGTTGTTTCTGCTTTTGTGGCACAGAAAGAGAAGAAAATATCAAGAGAATTTGCATCCGAATGACTGCAGTGTGTTCTGTATTTAGTAATGCAGATGGTCTTTTCTGGATTCTTCCACTAACATTTCTAGCAATACTTATTTCCTTGTAGTGTCTGAATGATTCCCCCATGATAAAAAAAGCTCTTTGTTAGATGTCAAGTACACATGCATTGATATTCCAGGAGTAAAAGGAGCACTTTGGTGCTGCAGGTCACATACTTTACCTATGAGCCAGCTCTGAAAGATCCCTGGAATACCTCTAAACTCCTCTAGGTTCAGGAAGAAGAGAAAGTTGAAAGGTCTATGAGAAGAGATTGTAAAATAAGCAAGGCAATTCTCACAAGAAGACATGTGTATATGACCTGTCTCTTGTGAGAACTGCCTTGCATTTTTAGTATATGGATTAAAGAAATTGGCACTAAAAGGTGTATTTCTATCACCTGTAACTGTAGGAAAATCTCATTAAAGGTTGTCTTTCCTCAACATTCACATGCAGCACTAATTTCTTTAATGTGTTTGCAGCTCCTTTACACTCAGACTCCATCAGCTCTGTACATTCATGTACATGTTCAGATTACTTTACACCTGAATTGGTCAGTAGGCACCTGTGCAGAACATCGTATTAGTCACTTAAGCGTGCTAGCTATCACCAGATCATAAAACAGGGTTCTGACATTTCAGCCAAGACAAAATTTCTTCTTCAGTTGTTGTTTGTGGTAGCTAAATCTTCTTTATACATTTCCAGATAACAGAGAGTTCAACTAATACTAGGGCCTGTCAGACAGCTTAGATGTAGCAAATAACTCATGGCTTCAGATTGCTCATATTTTTATGGTTCAGTGGCCCTTAGAACCCAAAGGCAAATATTCACATGCTGAACGAGGAGAAGAAAGCAGTTTCTGTTTTGTCATTGCTTCTTCTCAGTTCCTTTTCTGCTTTATCTCTCCATTTCATATTTCCAGCCTCACATAAAACATTGAAACCTGTCATCCTAGAGATTCGTATGCTGGCATAATGCATAACTCGCACTTCTGAAACAAAGTAGTTTTTTTCTCTGCAAAGTAGTTTTTTTCTCTGCAACCAGAGAAACCAATGCTGAAGTGTTCCATAAATGTCCATACGCATGCACATACCCACAGATTTTAAGACTTAGCACATCATCCATAAAACCTGAGCACTCAACAAACGAGTACAAGTGAAAAGTAAAGGCAAATTAAAAAAATAGTAATCAAATGCATTAGAATCTGAAGAAGTATAGATTTGATAAAATGATCCAATTTCATGCTACATTAGTATAAATAGGCCTAATTTGACACGTTTTATGTTAGAATGATCTTTTAGTTTTCAGGATCAAATTTTAGTATCATGTGGATACTAAAACAGAATATCCTTTCCTAAGTATTTTAACCAAAATTTCTTTGGGATGATGAGAGAGAATCTTTCAAGCAAAATTATTGGTTCTACTCTCATGTAACACAAATATACCCATATATTTGTCTCTGTTGCCTCCTTCAAGCACAAAAGTAATGCCACTTAAAGATTTCAATCTTTCATCCTCCATTGTTTGAAAAACCTACAGTGTTCTGTTCTCTTACAGAAAAAAAAGTGGAGATCTCCTGTTAGTTTTGACCTCTAGAAACTAGCATCTAGCCAAAAAACTTACTGTCTATTCTCTTGTAAACCTAAGGTAGTGTTGCACAGAAGAAGTAGCTGACAGTGCTCAACAGTAAATTTTGTTGATCCCATTTTTGAGTGTCTTCTTTCGATATTAATTATTTACTGCTGTACAGACTGAGAGCACTTCAAAATGTCCCATACATACAGACCGTGCAGAACTTTATCAGATTACATGATCATGGAGCCATGGAGATTGTGTTATCCACAAAAATAGAGTTGAACATGAATAATATCATCTGTTTTCTTGAAAGGGATTTTCTCATTAAGGCTTTCATGTATTTCACGCCTCTCAGAAGAAAATTACAATATTTGAACTTAATTTTTCAATTTGTCAGAAACAAAGTGCAATACTTTTAGCCATTTGCAACTCAGGATCTAAGCAGCTTCCAGATGTACATGAACTATTCTGGAGTCACATGTTAGGAAAAACAGAGGTTCAAGCATCCCAAAGTTTAATCTGTTGTGATTTTCCTTCTTGTACGTGTTACTTACTAAATGGTTAAGTTTTTAGGATACAAGCTCTATATTCACATTCACATCTAGGGGCATGTCCTCCTAGTTTCTGTTACATGTAGTAAGTGCCTTTATTGTACAAACAATGATAGGAAGATAAGAAATGTGGAAACGTACTTGAACTTGAAAATGACTTTCCTTGTCAATCTGTGTTGCCATGTCATTTTGCCATGTAGTTTTGATCTGATATCAACTCTACTCCTGTTTCTATTCTTCTTATTTGTGATTACCAGTAAAAAGGGAGTACAGCACTTTCAGACACTGTGGGGAAGCACAGTACTGTTACAATGCTTGGTCAGGGAGGGATCTCAGAAAAGATATTTAACCTGGTTTAATAGAGACTGAAATTTAGTTTTGATTTGGTTTTTCATTTAAAGTTTTCACAAAGTAGAGCAAGATTTCATCAGTGATGCTGACCAGTCTCATAAATTCTTTATTATATATCTGAGCCATCAAGAGCTGATCATTTTTTCTCAGCTTTTCTTTAAGCATAAAGTAAATCCAGATGCTATTCTTAAACAGACAACAAAGCATTCTTTGCTATTCCACATTCCTCCCTGTGCAGTTCTGCAACTGCTTCTACTACCCTACCTTATCATACTTTTGACTTCCCATCCACTCTCCAGATAACTTCAGTGTCATTGTTTCTGTTCTGTGAGTCTCAGACATTGTAGAAATTTAAATCCCTCTGTCAGATTTTGGCAAGTTGTCTGTGACCACAGCTCAAGAAATTTCCTTTGACTGAAGCAATGTCTGAAAAATAGAAAAAAACTTTTCCTGACTCAGGCCACTAAGCTCTTTATAGATTATTTTATTAAGAACCTGATGCTAATATTCCCTTTCTTATAGCAACAGAAAACTTAAGTAGTTATGCTAGCCCTATCAGAACTATTCCTGGGAAAAGCACTGTATGATTTGAGAAAGGATAGAAGTAGCTACTCCAACTTAACTCTAATATTTCTCTTTACAATTTTTTATCAGCTTACCCCTTTCTAGTTCCAATGCGTGATTAGCCATCTCAATGATCACATACTGTTGAAAACCTGGGGCACTGTAAAGCGTTAAAAGTATCTTTCTGTGGTATATTTCTCACTTTTATTCATTTGCTGCTAGTCTGAGACTCTGATGTAAACTCTTGAGAAAGAACAAAGTGTCCTCTGCTCTCTTCGTACCTGTCTAGGTCTTCCAGAGTCTTGGCTTTGCCCTTTTAAAACTCTTTTTATATCACTAATACCTTATATTCTTCGAAAAAATGAGTTTTTTACAGCCCTGGAGACTGACATCCCTTGAAAAGTCAGAGTACTGGCACTACTGCAAATACCTCTCCCTGTAGTCCTTTATCACCTCTGATCTGGAGAGACCATCTCCAGGCAGAATGATAGATGCTCTGGTCTCTGTGGCTGCTCACTGACTGCCATTGAAGGTACATTGGCAGGATTGTGTGAATGGAGCTTGTTTATGAAGAAGGTTAATAGTCAGGGCTGTCAGACTGTTTTATTTTTGCTCCTGTTAATACAATTCTGAAATCAAAACCAAAAAAGAACGAAAATCTGACCCCATCTTTGTTGTGTAACAGCAATGTATACAGTAGTAAAGTCATCAGTCTTGTGCCAGAATACCAAACTTATATTCTGCTGGTTTATTGTTGGACTACAGGCATTGCAAACACATCCAGATCTAATAGAACAAGCACCTTTTTCCTCTTTGTAAGCTGTGTAATTCCTGCACCTTGAGAGATCTCACCATAGATCTCAAAAACCTGTTGACTTGACTTGGCTAAGTTACAGACAAGGCATAAGACACACCAGTGTTTGTTACTCACTTCATGACTACTACTCGAGGAGCCTGTGCTGAGGGTCAAACAATGTCAAGCCTCTTGTAATGACTCAGGTGATTCCTAGTATAAACTGTTGCTTTCTAAATGAATATTAAAACTGAAGTGATTGGATGAAAAGGTGCCCTGTCAGCTGACACCTTGATTAGAAGAGAGCAAACCATTAACCATCATTGTCTGCAGAGTGTTTCCAACAGTGTCTTTGACACTAAAGGGAAACAACCTCATGTGTCTCTGCTCGCTTTGCCTAAATACCAAGCCTTACATCCCATGTAAAGAAATGCAGACTGACAGCAAATGCATGGATAAGTCATAGGACTGGAATTCTTAAGGTCTGGATCCTTAGTCTGGCTCTTATCAAGATTACTATTGCCACATTGGATACATCATTTTTACTTCTGTACACCTCATTGCAACAACAGAGTTAAATTTATCAACCACCTTAGGGTATGTAAGCTAAATCCAACAGTGTGTATATTTCCTACATGGAAAGTTCTTTGCATTTATTAAGTATTGATTTTGTTTTATCAATTTCTGTTGTGGGAGCACTATCTATGTGTTTTAATATATCACAAAATAAAAGCTTTCTAACTTCTGCTTGTTAGAGATGGACTACCAAAAACTGCACAGATCAAATTTCTTTGTTGTTAATTATTTCATTTGTGAGGTTGGTAGAGATGGTATTGTATTTCTCGCATGATACTTTGAAATATGATTTTGGCTTGACTTAAAACAAAAATCTAAGTTGTTTATTTTCTCTGGGAAAGGTGCTAGAGCTCTGACCTCCGTGGTTTTCATCACACAGATTCTCTGAGACCCTGGGGACACTCTGGGGTTCAGCCACCTTCAGAAGGTGGGGACTGGGAGTGCAATCCCTCCCTCTTTGCTGTAAGCAAAGATCAGTTTCACGACTACCTGAGGATCTAGAACATCCATAAGTCTATGGGTCCTGACAAGATGCATCCCAGAGTCCTGAGGGAATTGGCTGCTGTAATCACCAAGCCACTCTCAATGATATTTGAAAAGTCATGGTGGTCAGATGAAGTCCCTAGTGTCTGGAAAAAAGGCAATGTCTCACTCATTTTTACGAAGTGTAGAAAGGATGACACAGGGAACTACTAACCTGTCAACGTCACTCTGTGCCAGGGTAGATCATGGAAATCCCACTATCAATACAAGCTGGAGGATGAAAGGATTGAGCACAGTCCTGCCAAAAACGACTCAAGGGTACTGGTGAATGGCAAGCTGGACATGAGCCAGCAATGCCCCCTCACAGCCCAGAAAGCCAACAGTATCCTGGGCTGCATCAAAAGCAGCGTGGGCAGCAGGGTGAGGGAGGTGATCCTGCCCATCTACTCTGTGCTGGTGAGACTTCACCTGGAGTACTGCATCCAGATGTGGAGTCCTCAGCACAGGAGAGACATGGACCTGTTGGAGTGCATCCAACAGTGTTTTAGCCTGAAGAAGAGAAGGCTCTGGGAAGACCTGATAGTGTCCTCTCAGTATATAAATGAGGGCTATAGGAAAGAAGGGGTCAGACTCTTCAGCTGGGTCTGTTGTGATAGGACAAGGGGAAATGGTTTCAAGCTGTAAGAGGGGAGATTTAGATTGCATATAAGAAACTGAGTAAGGCATTAGAAAGGCATCAGACAACTCAGGTCTGCCATCTTTCATGGACAGTTTGTGACTGGAAACTTTCATTTCCCCCTGCTGGTGAGGGTGTTATTAACCCTGGCTGCCCAGCTGTGGGCTGCAGGCATTCAGCTCATCAGCTGCAGCAGTTGGGGGACAGCTACAAAAATTATCTCACCCATCTAACTAGCACAAGCGCTGAAGACCAGAAGTGACGTGTGTAGAAAAGAGGGGGAGTGACTTCCTTCTTGTGAACAAACTTCATGCTTGATATGTAATGGAAAAAGCAGTGTTTTGATTTGGTTTGGTTTGGTTTCGATGGTTTGTTTTAAAAAAGCATAATCAGGCCTCATCAAAAAGGAGAAGGCTTGTACCAAATTTGTGAGTAATGACTTATTCTGGAACTATTGAGGTTGTTGAAATATCCAGTAATAGAGTGAATGCATTTGTCTTGAAAAAACAATTTTAAATTTTAAATGTTTGTGGCATACATTACATTTCACAGAAATTAAATACACTTGTTAACTCAATGTGCAGTGAAGGATCCTCAGCTGATAATAATCAGGGTAACCCTATTTGAAGCTACATGGACTTCTGGGTTTCAAAACTAGATCTTCCAAACCCAACGTTTCTGTTGGAATATATAGATCTCTATATATAGAAATCCAGAAAATCTGATTTAAGTAGCGGCAGAGGGACATTCCAGAAAGTATTTATGTTATAGTTTGACTTAGCAGATTCCANGCTCCGTTCAACACTGCCAGGATGTTATCAGTATCTCTGAGGTACAAGATAAATTCATACTAGACACTACGAGAAGCATAACTTCTGTTAGAAAGTAAGACAATTTATATTTCCAGTTTTTGTTGATGTGTTTTGCCAGATCAAAAGCTGAAGTAACTCAGTAAGAAGTCAGGACCTTGGTCTAATCATAGTGCAACTCCTTATGTTGAAGACCTGGTTTAAAATATGTCTAGTTTCACCTATAAAATGAAGTAACAAAAATAGTCACCAAGCAGGTATTGTATGGGACTGCGTGAACCAGGACATCTAAATCTGATATTTCTAGAAACAGGAGTTGCCATTGTAAAACACAGTATTTTCAGGGAAAAATTATAAGATACTAATTCTGTTAGCTGTTGAAAACAAAGCACAAATACATTAAAATAGCAGATAGAAGGAATTTAAGTATCAGAAAATCATTGGAAGATACATGTTTTGTTCTCGCAACTCGGACCCTTCATTTTATAGCATTGCAACAAGGTCAAGACGTTACAAACATTGTTGCTTCTAAGCTCAGAAGCATGTGTAAGGCTGTCCAGGCAGGTGGATGAGCTGGCCTGGGAATAGCTGAAAGTCATAGCTGGGCCAGCAGCCATCTGCTTTGCAGGCTGCTCACAGGGGAAGCAAACAGTGGGGGAGCTGGGTCTTGGTTTAGGTGTGAACACTCAAGTCTCACTAAATCTCCACGTGTCTCCACAGCAACTTGCTTCTTTCCAGTTTTTTTTTTTTTTTTTCAATTGCATTAAGCAGTAGACTAGCTCTGCCCTTTAATTAGGAGACCCATTTCACTACAATCTTTTTCAGGGTTTATGGATTTGTCATCAAGATTTCATGGTTGTGGCGATGAATTGCCATTAAGACATCATTCTCCAAAGAACAAACAAAGGCTTTCATACCTGAGCAATTTTGAAGACAAAAGGGGAATTTACCTAAAGTGAAATGACTGCTAGAATATTTGCTACTGTGTCCAGAGATGCTTCTTTTTGCTAAATCTTCAAAGCTTGACTTCCCCTTTGACACAGAAATGAAGATATTACTCTGCATATAATGCACATGACATCGTAGTATTCAGTCATGGAGATTATTGTGCTCCTGTAATTATCTTAAGCCTGAGGCAATGATATATGTAAAAATAAACACTGGTCTGGCAGGGTGGATCTCCTGCAATCTTATCTCAACTTGAATTTTTGTAGTTTTGCTCTTTTCACCACAATTTTTTATAACTCACATTCCTTAACTATAAGCTGGGGTTAATAGCTCTAACGGATCTCCAGGGTGGTGTTATTTAATGCCTGTAGAGAGGATGTTTGTATCATTAAATGTTGTTGTTCATATCAACATTACAGCTTCACCGCACAAAAAGCAACCAGATCTTGAAGGGTAAGTTTTTAATTGCTATGGAAATTAGCAAGTACATTGTGGAGGATGACTGAATCGGTATATAACCAATGTGACTGTCCAGCACTACCCCAAACAAAGAAGGAAACCTAGCATGCTGCAGGACATCAGCTTTATAACTTCTCAGTTGTTGCTTTCAGACTTTCAGAAAGTTTTTCCCTTCATTGTTTTCATGCTTTACAACTTTAATTGGAGGAAACAAAACACAATTCTGAGAGTTACAGAATTATCAAATGGGATGGAACAGAGTTACAGTGGCATGGAAATATTGCCTCTTTCAGCTGCAGGAATTTTCTGGTTTTGATGGATCACCTGGGTAGTAGTTAGCAGTAAGTGGACAGCATTCCCACTCTAGCTCTGTAGGTGAAACTATGTAGCAATTTGAGCAATAGTCTTCCTTTTCTAAGAATAGCCAGTTGGTTAGACTAAATCATCTTTGTGATTGCCACAAAAATCTCATGTGAAAAGACTTCATGAAAACTTGCAGTGTAGTTTTTCTTTATAATATCTATCTTCATGTCAAATACCAGTAATCACTGGTCGTTGTTTTTCTCCCCTGCATGTTATTCTTTCACTGATGCACTATAGATAAGCAACAAAAATGCAGATTGGGTGACAATCATGTGCCTTGATTACTTTTCAGAAAATAATGAAGTTCATAAGCAGTTCCTAAGATGAAAGCAATTCATTCTTACCTACATTTACAAATAGTAGATATGTATTTATAATGTCAGTCTAGAGAGAGTAAGAAATACCATAGAACATGAAATAGTTTATTGTTGTGATGCTACTTTTGGGCATTTGCATACAAGCATGTATCCAGAATACTCACAGAAGCTGAGGAAGAGAGAAAATTGATAACATTATTAGTACCATGCCATTTTTGCTGTAACAATAAGACATACAAGTCTGGATCAGCTTCCACTCTACTTCTTGCTAAACATACTCAGTCAAGTTTATCGTCCAGTAAGATGTATATTTGCTTATCAGATACAGAATGAGATACATCCAGTGATTTAATGTTTTCATACTGGATACTCTATAATATTTTCATGTGGATGCCCTGTCCCTGGAGGCATTCAAGGCCAGGTTGGATAGGGCCCTGGGCAGCCTGATCCAGTGGGTGGCAACCCTGTACACAGCAGGGGAGTTGGACCTGGATGATCTTCAAGGTCCCTTCCAACCTAAGCCATTCTATGATTTTGTTACTGTTTATCAGCTTGAAGCTTCATACTGATTATTATTGCTATTTGAAGAGCGTGCTCTTGATTGCTTGAATGTGGGCACTGGCATTTTTGTTTAGAAGGATGGTAAGTTAATCTTCAAAGAAAAGACTGTGAAGTTTTACAGTCTTCAAAGGATCCAAGCCGAAAAATAACCAAAAAAAGTTAGTCAAACAAGAAGACAAAGCCTATCGTGTTTGCAATGTTTTGTTACAAAGTCCTTTAGCTTGACATAATATTCTTTAAATAGGGAAAAGAGGCATATGTTACAATATTGCGAAAGGAATGTGGCTTTGCATTACTTTCAAATAATTACTACTCAAATGAGAAAGAAGAGGGGAGATGGTCCAGGCTTTCTGTATAATTCACTGTTATGTTAATATAGTGTTTCTAAACTAGAAAGAAAAAGAAAACAATTTATTTGGATTGAAAGTAATATTCAGTAAGAAAAGCCCAGGGCTCTGTGCTGTGTCACAACAGCTGTTGTACTGATAGGCTTGACATATCAAACTTCATGTCAAGGTGGAGAGATTACCTTGACTTGTTGTTGGGAGATAAACATCAACAGGATAAAAGCAAGAGAGAAAGAGAGCAATTCCAAGGATAATAAGTCATGTGCATGTAGAGGAATTTCATCTTTCTATGTATAGGAAATGAATTTGCACTTTCTCTTCCGGAACATTTCTCTCTTGGCCAGAGGAGCAATGCTGCATTTGTTAGGTGTCCCTGCAGTAAGTCTTAGAGAATGTGTTAAGATAAAGGTATAGAAAGCACTGAAGAGTGTGGAAAGAGTCACAGAGACACACACACATACTTCAGGCTACTCTGGCTTGGAGAAATGCTCACTGGTAAAGTGCATCTTCCATCCTTCTAGCTATCATCTTTGGAAACTGTACAGCTGCAAAGATCAGTGTAATTACCTGTTCTGTTACAGGAGACTGATAGTTCTTGTCTGTATCATATTTTTCATTACAGAAAGTGAATAGTAACTACAGAATTTTCAATTTCCATGGTAGTTAAATGGAGACAGAAGGGGAAAGCAACAAGGAAGGCAGGTGATGGTAGTGTCATTTTATCTGAGGATCAGTAGCACTTGTAACACTACTTGTCTAGTCAACTTTCCCTTATAAGATTTCTCACTGCTGGTAGTCACTGACAACAACTGACAGAAAGCTAGAATAGACAAAGAATCACCTCCCAGTGAGACCTCTCAGGAGGTCTTCAAACTAGGTCTTCAAAATTACAACACCTAGCCTATGCAAGCAGGAAAGTTCTGCCGCCTAATGTAGCTCTACAGCAGAGACAATACTGGTAGGAATTTTAAACAAACAAAAAAAAAAAAGCAGAGGTTAAAGTGGGCCATCCAGGAGGAATGGGTCAAATCCTGCCTGCTTTTCAGTAGCAAAATTTCCATTGAAAACAGCCATAATTTCACCTCAGTAAAGGTCGTATAGGTTAGGGCAGAGAATAAATAACAAAGATGCAGAGACACAGAGACACAGGCATATAGGTGGAATGCTAGCATACACATCTACTTTTCAAAGAAGAATGGCAGGCTGTACAGGAGGAAAAAGCATTTCTCTGATGTAGATTTACATTTCTGTCTTGCTAATAAATGGGTCAATGAAACAGCTGACTGCTCCCCTATTGTAGATGTGGGAGTTATTTACTTTCTAATCCTTTCCTTTTTAGCCCTGGCTGGACAAGAATGAAAATCCCTGGCATTAGGTATTAGAAGAGATGGAGAAAGCACAGGAACCAATTTACAGGGTTTCACTTGACTAGTTTTCTTCATTTGACTCCTATTAGGTCTCATAATGTATCCTCACCATTAATCAGCTAGGGATAGAAGAGGCAATGCCTGGTTGTTTTGTTTCACATGCATAAGAAGATGCATGTACACCACAGCTATCTCACTGGGGAAAAAAAAGGTCAGTACCTTGAAGTGTCTCCATGGGGACTTACAAGGTGCAAAGACACTAACCCTGGACCCTGGAATAGCTGTCAGCAGTCACAGAAAGTTTTGAATAAATCTCTGAAATAAATATTTGAGTTAGTGTTACCTTCAACATAAACTCTAAGGAAGATATCAATCCCTCTTGTAATCCCATTAGAAACAGCAGGACTGAAGGGACTGTGGAAGCAGCTGATATTGTCAAATGTGACCTTCTTTCAAGTAGTGAGATTCCTAGCACAAAACCAGAATTGTAGTGATCTAATACCTACTGTGGCCTTAACAGTAGCTATTTCTGGTGAACTCATGTTCTACCTGCTCCCAGATGCTCCTGGGGAGAAGACAAAGGTTTTGGGCTAAACAGCCCCTGAACCACCACTTCTTGTATCTTGCACTATAAAAGCTAAATTGATTCCTCCAGTGGCCCTATGCAGATATCAGAGCCTCATCAGTATGGATCTTGTATAACATTTCTGCATGTTATGCCAGTCACTAGCCAAGCTTGACAGCTCCTCGTTGCTGGGTCATTAGATAAAAATGTGAAAAAATACAAAATGTGTTGGTTGATTTCCATGAGATTTGATACAAATGTATTTTTAAAGTGTAGCCAGTAAATTGCAGTAGAGTTGGTTTCCATAGCAATGATGTCCACAGCAAGGTCATTGAAATTTGAGATTTTGTGACACAAAAAAATAAGACGTCCATACTCAGTCAGAACAAAAGTCCATCCAGACCAGTGTCTTGTCTCCAGCAGTGGCCAGTAATAGATGCCTTGGGCAGAATGTAAGAACAGGGCAAGTGTCATGCAATGTATACCAGAGATGCTGTAATAGTATCCACGGATCTGCAGCTCAGAAACTTTCTGAGTTAGGGATCGGCATTTTTGTTTTCAATAGTCCTTAATGGATTTTTCTTCCATGAGTTTAGTCTATTGCTCTTTAAACCTGTTTAATTTTCCGCACCACCTGTTTTTCTGTCTGCCTCTTTCCCACACTTCAAAAATCTTTACATGTATGTATATCAATACAGAGACAGGTAAGCCAAAATTCAAGGTGAGGTCTGCTCCAAGACTCCTAAGAGCAAATTTGAGCTTTGTCTTTTGCTAGAAGTTAAAAGCTGGTATGACAGGCTTAGCAGAAATTTGTCTCTCTTGTTACTAATTGAACAATGACCAATGAAGCCTGAGCAGCCCAATGGACTCGCTGAAAGCAAGGCTAACTCGTGGCGGTACTCTGCGTTTGGATTACTTCCAGCAGCTCTAGCAACCGTATGAGGAGAAATACATGAGGTTTCATGATGAACTGGACCCTGGGTGATCTAGAAACCTTTTCTCTTCAGACTGATGTCTAACTGCTCACTCTACTGGAGTGGGCAGTTGACTCCATACAGAGGGATATTGCTTCACTAGATTCTCACTAAAAGACACATTTCCCCAGCAAAACTGTTTTGGGAATGTGTGCATAGTGAATAATTCAATATGTTTTCCCTGTGCGTTGTTCATGGCTGTTTCAGAGCAAGCACATTGTATCTGTGAATGTCTCTGCTAATAGTGACTATTCAGCAAAAGGTTCATAAAACAAATTCTAGCACAAGACCTGCACCCTGCAGGAATTGAATGCCTGTTATTTGCAGTGGATTTTACCTTCTAAATTACCTGGATTTTCACCTGTTTCTGAGTGAATGTCTACAACTTTTCTGAGTGAATGTATGCTACATAACAAATGTCAACTATTGAAAACAGATGTCAGATATACTTATTCATCCACACTTAACCTCTCTCAACCACCAATACAGTCTGAAAATTAGGAACCATTTTCTAAAACACTATTGTGAACAGTCCTGGGTTGATGCATGTGTACATGAAGAATTCCAGTCTCACAGGATAACATTCCAGCAAAACATTTTTTTGACTGCATTGTGTTAAAACAGAAGCTATTTTACTACTTCGGTGTTACGGTTTGAGAAAGGATTGTAGGAATAGATGGGTGTCCTTATCAGACCTAACATATGGGCTGTGTGCCTTCCCTGATTTTTGAAAGTTTATTGAGAAAATGGGACTGATTCTGTAAGATTAACCATACTGATACCACTTTAATGTTCTCCTCGCCCTTGTGGTAGAGAAGATGGTATGATCTAAGGTGATCATAATTATTAAGGAGAAAAAAAGAACTATTCTAAATCTACTGCAGTAGCCTAGATCTCATCTTCAAGTATCTACATTTTCATTGTGACTATATGCAATTCACTGAGTTTCCTGATAGATCAAGCTTCTATTTTCAGCAGCATTGTGTTAATAAATATATTTTGACTGTTGAGTGCCCAGATATAGATCTAGGGCTAGAAAAAGACCTACTATAATGAGACAAAAACTGTTAAGCCCTCTCCCTCTTCTGCCTCACCATAATCACTCCTTCCATATTGCTGCACAGATTTCCACGATGGATTAGGCAGCATTGCCTTTAAGATTTGAGAGGATGTGTGTTTTTTTCAATTTATAACACTGTTTTTATCACCTTGTCCTTTCAAAGATTCTCAAATTTACTATGGGTTTCAGAGAGTTTGACTTGCAGCTACAGTCTCATGGGACAAAGGTCATCAGATTAATCTCTCCTGGCAACATCAGTAGATAACCTCAAAATATAAAGCACCCTGCAAACGAATCAAATGTTGGTTTTGTTTCATTCAAAGATAAAAGACTGAATCATTTTTTTTTAAAGAAATCAAACAGAAAAATACATGCCACATTATGAAGTTTAAGCATGAAACTGTTCAACAGTTTGGTTTCAAACTCCTTGTGAATAATCAGCAATAAAATCATTCTGCTTTTATGATGCACAGAAGGACACATTAAGGTCTAGCACAAAAGGCTTTGATTTTTTTTATCCTTTTCTTTTTCCTATTGGGTATGATATTACCACTTGGAGTGATTTAGCCAATTGGTATATGGCATCAAATATTTATTTTCTTTTATATCTTTTTCGCTACTCAAATTCCTGTAAAACTGCTTAGTGCAGGGAGCTGCTAAAACTGAGCTATGCAACAGATACAGAATGTCTTACCTTTGGTTAGCTGGTTTTGTCTTGATACTGAACATTGAAATTAAGGTTTAGGTGTACATCTATAATATTGATTCATGCTGAGAATTAGTTGCACTGTCCTAATATCACCCCTAGATACTTTGGAGCATAAGAGGAGAAACTAGAATTTCTGGTTTTAACTAGAATTATCTGAGGGCAACTTTAGAAGGTAAATGTATATGGAATGTATTAGGATACAGTGAAAGTTACATGTCTCAGGCAAGGTTTGCTGCCAAGTTACAAGAAGCCCCTTGTATCACAGGCACTTAAAATATTAAGTTTTCAAACAGAATTTTTTCTGAGTTACCCAAATAAATGTTCCTACAACTAAGACTTAATACAAACTTGCTTCAGGTTTTGTGTACTTTCTAAATTGCACTGGACATAATCCGTGTAGATCTAGACATACTGTTTTCTGGAAGGTTTCTATGCCCCTTCTTGACACCACTACCCACAAAGAGCTAGTTCCCTAGCATATAGGTATCAGGAACAGAAGAGAGCAGTGAAAGATATAGAGTTGTAAAGTGGAATCACAAACGAGGCAGCTAATGTCTAGAACCAAAAGCTCTGCCTTAAGTTTAGTCTCTTTTTGCTACCCAGACCTACCCAGAGCTATTAACAACAGTTCTGTTTAGTGCTAAAATGTTACTCAAAATAAAAAGAAATAAGTCTATGTTTCCAAATTTAGTCAAAGTCTTGCTGGAAACTAATACAGTGAACTATGTGACAGTGCATCTTTGTCCTGCAACGTTTCTGGTTCCATACTACAGTGAGCCTCTGTACCTTATGGCAGTAACAAAGTACTAGAAATAAAGTAGAGAGCATGGAAGGGAACAGGAATCCTCTGCTTGTGTCATTGGGTTGACATATGAGAGAAAATAAATTTTCAGGAACAGGAAGAACAAAAAATTATGATTTTTGCAATCACTTAAACTAAATTAAGAGAAAGGTAAATACGCCATTTTGTACAAGGATGAGTTCTGCTTCTAGAAAAAAAATTGTGCCAAACAACTCACCAGGTTTGATGTGATGCTCGCTGGAAGTTACTGAGCCACACCAAGAGATTTTTCAGAATAAACCTCATAGTTTAGAAAAAGGTTTCTTGCTTGTATCTACATTACATGTTGGTGTCACATTTCTTTACTCTTTCTGCCATCTCTGATCACTTTTGTAGATTCCTTGCCTTATCTTCCCATCCTTTGTCCTGATCTCATGAGGAAAAATAAGGCTTATTAAAAGTGTTCTTCTAATTAGGGATACTGAATATTTGCTCAGTTAGATGCAAACTATTACCAAAATTCATTTATTTCTCTTCATCACTTTTTTGTTTCCATTACTATCCCTTTGCAAGAGTCTGATTTTGCATTGTAAAAAATAATGGCTCTACCACAATTTTTAACACACTGTGTTTTCTCAGGAAACATAAACTACTTCTTATTGTGATCAGTATAAAACACAGCTCCGATCTCAGGCACTAGAAATGGCTTGCAGTTATAAATTATTGTGGTTAGAAAAACATTCTGTAACCAGACTATATAGCAGTTTTCATTGGAGTATGTTTGGTGTTTTGGAGAATCATTGGGGCAGTTTAAAATTTAAGTATTAATATCCCAAGCTGAGAGATGCTAAAAACATGGGAGAAACGCTTTGAGATTGGAGCTTTGAAAAGCTCACTGCTTAAAGTACACTCAATTTACTTTGTGCAAATCTGTGTCCAGCTGGGGACAACACAGGTTCACTACAATGAGGAAGGACAAGATGTAGCAGCCTGGAGAGCCGTGAGGATGTAAAGCTCAGAACAGGGATGTAATAGGACATATGTATTTTCTGACTGACTTAGATACAAGATTTTCATTGTATTGTAGTTCTGCCTGAGTAGTGTAGACTATAAACTACATCGTCACTTTTAATAGAGACTGTGTTTAATTGTATTATACACAATTATATTGTAGTTCTGCTTGAGCAATGCAGACAATGGTATTCATTATTATATTTAACAGAAAATGTATTTAATTTTCTAGTAAGTAACCTCATTGAAATTGAAATAGGCTACTAAAATATTTTAAAGAAAAGAAATTACCTTTGGCTGTAATATTTTTGCAAAATAGAGCTGCCCATATTCAATTAAGTTAATTTCCTTGTAAGCCAAACTGCAGGAAAAAGTGATTTGCTTTTAATTTTGTGTAGAATTGTTTCACATTTGATCTAAACATTACCGTGTTTTGTGCCCTAGTTATGAGCTTTCTGTATAATACAAAAAACAGAAGCATCCATGTACATATGTAGAAGTAATTACACAAAAGCTTTATCATCCAGCTCAGTGACTGGCACAGAGATCTGTATGACTAGGTTTCCCTCCCATGGTAAGACAGCAACAGAGAAGAATAAAGTGTACTACTAGGAGCTTACGGAGTCTGAACATGGCCAGAATGCATACCTAGATCTAGAAATCTGGAGGGTCCAGAAATCCAGAGGGTCTCCCACATCCTGTAGATTGAACATTAGCCACAGAGCTGTGTGTGTTTAAAATACATCAGGAAACATATTGGATAATAGGCTTGTTTAAAGAGCGACAATTTACAAATAGCTACTGCTTATGTGCAGGAAGGCAAATATGTTCACTGTCACCTAGGTCTGGTCACAATGTCCACATGAATTAAGGTGGTACTTTCTGAATAGAACAAAGGACGTCCTAACCTGTGTTCTCGCATCTACTGTCGGGCTGCACTTTCACCCTGCCTGTGCAAGACAGACAGCACAGTATTAAAGTAAATAGAAAAAGAGTAGCTAGAAGGAAACATGACCATGACTCTTTCCATTTCTGATCTCTGCAAGAACTCTGCTGAGTCCTTTCTATTTTTTTTTAAAATCTCTTCCTACTCATATCACTTTTCCTCCCACTGCTTCATTTTCTCCTTAGAAAGAGAAAGAAGAGGTAAGGGGAATTCATTTTCATTTAAAAAATATTAATAAAAGCTAAAATCTAAAAATATAAATTCCAATAAAATTTTCAGTAGAAAACAATGGATTTTCTTTCAGTGGCTCTCACAGGAGCATTTTAAGAATGAGTTCAGAACTGCATGTTCATTGTGTTTGGATCAAGAAACTGGAGAAGGAAAGGCAATGGTTTATTTTATTTCATTTACAATTTGGTAAGATCAAGGACATTCCAGTGTGAATCAGGGCCTCATTGTGCTGGTCATTGTAAGCACAAAATAAAAGGACGGTCTGCACCTCACGGGATTTATTACAACTTTCAAAATTTGACAGTAGTAACGTGAATCTAGTTTGAAGGAGCAGTTTTTGCTAAGTTATGTGCTACAACCTTATTTTCTTTGGAGCTAATGATGACTATCCATTGTGGATCATTACTGCTATTTTTCTTTTTTCTTATTGTCAAAAGGAAGCCTCTGGAGCTGGCGAGCTTTTTTATGGGCAGCAAAGGTTAGTATTGAGATTTGCTGAAGGCCAGAAAAGCAGGGCATTCCTACTTGTAATTCACATCTTACTTCTGCTTGCATTGCAGTTCCCAATACTTCACATGCTGCCAGATTTATTGTTGGGAAACTGATTTAAAATTGATCATAATAAAAAATTATTCTAATTATATATAAAAAAATAAATCCTAAAAAGCTCAACTTGCTTCTTCCTGCCAGGCAAATTCCAACAAATAATTCATGAAGCAGAAAATTGCTTTGGATGGCATCACATTCATAACCTAAATTTTATATCTGTCTTAAACCTTTGAAATAATGGTCATGTGTAGCCATCCTTGACTTTAAGATTTAGGAAAGTTCGTTTTTGTTTTAAGCTAGCATCAGGCTGAGATTTTTGGCCTCTGAAATCAATGGAAATTTTGCAAGTCACTCTAGAATGTAGGGGAGAAGAGAACAATATCAGAAGAATTTCTCTTCCTGTGAGCAACCATGTAAACTCAGTCCTAAAGGAAGAGAAATAATTTCTCCAGTAGTTAGGGAATAACAAAGAGAAGAAAACTGCCACGTGGAATTTAAATAGCCACTCCAGGCTTAGGAACAGAGCCGTCAGAGAGCACAGTCCAGTTAGGAGCACTGGCACACCTAGAAAATCCAGGGATACAAAAGTCTCTCTCACTTTATGGTAAAGGAGTGCCATCTATTTAACAGCACCCAAGAAAGCAAATTCAGAGGAAAGGATTCCAATTCTGAAGCAGCCTTCAGTCCCATTCTTCGTCCATGTACCCACCATGGTGGGTTTCCCTGCTATACATTAGCCTGTATCTCCAGCTCCTTCACTCTGCCTGACTATAAAAGTCTCAAACTGCAGTTCAGTCCAAGACCCTTTGAGGGAAAGGTACACAGCAGAAGACAGCTGGTGGCAGTCCCAGGCTAAGGGAGAGAGAAAAACAGACATCATGGGCTTGCCTACATATTACAGCAGAATGGAAAGAGTTTACTGGTATGTTGGAGAAATTCCAGATCTCACTGTCACACACTAGCACCTGCATATGAGCACTGGATGTGACGACAGGCACAACTTATGCCTCCCAGCATCACAGCTTCCTGCTCAGCAGATGAACTAGCCCCTTTCTAAATGAAACCTACCAAAACTTTCTGCAGTGAGACAGAGATTCTGAAGCAAATCTAACTTCCGTAAAGCTGAGAAAAATGAATGATATGGCTCCAGTAAGCTTTAGAGCTACATAATTCTCATTACATTCGAAGGAACAGAAGAGAGTAGAACACGATACCACAGGACCAGAAAAGAATCCAAGAAAGGCACATGGTTTCTGAGCACTACATTATATTTCAGTTCCTATCTTGCTTTGACAGCACCATTACTAATAACAGAGTGTTCTAGGATTTCTCTCTACAAAGAACAGTCACTGTGCATTAAAGGTTTCAAAATAGTTTCTTATAACAGAAATAGTTTGCCCTGTTGTCCTTGGCTGTAATTTTCCCCACTCTACATGCTTTCTGCTAATGCAGCATTTTAGTGCTGCAGTTGTATTAACATAGTTTACAAAGCGCTTCAGGACCATTCAGCTTGAGAAGCGCTATATTAATTTTAAATATTCTTCAATAAGTAAGTTAAACAGTAAACCCTGTATTGAATCAATGTCTCACAAGGTCTTATAGGAATTAATTCAGCTAGTCTTGGATATGAGCCCTTGTTGCATGGACTGAAAACTGGCTGAAGGCTTGTAAACAAATTGTAAAGATTAATGACACTGCATCTTGTTATGAGTCTTCTCAAACACATTTTCTGGGTGCTTTGAAACAATAAGTATTTATGCTTACACCACTGGAAATGGGGAATTACTGGAGGAGTTCTCCCAGTTTTGCAGAGTGGGAAAAAGAAGCCTGGAGTATCTCTGCAATGCACCAGTCAGGGTTTTAGTGAGAATTCAAACTCCATCTAATACCCTAGTTTCAAGATCATCCTTTCAGACAAACTTTCCTCACGTATCTTTGGATATATTGGTACTAAATATGCTTCTACCAGTTCTATATTTGGTTTGAATTAACATATTTCTTGAGGTTTAATATTAGTCAAAACAAAAATTAATGGTAGTTTCTCTCCATAATATTTCCATCACTTTCTCTCTTGTTTTTGTCATAAAAGATTTAATATCAAAACATAAAGCACACCTTATAAAGCTTATTTTCTGTGTTGATATTTAAAAATATTTAGAAAACATCAGAACAGTAGTAGCTGACAGTATCCTCCCTGAAAATGACCAGAAGAAAATGCTTATGGAAAGAATATGAAAAGGATGCAAGCATATACCTTCCCTGTCCATAGTACATAGAACAAATATTAAATCAGTGATTAAATTAACATTTTGGAATAACAGCTTGCAATGTCCATCTATTTTTCCAGTCACTTTTTAAGTCCTGTCACAATTTTGGTGTCTTTATTCTATGACATTGAGTTCAACAGTTTAATTACACACCAATTAAATAATTGCTTTCTTTTATTTTAAGTTTTTCGGGCAATTTCACTTAACAATATGTGTTTCTTCTGTTATAAAAATCTGCATAATCATGCCTTATTCAGCACCTCATGGCATTTGTCCCATTATGTTTTGCATGTATTCTCCCCATCTCTCTTTTTATGAAACTATGCTCTTCTAAGACTAACAGAGTTTTGGACAAAAGCATAATGAAAAGCTTCTTGGAAGTGAAAATGTCAAATATCAAGAGGATGACACATTACCAAAAATCTCAGGTAGATTTGCAAAGCATAGATTACTATTTTGTTAAAGAAAAGCTTTATTGACTGTTCCTGAGAGTGTCATATTTATCCACTTCTATTATTTTTATTATCACAGCTTCAATCACTTTGCTTGATGAGAAAATCAGTCTTATTTGTTTGTAGATTTCACAGTTTGATTCCTCCCACTCCCCACATACCCCACAGAGTCCTTTTGAAAATGGGCATTAGGCTTGCCACCTGCTCTTTATCAGGTATGAAGACAAGTTTATCAGTAGTTCATCTAGAGCAGTTAGTAGTTCAACAGCAACTTTGAGAATTCTTGAGTTAATACCGTTGCTTTCCTATGTTTTTTGTTATTTTACATTTTATTGATATGTTCTAAAGCCTCTTCTGCTGTCATTTCACTTTAAGACAGTACCTTTGAGGTGTCCCCTATAAGTAAAGGCTTCAGTGCAGCGACCTCTCTAAGCTCCCATATGGTTAACACTAGCGTAAGCAGTTCTTTTAGCCTTTCTGCTATGGTCACCTCATCCTCCATAGCTCAGCTCTCTGTCATCTGTACGGAACTGGGAAGGATGCCTGATTTTTCATGTGTTTCACAGAGACTTTATTGTCAATTTTCATGCCTTTAGCAACATGCTTCTCAGAATCAGTTTTGACATGAGCTTATATTTTTGTATTACACTTACTAGAATTTTTATGCATGTTATGTTTTGCACCTTTGGATATGGCTTCTGTGCATTGAAGGATGTCTTTTGACTTAAATTGCCTCCTTCTTACTGTCATCTAACCACGCTTTTTGGTAGGGATAAGCATTTACACTGAGGACGCAAAATGGTGTCTTTAAATGCCCTTGAAGGCATTTTGCGCTTTTAATTACCTGCCTTCATTCCTTAAAACAGCTTTCCTGTTACCACATAGTTCCTGTTTAGAAGTTAAATTTTGCTATAGTAATTTCTTATAGAAGTTCTTCTGTAAGGCTGCTGAATTTGAATAAATGGTGATTACTGGTTTTCCTTTTGAAGAGAGTTGCTTCAAGGAATAGTCACCAGTATTTTCTAAAAATTTTGCTCAGTGCCTTATCTCGACACTTAACTAACATTAATGGTGAAAAAAGTGAAGTCTCTTTATGTCTGTGTTTTCAGTCCTTAGAGGCTCTCTTTATCACTCACAATACTGTGCAGTCATTACTACTATCCTGATGATGTAGCCAAGACTTTACATAATATTCTCCCCATTTAAACATAAAATTGTAGGGCGAAGAATTTCTGTGATGTAAATTTTGCGATTTTATTTTTAAAGTTTTAAAGTTAATTTATATTAACCATGTACACTAATCAGTCAGAGTTTTGTCCTTATGCCTTTCTCAACAAAAAGCACCACGCTTTTTTGCCTTTTTTCTGCTTTACATTGTTGTATGCCACTAATTGTTAACCTTCCACCAAATGTCTGAAATGAATGTTACTTCAGCTGTCCCACTCCTGGCTGCAGTTTTTCCACTTAAACTCACTGTTCCACTTAAACTCACTCCCAGTGCTGCTGCTACTCACATGAACATTCAACAGCTCCACAGCAATACTCTCTAGGAAACTGTCCAGATGGCTCACAAAATTTGCTGCTTCTGCACCTGGCAGAGAAATCATCATGCATAATGTATTTATGTGTTTTTTTTTTAATAAAACATTTAGTTTATAAAATAAATAAATCAGGAAATAAAGCCTTTTTTTCCCTTTTCATTAGCCTCTTGTTATGGAGAGTGTTTTTATGTTGTTTCCTGAGGGAGGCAGAACAGAGAGAGTAGAGACTCAAGAACTTGCATGAACAATTGAAAAGCTAATTAATTATCTTCATACAAGTATTTATTTAAAGCTCTTATCTACCTATATAATTGTTGATAATTGTTAGACTTTTTAAATATGTTCACTTTATATCAAGCTTTTGTGCCTGTGGTTTCTTTGCATTTGACCCCATCTTTGTGTGTCTAGTCTCTTGTCTTTTACCTGGTCAGAAGGCTGAGTTGGCACACACACACACAGACAAACACACGCACACACACACACACTGAATCTGCTTGTATGAATGAACTTAGTGAGTGACAAATGCACATAACATCTTTCATGCACAGAAGTACTGAACTTGCATGATGCAATGCTAGGTCTACAGTAGGAACAGCTTTAGAAGTTCAGTTGGTGCAATACAGTCAAAGAGACTAATTAATAAAGCATTTGCAATATCATCTTCTTTGCAGCCTTCTAATATCTTTAAAATGTAAGATATACCATTTACCTAGAACTTAATATACTGTTCTGATTATCATTAGTGTAGGTTTTAGTGTACAACAGCTTAGTCTTTTTTATGTAGCCGAATGAAAAATTTAACAAGAACTAATGCTGAAAAGAGTCTTAGTTGTCGCATTGTCATTGACATACCTTCTGAGTGGGATAATCACAACCAGAAGCAATCATAAACAGTGATTTTACAGAGCTTATAGAAGCACACAAACTATTCAATTAGGCCTGTAACATTAGTCAAACCTCTTTCACCAGCGGGGAACAAATACGCCTGCACTCATGCATTTGAAGAGTGGAACAAGGAGTTCGTCTCCAAGATCATTTACACTTTCACTTCAGATTTCTTCCATTCTGTTGTATGCAGCCTTGGGTGCAATAGGCCAACACGTTGTAGCCTTCCATACTTTATTGTTCTCTGTTCCTACAGTCCTTGCATCCACATAGCATCAGAGCTATGCCCTTACTTCCTTTGTACTACTTTTTCTTTCAAAAAAAGACATGAATTCCCTTTTCCTATGAGTCACTCTAAGAAGAATTCTAAGAGCTGACAGAGCCTTGCTCCATCTGATGGCATACAGCTCCAGAGACGATTAGGGAAGGTGACTAGTGTCTTGAGATACTTATTACCTTACAAAAGCCTATTGACACTATTGAATATGTGTTGGAAAAGTGATTGGAAACTCAGTTTTAGAAAAAGATGGTTCATACCATGCCAGTAAGTAAACGACTCCATATTGACCTAGCATGCTCTGGAAATAATTTTGTATAAGATATCAGAAAAGGCTGCCTGTTCTGGCTGTGTTAAGATCTCTCTTTCCAGTTCTCTTAGTTTGTCTTTTGGAGTGCATGCAGTAAGGTTACAGGCAGATGAAGGTACTAGAGATGTTTTCCTACGTTTGTTTTGCAATGCAAAGGTACAACTGTAGAACCTATAAACAAAAACAGGCCAGAGAACAATAAGGGAGATAAAAATATTGCAGACATATAGGGTCTAGGCCATTCCCTAATTCATCTTCTGTTTGATGGAAGAAGGTCCACAAGGTCCACAGTAAGTGAAGGATGGGCATGCTGTAATGAAGCTGTCGGCAGTAACAAAAGTCATTTGTGCATGGCCTACCACACTAAATTACTAGTGACTGCCTGAGCCAGAGCTCTCATCAGTCATCCCAAACACAGCTGCTGGGCAGGGTGATGTGGACCATGGGGTAAGATGTCATTATTCTCTCAGAGATGCTTCTGCTGGTTCTTCATCATCTCACATCCTTCCTCTACATGAGTTATCATTGACCAAGTCCTGTTATTTTTTCAGGTACAGAGCCATAGTACATACAGTAACACCGTTATTCTTCCTTACAGTCATCCACCTCTGAATTATTTCTTGCCCTTCCAAATGAGTTATTGTTCAACATTTAAGCATCTAAGCTCTTTCTTTTTTCAACTTGTGTCCTGAATATCAATATTTGAAAATAAAAAGGAATATTCCACTTAAATCTGTGCTTCCTAGAGTAAAATTACGCACGATACCTTCTCTAAAACTGCTCAATGGCCCACTTCTAATTAGCCTTCTTTTGTTGGTTTACATATACAATTTGTTGTAGAGCAAGCCCTAGACAAGAAACAAATCCAAATGTTACCTGTCTGAATGCAAGGGCAATCCTCCATGTCAAAAAGTAAGATTGGTCATCTGTGTAACAGAAATTAAATTTCAGCCACATATCCCATGATAATAACCTTCAGAAAATGTCAGTCACAGGGAGGAGTGTTTGTTCAAAATTAATTCTCTGGAATTAATTTTTCTGTACAAGAGAGAAAGACGGTATGTTGTTTATATAATCAGGACTCTAATTATATTCTTTCTCATGAACTTCTCATGCTTTGACATTTATTTTACATCACTTCCACTGTATCAGTCTCAGAATTAAACCAATGCTGAAACAATTACACCTGAATCTGTCTCCCCTGGGTTAACCTAGTCCTAGGAACTGTCTCTTCTATAAATGAGCTGCGCAGCATCACGATAGGATTCACATTTCCGGTGAAATGAGGTGTTTGCTAAGAAAACTGATATTCAGTGCTTTTGGAACATCAGCTACCATTTTAGCCATATATATAAAGAATAACAACTTGGTATCACCTTCAAATCTTCTATCCTGAAATTTGTGGTTCCACCTCCAGGCTCTATACAGACACTACAAGCTACCTATGAGCCATGAAAGGTTCTGGGGCAAAACAACAGTGAACGGATGCTATGTCTGCATGATCCTTTTTTAGTACTTGTGTATTTTCCACAGATTTCTGCACTTGTTTCTCTTTAGAGTTGCATTCAATGGATAGCTTCCATTTGTCAAAACTTAAACACTTCAGTCTAAGTTTCGTTGAAAAGCTGCACTTTCTATGTGAAACTTTGTGATAGGAACTGCAGTGGACACGCCAAAGACAACCTGACAAGCTGCCTTTTGACAGGTATCAGAACTGGTCAGAACAGAGCAAGGTCGTTTTGTTTGCTCGTCTTACAACTGCTCATAGGTTTTCCAATAGTAAAGTATAGAGTACCCAGACCAGTTCTAATGAAAAATTGCATTGTGTTTCGGTCTGTCATATCTGTAAAATAAGCCTTCATATATAAATGTAATTCACCTTCATATTCCATTTTTGGGAACATGCCGATAAAATTTTGCACTATCCATCACCTCTAACTTGCAGCACCGTAGGCTCTGTAAATTTGAAATTACTTGATTACCTACAGCAAATATGCTTTGAGACTCCAACAATAGAAGTTTCTATCATCTTAAAAAAAAAGATATAGTGAGGTGGGGCTTGGCCTCTTCTCCCAGGTAACTAGTTGTTAGGACAAGAGGTAAAGGCCTTAAGTTGTACCAGGTGAGATTCAGGTTGGATATTTGCAAAAAATTCTTCTCAGAAAGAGTAGTAATGGATTGGAACAGGCTGCCTAGGCAAATGGTGGAGTCACCGTCCCTGGAGGTTTTCAAGAAAAGGGTACATGTGGCACTTAGGGACATCATTTAGAGAGCATGATGGTGATGGGTTGATGGTCTAGATTATCTTAGAGGTCTTTTCCAACCTTGATGATTCTATGATTCTGTGAACGCACCCCTGACTTCAGAAACATCTCTTTGTCTGGTGTAACAGATGGAATTGAGTGAAAAGAATTTACCGAGTAATATCAACACTTTTATTGTAGAATCAAAGAATAATTTAGGTTGGAAGGAACCTTCACACAGTATCCTCCCCCTAAAAATACACAGCCTGTTTTCCTGAAACTATATGCATCAACCCTTTCCATTTTAAGAACGTCTCTAATGATAAATTTTGCTTTTAATAATTTTTGATTCCATTCAGGGCACATTCTCTGACCTGCTCATTACTGAATGAATGTCCAATATCATCAGCCTGTTCTGTAGCTAAAGCTTCTAGGCACATTAAGAGAAAGTACTCAAGCAAAACAACTTTCAGTCAAGAAAAAAAGACCTAAAAAAGGGAGAGGAAAGGGAATATTATCAGTTTTAGAGATTTCAAATTGATTTGAAAGTTATTTCTGGAAGTCTAAGGGGAAAAAGATAAACCAGAACTTGATTAAACTCAGATGTCCTTTTTGATCCAATACCTTGAGTATAAGGCCACTGTCTTAGTTTCTAACAGTAGTTACTTCTCTCACAGTGTCTGGTATGAAGCTGTGTTTTGTTTCCAGAAGAGAAACAACTGATAACACCTGGCAGTGTTGAACACAGCCAAGGACACATTTTGTTCCTCAGTGAAGCAGTTAGAAGGCATAAGGAGCTGGGAATTGGGAGGGGACAGGACCAGGGCAGCTGACCTAAACTGACTAAAGAGCTATTCCATACCACATCACATCATGTGATTTTTACGGAAGAGGAATCTTCTTGCTCGGAGGGAGGGGCTGCTGGCCGGTTGGGTATCAGTTGTTGGTCCCTTGCTTTGTGTATTATTTATTGTTTCTTATATACATATATATGTACTGGTATTTCTTTTATTCTCTCTACTGTCTTAGTAAATAGCTTTTATCTCAGCCCACAAGTTCTACCGTATTTATTCCTTAATTCTCTCCTCCATCCTACTTGGGAGGGGGGAGGCTGAGCGAACAACTGTGTGGGACTTAGCTGTCTGCTAGGTCAAACCAGGACAGCCATATACCCCTGTCTGCTACCATTCATTCTAGATGACTGACTTGGACTATTACAAGGAAGAACAGGGTCTGTCTGGCTTCCTGTTCTTGCATGCAGTCTTTAAAGTGAGGGCTAAGAAGTCCCTATGAAGAAATCTGTATATTACTCAAAGAAATAATTTGTTTTCCTGTGCCTGGATTTTAACTGAATCCTAAAGTCAATTAGAATAAAAGAAACAGCATGATTGTGAATTTGCAGCTAGCCAAGATCACCTCAGCAAAGCTCGGAGAGGGAGCTGTCTCTGTGGGAAGGCCTGACCTTCCAGGCCAACCCCTTTCTTCTAGTTCCTTCTTTCATGGCAGATGAATACAAACTTCAGTGCAGAGGAACAAGTAAGTGACTGCTGGCTAGAGAGAATGGCAATTTGTGACGAGGGATGAAAGGCACTTCTGTGCTCACACAGGAACAGTCGGTGTATTTTTCTTCTCTCTCCCATCAAGCAGCAACAAAGCTGCTTCTCTAGCCACCAATTATTCATCACAACTTCATTGCAACAGAGATAAAATAAATCAAATATACATACCTCCATGCCTGAGACCTAATAATTCACCAACTCTAACCCACTTAACAGCCCACCCCCCAGTCAGATTGTAATGGCCATTATTAAATGATACAATTGCAACATCAATAGAAATTGGACTTTCTATATGCTGCTCAAGTACAGCTTAATGAATGGAAGAGTCAACCATTTCAAAAATAAAAAAAGGGAGTAAGTTTCTTTTTAGCATAGTTCTGTATTATCAGAAAAAGAGCCACAGACTATAAGCCTCCCTTCTCAAGCCACTATACCCATTCAAGCCAAACGTCTACTCCTTTGCTTTGGCTACTAATTGCCAGAACTTTCTTTATTTCATGTAATTTTGCCTTGCAGTGTTCCTGTGCTGTCTGTATCACGGCTTTAAATTTCTACAAGTGATTCTAGCTGCAGGAGCAGTTCAGGTTCTGTGACACTCTTGACAGTTAGGTCTGTGTTCCCATATTCTCTGCAGTATCAGTTGCAAAGCTATAACATGATACTAATCTCGGCTAGTTTAGTACCACATCTCTGCAGGATGTTGCCTACCCCACAGCAGGGCCCACAGGAGAGAAGGAGCCTGTTCAGTGAGTGATTCTTATCTACTGCAGTGCAAGGAAAACATTTTAGCTGAAAGCACCAGTGAAGGCTAATTAAACTGAGACAGCTGACTTTGCACTGGAACAGAAGAATAACCATGAGCAGTTGGGAGTCTATAAAAGCTTACATTATGCACTGATCTATATAGATATGTTGATTGCAAAGGGAAAAGATGTATGCTGACTTCTTGGTTTCCATTTTTGGTTTCACTGTCTCCACAACTAAAATAAGATTGTTCACAGTGAAGTTACCCGCGTGTTTTCCATGCACGAAAAACATGCATGACACATGGATGACCTTGATTCTGTGCATATACATACTATGGTTTGTACTTCATAAATTACTTTGTAAAGTTTGTTGGACGCATTACGATCTTGGTTAAAATGTCAATTAGCCATCTGTATTTTTGAAATGCGTTTTGCCACATCCTCAAGTAATAAAGTTTCTTCTAAGAGACAGTAGCAACCCTGACAGGTTTCTCAATGTCAGCCTGCTCTGAGAATGCAAACTAATGTACAGACTGTGCTGAACTGGTCAGTGCCACCTTCAGTCAGGCCCGAGACAGTGTTGAACAACTAGAAAACACGTAACCTGAGTTAACAGATGGATCCTATTTTCTCTTATTCCCTTGCCTGCCCTGCCTTAACACAATTTAGTCTGCAAAAACTCTTCTCTGAAATCACACAGTGAAAGGTTTTGATAAGCTATCACTGTGTTAGACATCTCTCCAAGGAAAGTCAGAGTAAAATGTACAGAGACAAGGCCTTGCGTTCGTGCATATGAATTCAGAAATATAACAAGTTGCCTTTCTCCTAGGATGTGAAAATTCAAGCAACCTAGACATGGCTGATGTGACTGGAGCTCACAAATTGAAGCTTTGCTCCCAAAGCCTTGGCAGCCTTCCTTTTCTAATTGGCATATGTGATTACTGTAAGGGCGGGGCATTTTTGTTATTTTTTTTTCTCTCAGTTTTCTTCATCAAATTTGAAGTACAGGCTGATGGAAACTGCTGTTGAAAGGTGTTCCTACTGTGATGAAGTCTTCCTGTCATTAATTTCAGCATTAATAAATTATGTCTGTACATCGAAAAATATATAATTCACAGAAAAAAAATTTTTTTTTTTGTTTTGTTCTTGTTTTTTGGGTTTTTTTTTGTATCTAGCAATAGTAAAGAGTTATAGTAGATACAAGGCACAAATTTTAATAAGATTTTACACTCTCTGCTGTGCTTAACATAAGCAAGAGCATGTGACCAAGAAGTCTGCTTTCTGGCCCCTTCTCAAAGCCATGCAACCAAATCATCTAGTTTCGTATATTTCAAGTGCACTGTCTACAGGGTAAGATTTGGCATCTGATTTTCCTAAGCAGCTGCACATTTGCAACTGTCCATGAAATCGGTATCTCTAGTGTCTCAAAAAGGTGCCCAGACTGCAGGATTTTCTTTGAAAAGCAAGAAAACAACTTTATTTCTTTGAGGAAAGAGAGTGAGTATGATAATAAAAATACCTCTCAATTTATCT
This sequence comes from Penelope pileata, assembly GCA_013396635.1. Taxonomy (NCBI): domain Eukaryota; kingdom Metazoa; phylum Chordata; class Aves; order Galliformes; family Cracidae; genus Penelope; species Penelope pileata. The sequence continues at coordinate 724,768 of WBMW01004291.1, read as the reverse complement.
TAAAATGAACAGCTTATATCTGAATCAGAGAACCATAAGCATTTCCAATAAAGTGAAATATAGAAATGAATGAAACTAGCTGTTCAGGACCCAGTTTCCTCTATTGTCATTGCATTGACAAATTCAGATACAGAGGCCCTTTCGTTTTTCTCCTGGTATTTTCATAGAGGATTTCAGGCACTGCTTTGTCACCAGATGATTCTCAAATGATGGGCTGAGTAACTGTAGATCCCAGGTGAAACAAGCCAGTTTGTTAAGGCTGGTTATTTCCTATATCAAACATAAATCATTCTTATTTGGCATTCACTGTGCACAGAGTTGTGTTTCTGGATCAAAAGCCTCCTGGGATACAGACTACTGAGAGGCAGACTAATATTGTAGATGTTATTTCTTGTAGCTCGAGAACCTTGTTCAGAGGGCTTCCTCAATTCCTCAATGGCAAAGCAGATATTTAGGGGTAATGCTATCAGCATAAAATGTTAAATGAACAGTTCATACTCTGTAACCGTATGTGGCAAAAAATATGCCTGTGATTTTTGTTTCAGTTATGTCTATCCTAGAAATTAGCGTTGAGGAAGATACACAAAATAACAGTATAGGAAAACAGCATCTGTCCCCACATAGCATTGTGATGGTTTATGAAGCCACATATCAATCTCTGTAGATCATTTCCCAGACAGAAAATTTACATCAAGAATAGCAAGGATTAAGCTACCTCCTCTGTAATATACAGGAGAATCAGGATCAAAGGTGGGAACAGTTAGCTGTGCATGCAGAAGCGCAATAACGATTTTGCTATACTGCAGCAGATCAGTACCTTTCCCTACAGATTACCTGAAGCCGAGTCCATTCTTCACTAAATGAGGCTTTCAAAAAACGCCTGCCACTCTGCATGAGAATAGAGGTGTAAAGCAACCTGCCCAAGCTCCAACATACATAATAAGTTCTTGTTGTGTAAACTTGCACCAGATTTTCATCATTACTTAAGTAGTTGTCTATAGTTGAATGGTGTTGAAGTGGCTGTCACATTCAGCACTAAAAGTAGTATCTTAGTTGTTCAAAAAAAAAAAAAAGCACTTCCACTGAGCTAAGTAATAAAGTGCCAAAACCACCCAAGTGCATCAATGGAATCAGAATAAAACCTGTGTAAAACTGAAAAGCAGCGGGTAATTTATGAAGGCAAAGCAATTATCAGAGATCGGATTCTGTCAAGGACATAGGCGCAAAACAACTTGAGTTGTATGTAAAATTGCAGGATTACCTTCAATGACCATAAAAGCTTAGGACATTTGTTCTATGTTTCTGGAAATATGGGAACTCTGGCATAGCAGCAGCTGTTTGGTGCCACATCACCTGGTTAAGATAAAGTATGAGAGTGATTGCTTTGATACAAAGGCATTGAAAAAAACAGAGAGAAACCATGCACATAAAATAGCTTATGTAAATTGCCTCTGTTGATGCTTCGAAACACAGCTTAGATGGATTAATCAATGTTAAAGGAAATAGCCAGCAGAATAACATTTCTATGATGTGTCTAGGCTTCTCTTCAGGGAACGAATATTTTGGTCCTGGGCCATGTCTCTTGATTCATCTATGGAGTTAACGGATCAGGTACCATCAAGCATTGTAAAAGATAAAAAGCTCAGTTTGGATGCTGGGAGCTTGGATGTGTCAGGAGAAGTGTCAGGTTGCTGGATTTTTGCAACCAGTCTCCAGCAGCATTTGGAGTAGATCATTAAATTTTCCCATGTGGACAGCTGTTTGCATACCTGATAGTGATGACTGTATCTCTGTGGTTTTGTACACTTGATTGAAATATGTTTCCATTAAGTATTACATGATAGCAATGATGACTTAATATTCATATTACAAATCTACTGAAAGATGTCCTTTATCCTTCTCCTCTTGGAGCCATATGTTTTATGTATCATTTTGATTAATCAATATGTATGAAACAGCAACTCTGACACGACTCTTATTAAAAAAGCAATAAAGGCCACATTCTCTGATGTCAGTCCCACACAGTCGTTCACTCACCTGACTCCCAAGTGGGATGGGGGAGAGAATTAGGAGAAAATACAGTAGAACTCATGAGTTGGGATAAAAGCTATTTACTAAGACAGCAAAGGAAGTAAAAGAAATAACAGTAATTCTGTATATATATATATATAAATAAATGACACATAAAGCAATTGCTCACCACCCACTGACCAATGCTCAGCCAATTCCTGAGCAGTGGCCCCTCCCCAGCTAACTCCCCTCCCTTATGCTTACATGATGTCATATGGCATGGAATACCCCTTTGGTCAGTTTGGGTCAGCTGCCTTGGTCCTGTCCCCTCCCAGCTTCCTGTGCCCCCCTAGCCCCTTTGCTGCAGAGCAATACAAGAAGTTAAGAGACTGTAATGTTCTTGGCTCTGTTCAACACTGCTCGTCAGCAAGCATGTTATCAGTTTTGTTTTTCTTCTAGAACCAAAGTATAGCCTCGTACGAGACACTATGAGAAAGGCAATTTCTGTCTCAGCTAGAAACTAAGACATTCTCATTTGGCATAAATAAGCACAGCTCTGTTGACTTCAGAAAAGTCACCCCTGTTCTTACCAGAACACCGTCCAAATCACACAGTGAGATTCGCTCAAAGCCAGTGCAGGGTAAATCAGCTGTAGTGTCTCAATCCAGATCTCACTTGTGACACAGTAACAAAAGTTACAGAGAGTGCTTATGTATGGCATCCTTGGACAGTGTTACATGCTCAGCCAGGTGGCATTAAAGATGATCAGCTAAAAAAGGATATTTGGTACCCAATTGATACTCCTTACCTTGTCACTTGATTTTGTTGTTGGCTACTTTATGTATGGAACAAGCTACATTTGCAGGAAATCAGTTAAATTCATTTTCAGGTCTTTGATCATTCATTCTTATTACACAACTTTTAGCTTTGTTCGTTTTTTATGATATAGTTCTGCATCAAGGTCCTAGGAGTGAACTAATGTCGTTATAAGATTAATATCATGTTTCCAGGTTGTCACTTTAAACAAAGTTCACCACAGATGTAAAGGAAGAATAGATGAGGGCAAAATCTTCATAACAGTATTACAAAGATGTTATTTTTCATGATTATTTTCTCTATGCAACACTTCAAAATACAAGTAGTTCTGCTTGATGACAGTATTATGAAGAGTTTCAAGATGGCAGCTAAAAACAGAAATCTCCGTGTTACAGACTCAAGGAAATTTGTGTTAGCTTTCTATTCATCACTGGTTTTCTTTGACGTAATGTGAAATTGTTTAGAATGAAGGTACCAGTTGCCTTTTGTGCATGGAAAGAGGATCTAGGAAATGCAGATCCAAGAAGGCTCAATTTTAAAAAACAGTTACAGAGAAGTGTGTAGAAGTGTCTCTACTGAAAAATTATTAGGTTATGTGCTGTATTGTGGCTGCAAAATATTGAAGCTGTTCATATGCTGCCCCCTTACTTTATCTGGGAACATTTGGAAGGCCATTTCACAGTTTCTCTGAATTCATTGTTCATCCTCGAATGGACTTGATTGAAGAAAATTGGCTGAGTGTAAAATCTAGCTGTCCCTAACTTTCTATGGAGTTGTGTCTTATTCTATTCTAAAATAAAATCCTAAGTAAACAAGAGATGTTACAGAATCACATCTCATACAGCCTACAAGTGGTGTCAAAAAATAACAAGAAATCCTGTGCAGTGATCTGTGAGGAGGCTGAATCAAAACAAATTACAAAGAATCATGGGGTTTCATTCTCATGTCTGCTTATACAAGTTTTGCACTGTCATTACTACATCTTTGTAACACTACACTGGTGTAAATAATTAAGAAACAAGTCTACATCACTTCAAGATGCCCTAGCAAAGGAAGTACCTATGGTCATGTATTGCAAGAAGGGTAGGGAGCAAGGAAAGCACAGATGTTTTAGCTGTTGCTGAGCAGAGCTGTACAGAGCCAAGAACATTTCAGATTCTCAGCTTCTTGGACGATGTCACCAGTGAGGGGGGATAAGGGAGCACAAGGAGCTGGGAGGGAACAGAACCAGGACAGCTGAACTAAATTGGCCAAAGGAATATTCCAAGGATAGAGAGTTGGCCTGGTGGGCAGCCGCTGCTTGGGGACTAACTGGGCATCAATCAGTGAGTGGTGAGCAATTGCTTGTACACCACTTGTCTCATATACATATATAATTATCATAACTGTTATTTTTTTCCTTTTCCTTTTTCTGCCTTGGTAAATAGTTTCCATTTCAACCCATGAGTTCTACTTTATTTTTTTTCCTGATTCTCTCCTTCATCGTGGTGGGAGGAGGAGAGAGTGAGCAAATGACTGTGCGGTGCTTAGCTACCTTCCAAGTTAAACCACGGCACAAGGATATAGCAGGATCAACATTTATTTGAAAAGTGTTGGGGGTAAATGTAATTAGGGAAAGAAAAAGGAAGATAGGAGGCTGATTTACAGTATTCGTGGAGTCCTCATGAGAGCATCAGGGAGTGGTGGCAGCTGCAGATTCTTTGTCCTCTGCCAGTTAGTGGCAAAGTTACTCCTCCAAGTGCAACTGTCCATGGATCATTAGGGTGGGCCATACTAGATAAGAATGCCAAGAAGCCACAGTTGAAACCAGAATCCAGTTGTGATAAGAAAGAAAAGTAGACCAAGACTTTGATCCAAGAGCAAGAGAGACATTAGTGTAGAAACAGTTGCAGAAAAAGACAGAAATCCTTGAACAAATCTTGAATATTCTACTAACTCAAAGAACACTAGAGACATTAATTCCCTTGAAAGAAGACAGCACTAGGCCTTAAGGAATGTTAGATTAAGTTTGCATAGCTTCCATTTTTACCCTGGTGTTTTGTTTGCAATTGAATGTCAATCAATGCAAGGGACTGAAAAATCAAATATTGCTGATGCAAGATAGATTAAATTCATGACTGAGATCACTGAAATCAACAACAACAAAAAATCTATTCTACAGATTCATTGGGTTTTTTTGATTTGTTTGGGATTTTTTATGTTTGTTTGTTTGTTTTCCTGAGAACTCACAGATCATTCTTTCTGTCTCTACTGTGTTTTGAATGGTGAAAGTGGGGCACTTACAAGAGGGGCAGAACAACTAGGGAGTCTTTCCGTGTCCTTTTTTCCATTTTAATATTTCTCATTTTCCAACAGGAAAGGAAATGTGCTATGCAGGCAAATTTTCAGTTTGAGTAAGTGCACAATCGTATTTAAATCTTGAACAGACTCATAAAAAAATAGAAATACTCCTACCAAGAGGGTGTGAAAGAGGGAGAGTAAGGAATTAGAGGAACACACTACATGGGGAACTTTTGTTAGGAGAGATAAAAACACTTGCCACTTAGATGAGTTGGTTCAACCATTGGACTTGCCAGACTGTTTTTGATGACTGTGTTTTATCAGTTTCGGAATAATGTTTCTACAATACTCAGCACAGGTAGTATTACCAGAACTAGATAAGCTCTCCCAAACACCTCTTGCATTAATGAAAACATTGCAGCAAATATAAACTAAGAAGAGGGCTACATCAAGGATTTAGACAGCAGGGCTTCCCAGCTTTTTCCCCAAGCTCTGCTCATCCAGTACTACAGCCTGAGCAGAGGCAGTGGTTACAGCAGCCCCAGCAGCTCAGGCTTATTAACCTTCACCCAGTGTCCTGCTCTAAGGAATGGAAGGACAGGCAGTTTTTTTTCTTCCTTTGTTAAAGCTACTGCCAGAAAGCTGCTTCTGCACCTCTTTGTTTCTACCTGCTGTCACAGAAAAAATGTCATATAAAGGAAACATCTGCTTTTTTACCTTCTGTCTCATACTTACATTGAAGGAAATTCACTATGCTGTCCTTTTACCTTAAGGAAAAAAAAAAAAGCTTTCCCTGTCTCTCCACATGTCAAAATTGGACTTTTTATCCACTACTGTAAATGGAAACGTAATATTTCTGTTTGCAATTCCAATTTCACAGTTGAGCAGGATCTGCAGAGACAGAGAATTCTAATAAAATAGCAGAAGCATTTAATGCAATGACTGGCAGATGGGGAAAGGGTTTGTGGCAGCTCCAGTTTTCTGATTATGTTAACAAAACGTGGCATGTGCTTTTTTAATGCACAGACAACAGTTTCATTTACAATTTAAATCTGATGACTGAAATGCTGATTAGATGACTTTTGGGGGGAATGTGTTTATCACCTGAATGATCTAATAATACAGAATTTTTTCAGTTACAGTTATTTTTCTTCTCTCAAATTAAAGTCCAAACTCAAAGTTTAATGAAGTTACATGCAGTAATTTCAAAAATTGTCTAAGTGCAACAATGCAATTTTGGTAAATTATTTAGGCATACTTGATTCAGCAATTACAAGAAAATAGCCTATTTTGTTCCACACTGGGATGTCCTTTAAATACAGATAGGTATTTCAGAGCACTAATGGAGTAGTGGAATTGTACTAAAAAGAGATGAAAAATGTCTGCAAAGTCAATTACATGAGCAAATGTAGAAAGTTTACGAAATTTGTTCCAACAGAGTTTATTTGTATGAAATTAGTTTAGGGGTCTGGACATTTGAATAAAATCTGCTTAGCTAGCTAATGTATCTTACAACCTGTTGTCACAGGTTCTGGATCAAACGTAGTGAGTTTTCCCAGTGCCTGAACTTAGTTGTCTCACTTTGTTGAACTGACTTTTTGACACTGTCCCACACAGCATCCTGGTTGATAAACTGGATAAATATGGGTTTGATGGACGAACCACTCGCTGGATAAGGAACTGGCTGGATGGCCGCACTCAGAGAGTGGCGATCAATGGCTCAGTGTCTGAATGGAGACCAGTGACGAGTGGTGTTCCTCAGGGATCGGTACTGGGACCAGTGCTGTTTAACATCTTTGTCGGTGACATGGACAGTGGGATCGAGTGCACCCTCAGCAAGTTTGCAGATGATGCCAAGCTGTGTGGTGCAGTCGACACGCCAGAGGGAAGGGATGCCATCCAGAGGGACCTGGACAGGCTTGAGAGGTGGGCCCATGCCAACCTCATGAAGTTCAACAAAGCCAAGTGCAAGGTCCTGCACCTGGGTCGGAGCAATCCCAAGTACACATACAGGCTGGTCGGAGAATGGCTTGAGAGTAGCCCTGAGGAGAGGGACTTGGGGGTGTGTGTTGACGAGAAACTCAATATGAGCCGGCAGTGTGCGCTTGCAGCCCAGAAGGCCAACCGCATCCTGGGCTGCATCAAGAGAAGCGTGGCCAGCAGGTCGAGGGAGGTGATTCTGCCCCTCTACTCTGCTCTCGTGAGACCTCACCTGGAGTCTTGTGTCCAGTTCTGGGGCCCCCAACACAAGAAGGATGTGGAGCTGTTGGAGCGGGTCCAGAGGAGGGCCACGAGGATGATCAGAGGGCTGGAGCACCTCCCCTACGAGGACAGGCTGAGAGAGTTGGGACTCTTCAGCCTGGAGAAGAGAAGGCTGCGGGGGGACCTGATAGCAGCCTTCCAGTACCTGAAGGGGGCCTACAGGAAAGCTGAGGAGGGGCTTTTTACAAGGATACATAATGACAGAACAAGGGGTAATGGTTATAAACTGGAAGAGGGTAGATTTAGACTAGATATAAGGAAGAAATTCTTCACTGTGAGGGTGGTGAGACACTGGAACAGGTTGCCCAGAGAAGTCGTTGATGCCCCCTCCCTGGAAGTATTCAAAGCCAGGCTGGATGGGGCTTTGGGCAACCTGGTCTAGTGGGAGGTGTCCTTGCCCATGGCAGGGGGGTTGGAACAAGATGATCTCTAAGGTCCCTTCCAACCTGAACCATTCTATGATTCTATGATTCTATGACTTGTTCAATGTGTCAGTGCTCATGCATGCTCGTGGTCTGGTTGATGGTATCAGAATCTGGCATGTATATCCCCTCCAATTCTGTTATTCAAAACAAATCCCTTCTTTTAAAACAAGATTCTGATTATTAAGCAAAAGTATCAAATACCAGTGAGACAGGAGCAGCAGGAATCACAGAAAGTCAGAAAGTACTGTCTGAGTAACACTAACAAACCTTGGAGAAAACACTTTTTTTCCTTTGGCTTCTCCAACTGATTCAAAGCTCATTTTTAATGTAGATTCAGAAACCAAGTGAAAATTACTTCAGCTGATTTTAGCTGACCCCTGGTGAGCTGCAATCATTTAAGGTTACAGGAGAGTTAACATGTGATTTGCCATGTGGTTTCTTCCTATAAATTGTCATCAGGTCTCTGGATGACAGCAAATGTGAAGACAGTACTTGAGGCACTGTTTAATTGGTGGTGCTGAAAGATTCTTCTCATTTATAAGCTCATCCCTTCTCCCTTTCATTCCCAAATAGCCCCATTGCAGTTGTGGTAAGGACAAATAAAGTCTAGGAGCATTATCCAATATCTCTAATTAGTAGCCTTTTAATAATGGCACAGAAGAGGTAAGGGAAATTTGTCCTAATTAATTCAACCTGGTTTCATCCTGTGGTTGCACATAGGACTACATTCTCTAGCAGTGCCAAGTCTTATATGAAAAGCATTTGAAATTATACAAATTGCAGTTACCAAGGAAATGCCATATTGAAAATAGGTCCTTAAACTCCACAGAGAAATACCACCATCATAATAAAAGCAAAAATCATCAAAAGCAGTGATTCACCAGGCCTCATCATCTCTCCCCGAGCCAGGAGTGTTTCACTCACACCTCTGCTCCCCCGGTTTGCCAACAGGGCCATGCTGGAGTCACAGAGCAGCAGACTTACCTTCCAATCCTGTCATTAATCCTCCCCTTCTTTTTCTTTCTCAGTATGACGCTGTCAGGGAACTCAGTCTCTCTTCCGTAATCACAGTTCTATTCCCTTTCCATGCCTGTCTCCCCTCATTATGGAGCAGTCCTGCTGTCCTCCCAACCACCAAAGTGCAGTGGACAGGGCTGGCTGTTGTGACACTTTGGTCCCTCGCGCAGCACAGATCAAGTTGAAGCGTTCTTCTTCTTTTCTGGCCTCTGCATGTTATCCGGAAAAATAGCTATCTAAAGATTGTACCTTCTAATTCAACAAATCTGCTTGCTGTGGAGGAAATTTAGGGGCGTGTTGCAGCAATTTATGCCAGCAGTTGGGGAGGTCAAGTAGCAGAGCTGGTACCAACTGGCAGCAAAATAGGCTTAAATGCTCTGAAGCAAAAAGCCAAACCTAACTGATGCGGAATCCTTACAACCAGCTTAATGTCATGTGCCACCCCCCCCAGGGAGCCCTTTGTGCAGTGTGAAAATCAGGAATTAGCTTGGTTTTTGTGTTCAGACATGCCAACCATACTCAAATGCCAGAAGCTGTGTTCCCAAGCTGCTTGGAGTCAGAGGAGCAGTGTCCCCTCCTTTGAGTTCTGTGCCCAGCACAAGCATGAGGTGAATTTCCTGTTGGATTTTGAAGTCCTTTCACTGCAGTGATTTGGGTACAGTTTTTCAATCCTATTAATCCTACAAAGCCATAAGAATAAAGTCAGCTGTGATCTAAGTGGCATCATGCATCTACAGATAAAAAGGGGTAGAGAAGTCTGGACTTTTGGATTACTTCTAATGATTTCAAAACATTTACACAGGTGGGCTTTCAGTGAATGAGGGGAATGTATGCCTAACAGCAGTCAGAAGGAAACCAGCAAAGCTTCCAGCTTGGAAGCTGAACAAATCTGAAAGAAATCACTGATGAAGGAGGGCTGTGGTACCAGGGATGCTTTTTATAGAGCCACTTTGCAGAGTAGGAAAAAATGATGTTTAAAACTGAGAAAACTTTACTTTAAGCTGACATCAAAGCTTGCAGTTCCAAAGAATTCTTTTAAAGGATGTGCCAGAGAAGATTGTGAGCTGATATTTCAGGTTTTCACCGTGCACTGCAGAGCAGTGAGCTAAATACCAGCAGCACAGCCACTCCACTTGTAAATGTTGCAGTTCACACATAGCACAGGAAATCTGAACCTGTTTGGTTTTTGGTTATGTGTGTGTGTGTGTGTGTGTGTTTCTGAAGGAGAGAAATTTTATAGTATACCACATTAAAAAAAAAAAAAAAAAAAAAAGCCAGCATCCACCTATGTTGAACATAAAGGCCTTCTTTATGCAAAATAAGCTTGGAACCTTCTTTACTTTTTATACTGATGAAAATGTGAAAATACATCAGTGTATGATGTAAAATTACCAGGTTTCCAGGCATGAGAGGCATTATGTAATATATTTCATAATCTTAAGAATAGTGGAATCTGATTTTCTAAAACTTCCAGATAGAAAAGGGCCAAGGCAAATAAAAGATGAAGTACTTTCTGCTACAGACTTTATTTTCACATTTTTGGGCTTTTAAAATTTATTCTTTTGAATTTGTTTGGTGGAGTATTTTTTAATTTTGTTTGTTTTCACTTCTCTAGCATTAACAGGACTGAAAATACTACCTGACTTTGTTTCTATGAAATTTTTGCTGTTGTCAGGCTGACTCAGAACAGTCTGGTTGCCTCTGAGCTTTTCTTAATTGAACCAAACTAGACATTTTGAACTCACCTTATCATTATGCATGAAGTTCTATGAGGCTACAGAGCCACCTCCTGTTTCTGGAGACAGCCATGGTCTGCCATATTAGCCTTTTTCCCATCCTTCCCAAGGTAAGGCTGAAATAAGAACATTGTATCTAAATTTCCATTATTTTTAGCAGCATACTTTCTTCCCAGATAATCTGGGCATTTTATCAGCCTTATTTATGTGATGTGATTAGCAAGGCTTCTGACTGCACCTATCTATATGTGGTACTTCTGTAGCATTTACCCTGACATAGCATCTAAAGATGAGTTTTCCCCATCCCAGAAATATTTTCTGGGCTTTTCTAAGGGAGGAGGAACATGATTTTGAAATGTATTGTTTTCATTTTATGCAAAGTTCACCCTGACAGCTGGCTGGTAAGGATCAAAGCTTCATATGGCACATTGAAAGGTCAAAGTATGTATTAAACTGTGCACTGAAAAATCAAAGCTTTGTAATTTACAGGCAATAGCTCAGAAATTTGTAGTTGAGGAGCAGGGTCAGAAGAAAGCTCTTATCCCTCTTAATTCAGCTAACAGCACGATTCTCTTGTGTGTCATAGCAGTGCCTCCTGCTGTTGCCGTGCAGGCCTGTTGATGTTTCTCCTAAAAATTCCAGGGCATGTAAATACTCTCAGTTCTGCCTCCTGCTATTGCACTCCTATTTCAGGGCTGATGAAAGTCTTTAACATCAGCTTTTTCTGTATCTCCATGTCCTCTTGGTAGCAATACTCTCCTTTACATGAAGTGTGTGGGGATAAGGTTTTTTTCAAATTAGCTGTTTCATGTTCTGAGATTTCTTTTTGAAAGATGCCAGCAATAGATTTAGTTTATTCATGCATACAATAAATACATTATAAGCAACAGTAATTTTAAAATAAAACCCTCATTTCTAAATACTACTTTGTTACAAAAATCAGTCTCCAATAGCATCTTTGATTTTACATCCTTTGATTGTAAAATATTGAGAGGATAATGGATTACTAAATCCCTGCTGACATAGAAGAGTTACATTATTTTGATTACAACCTGGGCATGGGTATGGATTTGGTTAAATTGGTCCATGTTCCTTTCACACAGTTTGCTGCTCGTAAAGGATGACTTCAAAAAATTCATGGAGACGTGGTAAAAGAGATCAGAGTCAGCCTAACCTGTAGATGAGCTCTCTTTTACTATTGTTTTTTGTGCTAAATGTAGTGAAAAGGCTTAAGAGTGGCCTGGTTAGAGACATGCTGGGGAAATGGCCATATCCTGCCATCCTGACTTGCCCTCAGCAGTGCCAAAGCACTGAAGCACTAGGCTCATTCCTGCACTCCTCCCCATGATTACTCAAGACATACTTCTGTGTCATTACGCTGCTAAGCTGCCCTGCAACAACACAGGGATGTTTGTGAGCTCTTGATGCTCCTGGCAGAGTGTGGACTATTGGAGACAAACCAGAGGAAAGCAGCAAGAAAAAACAGAGGACTGGAAAAAATTGACTATGAACAAAGATTGAACAAGCCAGAGTTATTTAGCCTGAAGAGAAAAAGACTGAGTGAGACCTGCTAATAATCTCCAGACACACAAATATTTATTTTGTAAAGGGAAATAAGAGCCTGTTCTCATTTTTTTTTTTTCCTGCTGGAGGGGATGATGCTCCAGGCCTGAGTTGCAGAAAGAAAGATTCTGGTCAGGTGATCAGAAAAACCTCCTAATCCTAAGAAACGGAAAGTACTAGATTAGATAGGTGGGGGAAACAGCAACTTCTTCATGGGAAGTCTAAGAACATTGTCCCATGTCAAGAGCATACAAATGATACAATAGACTATTTTGTAAACCTATTTTTCTGTTATTACTCTATGCTTGAGAATAGAGGTATTGTTTCTCCCCTATTTGTGTTGCCAATAGACCAGGAGAAGTTTTCTTCGTTCCAAAATGTCTAACCACAACTCAGCTGCCACAGTATTAAGTGGAAGCAAAATGTATTTAAAATTGGCTCAAAAAAAAAAGAAATAAAAAAGAAAAAAAGAGAACTCCCTCCTTCTCTAGGCAAATAGTCGTTGTCTGACATGCATAGTCCTTGAGTTTGAAATGCACAGTAATATTATCTGAAACTGAAGTTTCTATAGATAGGATGAATTGTTCCAGGATGCCTCCTGACTTCACAGTTCAAGCCCTTCTTATATCTCTTGGAAGTCTCTTCTTATCGTATCTCAGTTCAGTGAATCAAAGTCCATCTCTCCCTGCTTTCTCCCACTCCACTGTGGTACTGAACTCAAGCACAAGTCCAAAACATCTTTGTGATTATGAAAAAATCACTAGTCTTCAAAGTCCAGACAGTGCATATGGAGTGTACCACCACCCTCCTGCAGTGGGACAAAACCACCCATGTCCCATGCCTGTCAACCTCGGGCAGGGGCACACTCTGCTCTGCCTCAGTTAGATCGGAGTAACTGCGGATTTTGTAATAATAAAGGAAATAAAACAAATGAATAAACAAGAGGAAGTGGCCTTTCCTTCAAGGGATTTTGAGTAGTATTCAATCTAGATCCATGCTTTCTGGAACATTACTTGTAGGAAATGTGTATCATTTACTTCTTGGGAGACACCTGCAAGCCAACTTTGTCTGCAGCATCATTGCTCCAGGAGCAGAAGGCAGGGTGTCACGCTCTCTACTGGGCTACTTTTCTGCAGTCATTCTCTCCCCCTGAAGCACTTTGGAGAAGTGATGGGTAAGAATGCATATGCCCGCAGCTGCTCTCCGTGTTGTCCAGAGCAGGGTTTGTGCATCCCATCTCATCAAAAGCATTTACCTGCTGATGTTGCACAGGGATCTTCATACTGCTGTATTCTGTTTTCAGAATTTTCAGTATCTCTCAGGAGGAAAATGCTGTGCTTCTACACATACAGAGATGTCCTGTGTTTGCAGGCTACCTGTCATGTAGAGTTCCTGTCCTGGTTTGACCTAGCAGACAGCTAAGTCCCACACAGTTGTTCGTTCACCCTCCTCCCTCCCAAGTGGGATGGGGCTGAGAATTAAGGAATAAATACGGTAGAACTCGTGGGTTGAGATAAAAGCTATTTACTAAGACAGCAGAGAGAATAAAAGAAATACCAGTACATATTTATATATATATAAGAAACAAGAAATAATACACAAAGCAAGGGACCAACAACCGATACCCAACCGGCCAGCAGCCCCTCCCTCCGAGCAAGAGAGCGATTTTCTCTTCCGTAAAAATCACATGATGTGATGTGGTATGGAATAGCTCTTTGATCAGTTTGGGTTAGCTGCCCTGGTCCTGTCCCCTCCCAATTCACAGCTCCTTATGCCTTCTAACTGCTTCACTGAGGAACAAAATGTGTCCTTGGCTGTGTTCAACACTGCCAGGTGCTATCAGTTGTTTTTCTTCTGGGAACAAAACACAGCTTCATACCAGACACTGTGAGAGAAGTAACTTCTGTTAGAAACTAAGACAGTTCCATATAGAAAAAAATATTTATTCTCTTTACATTTACTGTACCAGTCATCCTAAGCAGGAAGATACCAAGTGGTACAACTAAATACAGAGAAGTTTCATGAATTACTAACCTGCACCATTATGTTTTATTCTTTCTGTGTTCCTTCTGCTCAGAAAGGTAACAAATCATTAATAAGAAAAGGGAGGGAATTCCAGACAGAGAATGAACAAACATGAAACAACAGCCCTCTAATTTCTGTGACGTAAGGTCCCCTACTGAAAATATCTCAGCTATTAAGGGGAAAACGTAGGCAACAAAACTCTGAATAATTTAAAAATCCATAAGTCTGGAGTGTAAAGGAGCTATCAAGATGAGCTACGTGGAGGCTGTCAGTTCTGAGAGTAATTCTGAGCAGTCTCCTATTCTCCATAAGTAGTTTGCGGGAGCTGCACAGAGGCAGCCTGTCACTGCAGCCAGCTTTTGCCCCACTTCTGAAGTGAGGAGCTATAAGCTCTCATGCAGAAAGCCAAAACCAGCACAACATCTTAGGCCTAGAGTGCTCTGTCAGAAAGCAGAAGTACCCCCACAATTCTGTCTTTTGCCAGCACTGTATTCCACAGTGTGTAATAAATTATTAGCAGGCAATTTGATCCATACAGTCCAACAGTGGAATATCAGGTGATTCATCTGTGTGGGAAGTCAGTGCTCAGTCACTGATCTAAGTGGATGCAGGGCAGGGCAGTGCTTAGACCCTTCCTCACGTGGTTGATGAATTTCCACATGGCTTTGAGCTTTGCTTTGTGAGCTTTGCCCTAGGTTCTATACTAACACGCGGAAGAACTATTTTGTTGTCAGAGTGATGGAGTACTGGAACAAGCTGCCCAGAGAGGCTGTGGAGTTGCCTTCTCTGGAGATGTTCAAGACCTGCCTGTGCAGCCTGCTGTAGGGAACCTGCTTTACTAGGGTGTTGGACTCCATGCTTTCTAGAGGTCCCTTCCAACACTGCAATTCTGTGATTCTGTGCGATTCCTTCTCTCTGCAAATAGGAACTAAGAGGTATTTGTGAGCAGAAAGTACTGATGATGTAACATACTTTCAGGGAAGCTGAAGATGTGCAAAGGACTGCAAAGCTACCAACCTACATTTCACTTAAAGTTTGTTGTATGTCTGCAGCCTGCTTCACTAAAGACATAGCAGCCTGCAGCTGTGCACAACAGTGTATTTCCAGCACATTGACCACCACTGCATACGCACATTGTGTGATGAGCACAGTATGGTTAAGGGATGTGGGCTAGAAAGAAATTGCATGGTCACTCAGGTAACGATAAAGAGTTTTTATTCACTTTTTCCTTCTGACATGAAGAACCTAATCTGCAAGCTAGCCTTGGTAAAATCTTGATCCTATTTTTTGCTGCTAGTAGCTGAGGACACCCTTTCAGTCTGTTTTGTTCCTCTTCTCCGGAAACAAGAAGGCAGGAGGTGAGCAGGGAGAGGGAAAGGAATCAGCTATGCCCTGCTGGTGTCCATACTACCTTATTCCCAGTGAGACCTACAATATTCAGCTCACACAAAGCAGAACAGATGTGTTAATCTGCCTGGTCTGTGTTCGTATGTTGTTACTAAACCATGCTGCCGTTTCCCTCTTAAAGAATAAAGCGCTGGTCTTTTGCATAATTTGGAACATTGGTATTTTAGTTGGTACTTTATGGAGCAAGAGAACACTTTCACAGTTTAATACCAGAGCTTCCAGTCGCCACCGTCAGCGTGCACTTACTGCTTAAGTTCTTGTATATCCATGCAATAAAATTTCAAGGTGCTTCACTGCATATAGTAGGAAAAACTATTTGCAGTTATAGGCACAACTGTATCATTTTAAATTTAATGTCCTGCATGTTCATCCTCACATTTCTCATTAAGATTAATATATCTTTTATTGAATATTAATTAAATTCTGAAACAAATTACCGCCTACCAAGGATTTCACAGTTGTCGCTAACTGACTTAACTGCATTGATGATCAGAGAGGCATTAAGAGAGTGCATTCAGGCAAATCACTTTCTCTGTGAACTGCAGGACAAAGAGATGGATAACTTCGACTGCATTAAGCCAAAAAGAGTTGTGAGTGCAAAGACTGATCAATTTAATATAATAGTAAGTTTACATATTTGCCCCATTCCTGTAGGGAGAGTAGGCTTTGAATGAAACAATGTGAGACTAATAGTCATCTGTACTATGTTGGTGTCAAGGTAGAGAATCCAAAGACAGCATAGATGATTGAGCTTGAATTCCTTCCTCATACCTCCCCATCTAGTTTTGTAACCCACCGGCATAGAAGAAAACCCCGTATGCTGCTATCTGTACCCTGCCCACCTATAGTTAAACAAAGCTTTATACCACTGAGGTTGTCCAGACAGCATATGATTTTAAGATAAAGCTCATTTTCAAACATATTGCTTTTTTTTTTTCCTTTCAGAACAGTGAGAGAAAGGAGGCAAGGCTCCAAAAGCTGTGTAATAATACGAACAATGTTTTCCATTAACAGATATAAATAATAGAGCAGAGAACAGAAAGGATTTCTGTGTGTAGTAGTCATTTAGAAAATAATTTCAGGGTGCATTCTGCTCAGTGATCTCAGCTTAAATAAGCTCAGGAGCCAAATGATTCAGCTCAGAGGTGCAATTAACAAGCATTCCTCAAGATATCGCACCAGACTACATTGCTTGCCAATTAACTATTATCAACTGAGAAAGGGAAATAAGTCCTATTCTATCTACTGAATGAAATGAGGGGCTGAAACAATCATTTTTATTGTGGCAATTATATGAATAGCATCAACATAAGCCAGTCAAAATGAAGAGCATTATCTTTCCATTTTCAGTCAGCAACTCTACGATGTCCCTGGTTCTTAACATCTGATTCAGTCCTGTTTTGCTATTGCAAACATGAACCATTGCCAATTGATTTTAAAAATGACTGTGCTATGATTGAACAATAGCTGCGGGGCACTGAATCAAAACTACTCACATGCCTGTGACTGTTTCTGTAGTGGCTGAATCTCTGCAACGAAGATACCATCTCTAACAATGCACAACTGATAGAGCCGCTGGGTAGTTAACTTCATATGGGCTTCCCAAACTTATCCACATCACAACTGAATTCACATGGTTGACAAAGACTGAAGTTTGTCAGTGTAGTATCTTGCTCTTTGGCCTGAACAAATATATGAGATCAGTGCAGACAGCCAGAGAGTATTAAAACTGCAGATCAGTTTAGAAAGATCCTCAAGTCTCTTTAAAGGAGGCCAACAACTTTTGAGTTGAAAGAAAAAAAAAAAAAAAAAAAAAAACTCCAGGCACACACAAAGCTAATAAGGCAGAAAACTTTGTGTTCTTTATGCCAGGAAAAGCTTTCAGAACAATAAGAGTGGACCTTAAATTACAGACTATTCGCTAGTTCTCAGCACAGCATGTCCATGTGCAATTTCTCCTCAGCAGCCCTTTATCTCTTCCTTTAAAATAACAGTGTGGAATTGTTTTGTGAAATTGTTCAACCTTTCAAAAATGTGATGGCACATGCCTTCACCTTCTGTGTGATCCTGTCTGTCCCACTCTGCCTCTCCCCACCTTAACAAGCACCGTGGGACCAAGTCTCCAGCGCTTTCACTGGAAACTGAGTTTAAGTCGTCTGCTTACAGCATGAAATAAGTTGGACAAGAATTCCTTTATAGCTGCATTTTCTTCTCCTTTTTTGAAGAAACTGGAAAGAATAGCTACTGTATCTCTTTCAATTGATAAAGTTCAGATTTGAATCCACTGAAGTTATTCCTTCTTGTGACAGGACTGAATTTAGCCCAAAACATACTTGCTTCCTCCTTTGCATTGAATCAGATGTACTATGTCTTAACACTTGCCTATAAAAAAGAATTATAACTATTTGACTTTTTGTTAATTCACATACTCCACATAAGTATAAAGAAAAGAAAACTTGCATACCTTTCTGTGTTCATGTGTGGCTCTTTAGCTCCACTGTCTGGCAGTGATTTAAATTTTTATCAAGAAATATAAAATAATTTATTTTCTGATCTAAGTAAGATGTCACTGTTTTGCTCCACAAGACAGAGAGTATTTAAGGTTTCTGGATGTTATAGCTAACTGTCAGATACAGGAGATGAAAAAGGCCCATTAATGTTAAAATTTTTTGTTGTTGTTGAGTTAAGCATGTTTAATATTTTAATTGATATATCAACTAGAAATTATCTTGAGTTGTAGAATTCAGATCTATCATTTCCAGAGTTCTTATGTGCTATGAATCAAAATCATGGATCATCCATTTAAGGATACGAGTGTCCTGAAGAAAAGACACACTTAAAGTATTTCCTTGATCTGCCTTTCCATCTCTGTTCTTCCGAGATCTGTCATGAGCCCATAATTGAAGAGTCTGTAAGGAAAATTTATGTCTGTTCTGTTCCTTCTTTTACAGCTTGTTGTTATAAGCTCATTTTTATGAGGTTGTGATTCTTCTGGTGTGCTTTCCCTAAACAAGTGTCAATGTTTATGCTGGGGGGATGAGGGGCAAAAGGAGAAAGAGGAAATGTTTTAACTTCCTTCTAGACTTTACAGTAGGAACTCAGATGTTGGTAAGGACCCTGGTGCACACATCTATTCAGGCAGGCAGACAGAAAGTGACTGGGTAAGTGCACAGCCATGTGTCCTGAGAAATACATTTTCTTCCAAACCAGCACTGCCGACTTTTGAAAGCTCTAGGCAGCTACAAAGTCATTTCTGCAGAAAAGACTAAGTCTATTCAAAGCAAAAGCCTGCCCTGCTGACTTTCTGCTATCAGAGGACTTTCGGAAAAGACATAGCCTGAGCTTGAGTCAGACATATTCAGTACAACAGCTTCAATACACACACATTACGAAAGCATCATCTGCCTTCTAGCACTTGCCAATGTTGTTATCAGGTTCTACAGAGAGAACCTGGATTTATCAGACCAAGCCCTCAGCTGGGGAATGTAAAGTAACATTTTTTAAATGTTTCCTAAAAAGAAAATTAAAAGGTGAATTTACAACAAAGCACACCATTTCACCTCATGTATCCTTGTTTACCCCATAGTGCCATACCTCTCTTTCCCTTTCGTTGGCTCACGACCTTTTGTTATGTTAAGTCTAAATATGTTGGGAGGCTTGAGTTGGGTGACATGAGTATGTCTTTCTATACTTAATTATCAGACATTATTTTGGGTATAGTTCAGGAAAAAGAGAAATCTTAAACTTTGAGGAAATAGAGGAATTAAAATGTAGAAAATTGTTATTTTTTACTCACAGTCTTGGAACTAGAAAGAGGTAGAAGAACATAAAGGTAAGATTAGAACTGAGGTTTTTCACTTGCAGCGAGTTACTGTAGTTGCTTCCCCTCTCGTAGGGGGTGACTATATCTTTGTATCTTGATTATTGTACCTTATATTATTAATGGAAATATGTTTTATTATAGCCTGCTGGAGCACTAACCACAGACCAGTGGTTTCCACTATTCCACTATTCCACTATTAATAATTCCACTATTTTTAGCACTGAACAAACGTAGGAAAAACAACTGAAGATGGTATCACTTCAAATGTTTTTAAGTAAATATTTTTCTTTTAAGTAAATATTTTTCTATCATAAACAAATCTTAGTTTGCAGACTATGAGATTTTGGTTTTGATATTGGGGTTTGTATCATGTGGCGGTACTTTTCAGTTTGATGAGTGGACAATTAACATCATCAGATAACAATTACATCACTTTTGCTCTGTTAAGATGCAGATTATTTTAAATGTAGTGAGCAGTTTATTAAAAGGTGAAAGAATATTAATTTATTTTTCATTCTCATTTTCATAATGTCATTCATTTCAGACTATGTAAGCCTTGGATTTTAAAAATACAAATGTTCTTTCCAAATACAAAGCTAGATATGTGTAAACTATTGGAAGCCATCAACTGTGTGCACAGACTGTAATGTGATAGAGAAGCCATCTATGAATTAAAATAATTGGAAATAATGACGCTTGTATTTTCATACGCAGCCTTCCTGGACTTAGATGTAGGAAGATAAATGCAAGGATTTTTTTGAATTGTGGGCTTATAGGCTGACTAATTCAGTAGGAACAGCTTTCAGAAACATTCTCTGATAGGAGAATTTACATGCAGATAATAGTTCTTTTGGTATTTAACAGAATAGTCTGTTCCTAAATAAGTAGCCACATATTTATAAATGAGCATTTCAGTCTGACATGTTATACGTAGGGATGATTATTCACATACCATTTCATTATATTTTCACAAAATCATTTCATTGCTCAGTGCATAACTGCAATTTAGCTCTAATGTGTAAAACATCTCCTTCTTCACAGGTGACAATTAATTGAAGTACGAGTTTTGGCGTGGAATCCTCTTTGCAGTATATCTCACCTATCACTGCCATGTTTTTTGAGTGTCCCAGCATCCATTTCTCAGATCCTCATACTACTATCATCCTTCTCTCTTTTTAAGGCCCACAGGTGCCTGTAGACGAGAAACAGGTTTGTTTTTTTTCAGTGGCAATCTCAGACGCAGCCCACGGGTTGCGCTCCACCACACTGCAACCTGCCCTGCACCTCTCCCCAGACCCGGGACAGCCACAACTGCTCCAGCCTGTGGGGCTGTGCCTCTGTATGCCCATGTCCCCCCACTTGTCTGGCAGGCACTGGGGCCCAGCACTGGGCTTGTTGCCAGCTGCCAGCTTGCAGGATACAGCAAAGTGCCCAGTTTCCCACTTCTGTACCAAACTTTCCTCCTTCTCTTTGAAGGAGGAAACCCCAAACTTTGAAACCCCAAAAGGAAGGCAGACAGCTTATCTCCCTGATAGCTCAGGGAGTGCTTGCCTTACATGTTCATTATTGCCAAAAAAGAGCGCATACCATTGGGCAGGGAAGCTGAAAACAACAACATCAAAAAAAAATCAGCATAGCAATTACAGGTCATTTTTCTGGTCTGTCTTCATAGCTCTGCCTGAAGTCAGGACATCAAGGGTTAAGCTGGGGGTACATTTCAACCTTGTAGCTAGGAGCTGTGTTCATAGGTCATTTAAAATGTCAGCACTGAGATACTGCTAACTTATTACAACTGACGTTAAACAGTCTGTTGCTTCTCCATCTTAAAGCAAGCCTTTTGATTCACCTACAAAATATGTGTTTTCTCCTGACAGATGGATGACAATCACATGTTAAAAATAGCTTTTATAAGTGACTGGTTGGACTTGAAAGTGGATGTTTTGTATGCATAAAAATGTATACAGGCTAGCAATGTCAAAGGCTTAAAAGGAAAGATCATTATAGCTTCTGCTAAATTCAGCTATGCTGCTAAATTGCCTGTGATCCTAGAGAGCAAATTTTGCAAGCATAATCTATGGTTTCCCAGTCAGTTGTAAAAGGCAGGCTCCTTTGAACACAATCTTCCTTCAAAACAGCACTCCTGCCTTCATTACTTGACACACAGTTTTTCAAATATTATTAAAGCCCTTTTTCAAACAGCTTTGTTGCCACGCAAAGGACAACTCTGGAATCTGTGTAAAAGATTTACAAGGAAAATGAAAGACAAGCTAAAAGGAAATGCAAACCAAAAAAATATTCTCGTTAAACAAGCAATGTCAAACTGCATCAAACCAGAAGATTCATTGTATGAGCAAGTCTTGAAATATTTCATCTGTGATATGTAGAGAGTTGTCATTAGACTGAATTACTGTAGGGAAGATATGGTCTCTTTCCTAACCACAGACTGAGCTTCTGTTTTACACCTGTATAAGGTAACTTAACTTGAGATGGGACAAGGATCTTTCCAACCTTCAGTGATCAGATAATATCTATCTGTTATGTAACTGAGGTTTTTACCATCTGATGATTGTCTAATGGTTGCTTTGCAGCAGGAACTGATTCAGCTTGGCCCATTATATCAGGAGACTGAAGTCCACCATGCTGAAAATACTTTTCCATTCTGTCAGTCATAAAAAAGGCACAAACTGCTTTGAGGACAGAAGTGAATTCCTCTTTCATCCTGCAGTCTATCAAGGTGAACACTAAGCCAATATCGTACACCACAAAGTCTAACTTGTGTTCTCAAACTGACTCCCTCAGCGCTGTGGCACCCAGCCATAACTTCATTTCATAATCACATAGTGACTTCTTCTGTGCATGAAGGCCGACTCTGCTCACGCATCATCAACTTCAGCACAGCTACCAACTACCAGGTCATTCAGGCTTTACTTGCTGAGAGCCCCTGGATCGTATCACTTCGCAACCTTGCAGATGTCTCCTACACTTTCACCCATTTCTCCTACTCTCAAGAGAGACTTGAGGTACATTTATCTAGCACTACTCATGATTATTGGTCATGAAAATCCTTTTTCTCTTGATAGCCTAATTAATGTCATCAAGTTATTAGTTTAGCTGAAACATCAGTGTCTATTGGAAACAGACATTAAAAAGGAGTCTGGGTATATCTATTCATCTTCCAGCTGGGTGTTGTGTCTAACCATTGTACATGCAAAGTCAGTATCTCAGATCATTTGTGACATAACCTGTTCCCTTGATTTAGAAGTCAGGATATTAAGAATTTATCTCCACAATGTACTAGCATTGGTGGCAAAATCTTCCAGTTTAAAACAAAAACTTTTTAAAAAACGTTAAATTTAAAACAAACTTTTTCTGTCTAAGTTTATTTTTAACTCAGATCAATTTAGTGATGAGATTTATGGCATACACCAGAATAACAGCTTTACCATTCTAAAGGGAGGAGGAAGCGCAGCACGTTGCTGCCAAGGGGCAAGAATGAATGGATAAGGCCAGAAAA
The DNA here is from genome assembly GCA_013396635.1 of Penelope pileata. NCBI lineage: Eukaryota > Metazoa > Chordata > Aves > Galliformes > Cracidae > Penelope > Penelope pileata. Next base: position 701,890 of record WBMW01004291.1, on the reverse strand, counting down.
GACTGAAAACAACTTTGTTATAGAAGGACACATACTCTATTTTGAACCAGATTTACAAATCAAGGTTGATGACTCTCCATCTTTTTCTCAGAGTTGTTATTCAAAGCCAGCCAAAACCAAATGCTTTTACAAGTTTATTTGATGGGCTAGAAAGTAGATACATGCCACTGACAGGAGTATGATGGATGAACTTTGGAAAACAAAATGAAAATAACAAAGTCCAATATATTGTTTGGTTCTTAGAAGAGAGATGTTTGTGGTTGTTTATTATCTACAAGATTCACAAGCAGCAAATTTCTTTGACTATTAAAACATTTTTTTTGGTCTGTTTTAAGCATGCAGTCAAGTTGTTTATTAAAAAGCAACCTAAATATTATATTCAAAGAAGAAATTTTACAATACCCATGGACTGACCTGCATAGGAAAGAATTCTTCTCAGTAAAACAAGAGGCTGTTTCAGTTTTTTAGCCTGTAATTATGAGATTTTTTAAGTTGCAAAGTTTTAAACAAAGCCTGAATCTATTATTTCAAAATTCTAACATATCATATAAATGTAAATTACATTGCAACCAGAGGAATGAATTCATCATAAACAGTCTCTTTATGGAAAGAATTAAGGAGGCACACTGCAGATAAAGGAAGAAAATCTCATTACTCCATTGTGAAAGTACATGATTATAATAACTCTTTACATCAGCCAGCTATGTATCTTATGGAAAACCACAGGGGGAGTAAACACAGAATCTCTCATCAGAAACAAATTGTTAGTTAAAACTCTTGTGAGAAGGACTCTTTGGACACATCTCCTGAAGATGCAGTTTGAGAAGCTGGGGTTAGGGAGTCTGCGATGTTGTAGAGGTGGGAACAAGACAGGAATATGTTTGCTGTTCATGACCTGTTATCCTTAATCAGTACCAGAGCCACCAGAGATAGAACCTCAGCTTCCTCTCTTCCTAGAACAAACAGGAAGAGCCAAAATGATACAGAATAGAGAACACACTGTATAGACAGCCCCTAAACAGTGAAAGAGGTTGCGTGCCCTGACCGTCCCATATTGTTCATGGAACAATCAGGGACAGCACTGTGCCCTGAGAGGTCAGAAGAGACCTTTCCCTATCCCAGGAATGTTACAGAAGCTCTCTAAGTAAGGCCTGTCCGGCCTCGTCTCAACAGGTCATCCCATGGCGACAGCAGGTGGCCTTAGTGCAAAGGGCATGAGCCCTGCTCAACTTTCCTCTCAGATCAAATCTTTTATTGAAGACAAGAAAACATGGCAGACACAAATCTTAGTGAGCTGAAAGAGGAAATAACAAAGAAGCCAGCATCTCTCTCACTCTAGAAGGAAAATGCAAGATGGTCCAACTCTGAGGTATCATATCAGAAAAACAAGAGTTAGTGATGCTGGAAAAGCCCAGAATTATGTTCAGTTTCATGTCAGAATCATTTTGAGTTTGTTTTATTTTCAGATTTGCTTTTTTAGTTAACAGATTTGTTGCTTGATAATGTTTGTTTTGCTAAAACTTCTAGGGGAAAAAAAATTGAGGCTGGAAAGATTTGTATTCAATGAAATACGATCTGAGATAAAATACAAGACTACAGAAATATCTGCGCTCCCAGCTGGGCTGTTTATAACACCTTCAACTATTACAAAAGACAAGATCTTGTACACTTAACATTTTCCTCAACGTGACTGTCTATGTAACGAAACCAAGCAGATACGACCATATTGTAGTTTTTCTGTTTTCTCCCCACCTTGCAGCAATCTACCCATAAATGTTCTGGGTGGTTCCAGCTATTTGTATGTTAAAGACTATGCTTAGGAGATATGTCACTATTCACACTATTTTCCTTGAATTTTCCAGACCAAAATAATATTCATCACATTAGCTGTAAGTTGTGGAATATGTAATGGTCCATAAGACTGTGTGTTTAAAACTGAAACATTTGGCCAGCTGTAAAATGGATAACCCATCTAGTCTGTAACACCAGACAATTCCAGTTCTTGTTTATTAGACAAGATTTAAGATTATGCACCATGACTCTCCTGTCTTTTTTTATTTGGAAGAGTTAAAAAAAAAAAAAAAAAGACTATGATAATGTATTTATAAACATCAAGTAGAAAAAAAATGGCTATTATTATATTGAACACCTGGAATGAAAATATTTCTCAGGCTTCTGGTGAAAATGATTAGCTCCTATACAAATACTACTGAGATGTATTTGAAGACAACATTTGCAATTCACATCTGATTTATTTTCCAATTAAACAGTGATCACAAAAGTACTAATAATGAAATGCATATAAAATCATCCTGTACAAATACCCCGAGTAATCAATCTCCATGTATATAGCCAGGGCATTTATGAAATTCTGTCCTTCTAGAAGCTTTTCTCATACTGTTGTATTAATTCTGGGGAGAGTAGTGGGAAGGACAACAATATTGTCCTTCAGTTTTAATAATAGTGAAATTATTTTAGTAAATATGATTCATTCTTTGAAATAGACAAAATTCAAGAATAAAGTACACTTTAGTATAAATGTAGAAATTCCTGGCGAGCAATGCAGTAACTTTCTAATGTATAAAATAGCTCTTTAAATTTCATATACAACTGCCAGAAAATCACTCTTCAAGCAATTGTACTCTGCTGATACTACATACATCATGTAGGTTAAAAGTATGGTGTTCGTTTCATGTACAGAACCTTGGAAGGTTGAAAGGTTTGACCTGTCTGGGATCTGAGCCTGCTCCTGTGCCAGCTATATCATCCTCCAGACCATTGCAGGCCAGATGGTAAAAGTTCAGTAGCTCTTGATTATTTTTTATATTAATCACAAAATACAAGGATTCATGTGTATATATCTCAGATGAATACACTGAATTCAGATCCCAGCAGAACTAGGCAGACACTGTTAAAATGTGCTTGAACACAGTTTCAATAAAATCTGTGAATTGTCTCTCATAGGATTTACGAAATACTTTTATCTGATTTATGAAATATATTGCTTTTCTATGCTCATAAAAACATTTACAGAAAGAAAAGATCATGGACATACACATGAACACATGCTTACACTGCATTCATGCAATTGGCTTTGAAAACACTTTATGAGTTTGTAGAAAAAGCAACAGTCAAAATATGGGACTGATTCTCATGAGTATTGAATTTGTTTCAAGGCATAACAAAGCAGTAAAGCTATTGAAATGGTATTCAAAACAATAAGAAATCTGGTTGGATTCAGCTATGCTCATCCCTGTTCTTATTCATAAAGCTTTGGAGATAATCTAGATTCCAAGGTCAAAACTTATTTCAGATAAGTATTCAGCCTGCTGTGGCTCTTCAAGTCACTTTGTTCACCCAGTCAGATGGACGGCAGCAAAAGTGTTTGAACTGATTTGTCAGGTACAACACTGAAAGCTCATTAGAAAACCAGCTTATTTCATTATGCTTCGTTGAACTGTGTTCATCTGAAATATTAGCTTAAAATTTTCAAGCGCAGATATGTTTCCCAAATGAGGTCAAGAACACTAAGAGAACTTATGATTTGACAAATTCTGTTTGACCAGTTTGGCAAATTCATACAAATCAAAATATTTTCAGGAATAATCTGTAAACATGGAATGAGGCAAAATTTGTCACACAAATTCTTCACTGTATACTGCTTGCCCAAAGCTACTCCCTACCCAAAATGTCCTTTGGTTCCAGCTGGTGTTCTTTATATCCTGAGTAAATAAACAAAATCCATTTTATTAATAGCTGAAGCGCTACGAATTTCAGATTTTAGTCCAAGCTATTCACATGCACATGGGTTTTGCTCTGGTAAAGGACTGGTGCTTCTGCAATGTGATTCCTTTATTTATACAACAGGACCAGTTTAACCTGAACAGAGGAAGGACTCTCTGAAAAAAGAGAGGAGCTCAACTCTGTGATGTAATGCGCTTCATTACGCTTGACCTTGATACCCAAACACCAGTCACTGGAGTCAAGTGGTCTCTCTACATATTCAGATATGTGCTGGTATGTCTCACATGAGGCATACATGGGCCTATTTCCATCCATCAGATGAGACAGCGAAGCAGACCACGGGCACATTCTGAGTTCCTCCCTGAAGTGAAACAAAATATATCATGCAACAATCTTGTTTCTGTCTTATTTCATTTTGGTTACATTAGGCAGGGAGCAGGAAAGCAAAGACTTTTAGTATTTAAAGACATGGAGCTCTCTAGTACAGTAGAAGCTCTGATTTTAGCCTCAACATGTATTGCTCCAACTTTACCAATGCAAATAAAATCCATATCTTCTTCTTCTTACTCCGTTTCTGCCAACTGAGGTAGGATGTGACTGATTTGGGAGTAGTATCATTGCCTTCTGTGATCCTAGGGTATTGTCTTTAATTTGGATATTAGACTGATCTAGTGAACTAGTTATAAGATACTCTCAAGATCTCACTAAACCTATGATGGACTTCTTATACGGCACTTAGAATAGCTGTTCAGCTGATAGATAGAAGTCTTATCTTTTGTCTCCAAAGGCAGAAAATTTTATCTCTAAATCTAGCAAAATATACAGTGTCTATTGAAAAACTACATAGATGTTGTAAGATCCACAAGTAAACTTTTTCCTGCCAGTCTTCAGATACTGAGACTTGTTTTCTACTTCTTCAGGAAAAGATCGGTAATAAATAGTGGCTGATGAAAGCTTTTCACTGCAAATCAAAGGCATTTATCCTGTTTTCTGTAAAAATTGGGTAGTGATCTATCCAGAAATACTTTGGCTGAATCCGTTCTTTGGAATAGCTCTGGATTGATCCAGCATATACATTTGATCACTATAATATGTTTTGCCTAGTGTGTGAAGTTAAAAGCAATTGCCAGAAGATGTTTAGTCCAGTGGTTAAGCAGACTAGACCCTTGCTTTGTCTGGATTGGCTTTGCCACGGAGGTTTATATTTTTGAAGGTAGTTTGCAACTTTGGAGGGATGCTCCATCTAAAACATCAAGCTTGTGTTTGGCAAGCAGAAAATAAAATGTACCTGCAAATAAAAAGCAAATTTTAAGAGTCTAAAGCTCCCGTAAAGCAATGCCACTGATTTCATGGATCTTTGGGTCAATTGCTCAGGCCTTTAGTTCTCTGCCTATCAGTTGGTAGCAGGAGACAGATAGATGCTCTGGATGGACAGTGTAGTTAAGCGGTGCTGCAGGTCAAAAAATTTATGTTCTGACCCTCCACCTGCCACTGAGGCAAATCATTACATCCCTCTCCAGCTCAGCGGTAAAAAGGGATGATACCTGTCTTTTAAGGCATTGCACTTCATTCTCCACCAGCAGTAATTGTTCTATGACTAGGAGGCTTAATTATTTGCAACACTTTGAAATGTAAGATGCTCAGGAAGTATAGTATTATCATTACCAATAATGAAAATGCAAAGAGAATAATTTCCAGTAAATTAACACAGAATGACAGATCAGTTCCAATCTTGTGGGTTTTAAGCATGGCATTTCTTCCCAAGGGCTGCAGTAGGATCTTTCTCCTTTCATTCATTCCAGCCAACAGTTAGGTTCAGATTGCATTTTAAATATTTAATAACTGCTTGGGACATTCTATTTTATGGTAATTCCACAGCCTGCATTCCTGGGCTCCTAAATTCATCACCAGGTTTCAGAACAAACAAAGCCAGCTAATTCTTCTGTGTGTAGATCACATGACCGCCCCCTTAGAGTTTCCTGAAGGTCAAGTGAAACATCCAAAGGAGTTTTTTTCATTTTTCACACCCTTCTTTCCACCCACCATCAAATCAAGCAAAGCTTCTCTTAATCATTATCAGGGAGACAAAAAGTTATAGTGCAGAGCAATGGACCAGAATTTCACACTCCATTTGCACAATAACTCTGAGGGTTGCTAATGTGCTGTTTGCTTTTTAGCAGGCATCTCTGCAGCCATCACTGAAATGCATTTTGGCGCTGCTCCCAGGGCAACTTAACTATTTATGACAGCTTGTCTTGAAGTGCCTACATGAACATTAGGATGTCCACGGCAATCTGCAAATTGACCCATCCACATGGCATTTGAGATCAGATGGAAAGAGCTTTAATAATGTAATGAAGGTTAGGGTAGATGTCATTTTTAATTTATCTTTTTTACTCATGCTTCGGCAGCAGCTCCAATTTGCCATCCCATCTTCTGGCCAGGATATGTCAAATTGTGAAATTCTCCCATATTAACAGATGCTAATGACCTGACTCAGATTCGGACTGTCTTTTATTACACATTCAGTCAGACAATAAATGGGAAATATAAACTCCCACCCCACGTAAACCAATTTTCCTCTAGAGAGAGAACCTGCTGCACCAGACCCAGCTGTTCGCTTATTGTCCAAGCAGAGTGATGGATGAGTAATTTAAAAGACAGAGAGTCTTCATGACAGCTTTCATTTCTATGCTGCTCCAAGGTTCAGAGGTGAATTTTATTCTTCAACCTTTATTTCAACCTTTTATTCTCTCTTAGAAGCAAAGCTGCCTAATAGAACGTCATTTTCAGACACAGACAATAACAGGTAAGAAGAAGAAAACTTCAGCTGAGACCCAGCTTCAGCCCCCAGCAAGAGTGAGGCGTTATCTTAGGGAGATTCACTAGGGTGAGAAAGGTCACAGCTCCTAAGTAAGTTGCTAATTTATTCACAAGGCAGCCTGTGTTAAGCTACTTCACCTCATTAGGCCTCACTTTCTGTCAATGAATTAACATGCATCAAGAGCTGCGAGAGATGCAATTTGTTACAGAAAGTTACAGCAGAAGAATGAGTTTCAATTACTTCCCATCTTTGCACCTTTGGTTTGACAGTAAATACTTTGTATAGTTGTTGGTTTAAAATATATAGCTTTATAGTACATGCTGCAACTTTCCCCTTAATCCATCTCCTTAGGTGATAATTAACTTCCTCTCTCTCCTCCTACCCCAGTGGGCAAACAAGTTTCTCACTTCTCTCTTTGCTAAAATCTTCCATTCCATGGATACTAGTCACCTTTTCACTCCTACTCTAGCTGGTTAGCATAGTTAAATACACTAGAGCCATTTATTCCAGTTTGCACTCACTTTGTAGTTTGTTACTTCAGTTCTAACGAGCAGCAGGTTCAGAGTATCCCAAATTTGCTCATTTTTCTAATTATATCATCAGATTCTAACAAAAGACATTCTCTCACTTTGTATACTTTTCATTATAATCTTAACTGTATTTATAGGTCTGTATACAAACATATGTGTATTTATATTTTACATGAGTTTGTAAAATACCCAGCAAAAAATACCCAGCTCCAGGTCCAACATTGATGAAAAAATATTCATAACCTGGAAGCTACACGGACCTTCAGGAGTAAATGGGATTTCATTTGATCCCTTTGAAAAACTACGCTGTATATGGAGTACTGCCTCCAGATGTGGAATCCTCAGTATAGGAGAGACATGGACCTGTTGGAGTACATCCAGAGAAGGGCCACAAAAGTGATCCAAGGGATGGAACACCTCCCCTTTGAGGTCAGCTGAGAGCTGAGACTGTTCAGTCTGGAGAAGAGAAGGCTCCAGGAAGATCTGATAGCGGCCTTTCAGTATCTAAGGCGGGGGGGGG
>WBMW01004291.1:617595-693807 GCA_013396635.1 Penelope pileata | reverse complement strand
GGGGGGGGGCTAAAAGCTTTCTTTTAGGGGAAAAAGGGGACAGACTTTTTATCAGGGTCTGTTGTGGTAGGACAAAGGGAAATGGTTTCACATTAAAACAGGGGAAATTTAGGTTGGATATGAGGAAAAAGATTTTTAGGACAAGGGTGGTGAAGCACTGGAACAGGCTGCCCAGAGTTGTGGTAGAAACCCCATCCCTGGAGACATTGAAGGTCAGGCTGGACCAGGCTCTGAGCAACTTGATCTAGCTGTAGATGTTCCTGTTCACTGCACGGCAGTTGGACCAAATGACCTTTAAAGGTCCTTTCCAACTCAAGTGATTTTATGATTCTGTATCAAGGTGTGACTGGTTTTAGGGTTAGAATGTAGGTCTATTAAAGCAGAGCAGGACAGCAGCGTAGTCTGAGAAGGTATCTAAGTGCATCGCTTCAACTTCTTACACCATCACTGTCATTGGTACAACTCAATAATTACTAACATCACATGAAACACAGTCTTCTTGTAAGACAAATCTGATTTAGAAAGTGCTATGGTTAAAATGCTGGCAACAAGCCTGCTCTAGTTTTTTTCTAGTTCTTGTCACAAGGCTTGCACCAGTAATCACAGGAGCTGGGAAAATCAAGAGAAAAGGGATACAGAGGACAAGCACTATTGCAGATCAGCATAGCAGTTTGCTGTGCTCAATTATAAGAAAAACAGTTAGAAAGCAAACTTCATGGTAACAAAAATGATTATTCTAAAAAATTCATTGGTTTTGCTCTTTCAAGAGAAACAATTTAATTTTATTAGCTGTGGAAAGTTTATTTTACTCCTGATTGTAAATGCCAAGCAAAGGACTAAGCAATAAGCAGCCCTTCATGTTTGAAGATAGACAGCAGGAATTCACATGGGAAACCTTCAGCAGAAGCAGGCTTATATAACAAGAGCAGAGGCAGGGCAGGGCTCCTTGCTCTTCTTGCTGCCTCACTTTTGCTGGATGGAATTTGCTCTGGCCAGCACTCTGCTGCTTTGTACAACTAAAGATGCTCTTACACAACTGCTGAAAATAAATTCCTTTTTTATTTTCCCCAATAAAATTTCAGTTTTTAATAGCCTTATTTTAGGATGGGCTGATTGTGACATTTGACACAGATTTCATGAATAAAGTTTTTCTGTGTAAAATTTCACTGCATTCAATATCATAGAAAAAGGCACTTGTGAATTACAGTATTGGGCTGGGATGGTGTTTTATTTTGTTTTGGTTTTATTTGGTTTTTCTTGTTTGTTTGCTCAAAGACAGATGAACAGATAACAAGCAACAAGGTTAAGAAAGGGAAATTGTCATTGCCTTAATCACAGACTTTCAACAAGAGCTGTTTCCTCTGATTTAAGTTGGTGGATGGAATTGTATCTTCTGAGAGAGACTACAGATTACAAAACATTTCTTCCTTGTGTCTGTGGACATTAGTCAGCCGCAGATAAATCAAGACAGCAGCAGAGATTCATTCCCACAACAGTAATAATTCACAAAATAAATAATTTGTATGCTTTTTTTCCCAAGGACCTGATCTACTGTCAGTAGATTCATCCGTAAAGCTCTCATTGCTTCAGGAGTGATGAAGAAATGACTATAAAGAATTTTCCCATTCCTGTCCTTCCTTGACCCACAAATGTGAGATCAATTGTGCCTGAGCAGCATTCTAGAGCTTAGCTCCAATGTGAATTGCACTGGTCAATCAGTTTGCTCTGGTTGTTTTCAGTTCATTTTAAAGAGAAGCATTGCCTGAAAGTATTGAAAGTCTTTATGCTTTTTTTTTTTTTTTTTTACTGCTGAGCCCCTGCTGCTCCAAAGGACCCACTCCAGCAGGCTAGCTGGGAGCTATCAACTCACTGACCATTCCTTTATGTGATGTCCAAAATCACAGAGGGATAAAAAGAAGTAGTAAAGAAGATAGTGTTTGTCACATCTGTATAGTTTTAATATCTGAAGCACCCTAGGGAAGCAGTTTCATAGTTTACATCTACATCATTTGAAGAACCACTTCCACTACAGAGTTTGGAGTCTGCCACCTGGCAGAACCCTCAGATCATTTATTGGAGGCCTCAGCAAAAAACTGGTCTGCATTCATCCTCTCTGTAGCATTCACAGTTTTAAAGACCTCTGTCACGTTCTGTCTCAGGACATACCTTTCCCAGTCTTGGAGGGTTCTTGGACTTACAGTCATTCCTCACAGAAATAAAAAATCGTTGGAAAAGTTGGAAAAGACCTTCAAGATCATCAAGGCAACCCGATATTTCATCACTAAACCATGTCCCTTAGTGCCCCATCCACACTCGTGTGAAACAATTTCAGACTCTTTCCATCTATCATATCTTTTTTGAGATAAAGGGAATATGGCTGCACACAATGCAACTACAACATAATTTTTTACAGAAATAAATAAATGGAAATAATTGTCATCTTACTGAAATATACTCACAACATCAGCTCCAGCATGCTCCAACATACCAACATACTCTCATGTTTCGATCTGATATTTGTAGATTATTCTCACTGGATGAAAAATGGACAAGCATGCATTTTTTTATTAGTTTAATGTAACATTCTTGGAAAGAAAGAGCTGGCAGTCCTGAGTGAAGATATAGACTACAACTTACAGAACAGAAGTAGAGCAAGCCCTCCTTGCTATCTGAGCAGACACTAAGGCCTGCAGGTTTCTTGGGCAAACATGTAGACAAGCTCAATAGAATACTGCCCCCTTTTTTCATTTCTATATGAAGATTTTCCTTAGGAGGCTATGATCATCAGCAAGCTCAGAAACAACCCTTTACAACTTTCAGATACTGTCATTGTAAAAATGAAAAAAGAAAAAAAGACTTCTGAAGCCAAATCCTTTCCATCTGCGTACATCATCAAAGCTGGGAGTAGCCAGTTCTAGAGCTTGTTTGATGATGGGAATACCAATTCTGGGACTCCTGCCTTTCACAAAAGAAAAATTCCTGTGGTCAGCTAAATGGTCGTCTCCATCCACAGCTCCTGAGTGCCTGAAGGTAGCCAAACAATGTCCCAGCACTGAGCCCTTGCAACTAATCCCTTACTTTTACCACTGTCCCTCTTGGAGCTCAACGATTGTCGAGGAGATAAGGCTGCTAGCTTGTAAATACATTTTTTAACTTCCTTGCAAACCTGAAGGCAGCACTCAAGGTCATAAATGTTCTCTCTAGAGCTGTTTGGAGTCTAGGTGAAAAAAAAAAAGGTAATTGTGTGGCTGTGTACCTAGTGGAATATGCAGAAATTTTCAATCTTAAATTATAATAGAAGATGTATTTTCTATTTTTTGCAGTTGATGGTGTCACAGTTTGCACAATTACTTGCATGATGGCCGTGTATACACATATATATATGGAAATGAGTATACAGACGTTACCCATGAAAAACATATGAGCTTAAGTGTAAAATAAACTCTTACAATGCTTAATTTCACAGTAAAGTTTTGCTGAGAAGCCTTTCATCCTTCCTCAAGTTTCCCAAAAAAAAAAAAAACCCTTACATTTTATAATCTAAAATCCAAAAGATGATAACATCTCAATTAAAAAAAAAAAAAAAAAACTAAATGTTCTACTTTATTTAAATTATTAGAAGCCATACTCTTTCAGCTGCTGACAAGCCTCCACAAGCAAACAGTGAAGGGATGTGAGGAGGGATTAAGCACTGAAAGAAACTGAGATGCCAAAAAAAATGTGCAGCTTGTGTGGGGATCAGGGACGCTTTTCTCAGCAATGTGTTCATAAATTTTATCCTGAGTGTATATTGTGAGCAGAAAGTCAAGGATTTAATATTGCTGGCAGTAAGCCAGCAGTATGTTGGGAAGGTTTTATATGAAGTCCCCACACACCACTCTGCTGATCCACCTCAAATTGATCTGCAAAGCCTCTTGCTTATATTCATTCTGGGCTCCCTGTGCACAGACGTACTGGCATATCTCAGAGGACGCTAATACAACATCTCACTACTCCAGCCCAAAAGGTCACCAACAGTTCTGCCATACGCACCATAATTTTGAGTTTCAGAACTCCCTCCAGCCTCTTTTTCTAGAACATGGCTCCTTCATGCCAGCTCCCAGTAACTTTTTGACTTTTCATTCCTTCCTCTTTCACAGCAGCTAATGCTATACCTTACCTTCCTACTTGCACAGTTTCCTAGCCATAGGGTAACAAAGGCAGCAAATCTGAACAGAAATTCTAGGTCAAAATTATAGCATTTGAAGTGAAAGTTCTACAAAGTGATGTTGGTTCTGTTGTAATGAAAGTTCAAACAATTTATTAGGAAAATGAAGGAAGCACCTTCTGAGTTTGAGAATATAACAGAATAAGAAAAAAGAAAAATACTTACCATGAAAATGTGAAGATTTTTAGACTGAAAAAACATCAGGTTTTTTTCCCAGTTCACTTCTAAGGAAAGGTTTTTTTCAATATTTTAGCTTGGGTATACATATACATTAATGTATTCTAAAACTATACACCTTATTTATAATGTTTTTGTATGAAGTTTTAATAACATGCCATTCTCTTTGCATCCCTAGGCCAGTAAAGCCCATCTTTGGATGATGCATATTTCATTATTATGAAAAAAGCAATTAGCTAATTAAATGGGAGTGCTGATCTCAAGTGTTACTGGGAGGGAAATCAGAAACAAACTTTCTTCTTATGAGCAAGAAGTCTAGTTTTCACAAAGGCTGAACACCAAAACAGTAGCTGAAAGCAGCAGAGTCTAGCTGGCCTCCACACATCAGTAGCTTTTGCCACCTGGATTTCCATTTTCCAGTGATCTAGTCCTCATTTAGTGTCTTTCAAAATAATTTCTTAGTTCCATAGAGCACTGGCCCGATAAACATAAATTTTCTTATTCATCCTCAGGAGATAGCTCAGATATTCCTTTATGAATCAGTCAGTGTGAACAGTTTCTACATGAATCAAACAGGTTCCCAAAGTTTCTTGTATTATAATCATCTGGTGTTTGCATTTGCATATACGCACTGTTGTATATTATGTGTGTGTAACTGTAACTGCAGGAAAGCAATGTCCTTTAATGAACAGCAGCAGAATAACGCAAGACTTCTCTCACATTTCTTATTAGTAAGAGAGATTCTCCTCTAACTCACTGTTAAAATTGAATCAGTTCTTTCAGAGTTAAGTTCAGACCTCCAGAATCCACACAGTGCATAGGTTGTGTTCACAAACTTAATGCAGTGTGTAACACGTAAGCTTAAAATTATTTTGCTTGCCTTGGCAAAGCCACTACTGGAAGAAAGTTGGAAAGCTTTCTAGGAAAGGAAGCAAAGAGCACTGCAAACACCAAAGAAAGCTAAATAGATGAAAGTGAATTACCTGAAGTGAAATTTTTGCATGGTACAAGTAGCCCCCCCAGAAATTTAGCTCAGTATCTGTGATAGGCTCACTAGTAGACCTCACCGAGGTGCAATATCTTTTCTACCACATAACTGGCTCTGTGTCAGAAGGAAAATGCCAGGCAAAGATTTCCAATGTCTATTCAGCCATAAATGCTCTTTGTGGGTCTCCTCAGTCAATTACTAACTGCCTGAACCTGGTTATCTAACAAGGTCTTATGAACATATGCTGCAAGATAGTACTGCTTAAGCAAAAATGTTCTTGATTCTAGTACAAATGCCTCCGAGGCTGTGAGTTTTCCCAAAAGAGAAACTGTCTTTACAGCAATTATTGTGAAAAAAATCCTGTCATATGTTAAGGTTTTTATATTTTATCTTTTTCCACAATATCATTCAATCTCTAAAATTCCTCACTTGCCTGCTTGCAATCTTTATTCTGCAGACAGCTATGTGAAAGCACTATTACTTCTTCTTCTACCTTTCTTCCAAAGGCAGTTAGTAACCCCTGCGAGAAAGGAGGTGTGTGAAAATTAAACTATGTATGCACATTTGCATGATACGATTGTCACCAGGCACTATCATAACATAGATTTTTCATTTGTGTAAGTACACTGAGACCATGCTTATCTCTCCTCATATATGGTAAATCAATCAACTTTCTTTTGTTAACTAACTGTTATTCAAAAAAATGCAGCTGTACTAAATCTGATAGTGTCCCAGGATGTATGTCAAGTGTAGTCTGGGAATAAACCTTTTCAAGCTCTAGACTAACGCTTGCAGAGTGCTGTGCCATACCACCCAAAAAAGCAGCTCCAATGAATCATGCCAGTTCAGATGGATCCTTACAAAATGATGTAATTCTTCATCCCAGTGACATTATTGATTACCTTTAAGGAGACACTTACCAGGATAAATTACTTGTTGTAATCTGCAAACCAGACTTCTCACATTCTTGGGCACCAAATAAATACTCTTAGATTTGTTGGTTATTTCAAGATCAATATACATAGCCTCATAATAGCAGAAAATTAGTTTGTCAATAGGAATTGACCAGTGCATAATCCCAAAATTGCAGTTATGCAGATTGCAGCAACTTTGTGTGCATGTCTCTGTGTGTGTGTATGTATGTGTGTATTGGTTCAAGAAGACTCCCTCTCTGGCATGTCCAATCATGAAATTCAAAACTTTTCTACTCCATTACAAGTCAAATCTATGGTGACTGAATTTGGTAGAATTGAGGAAATCAAAGTCTGCAATGACATGGTCAGAGATTTTCAAACTACACATTAGTAGTTTGAGGCCAGACTATTTTCATTGGTGTGTGGTGATAGGACAAGGGGCAATGGCCATAAACTTGAACATAGGAAGTTCCACACAAATGCACATAAGAACTTCTTCACGGTGCCTGTGACAGAGCACCGGAACAGGCTGCCCAGGGAGGTTGTGGAGTCTCCTTCCCTGAAGATAACCAAGACCCATCTGGATGCCTACCTGTGTGACCTGCTGTAGGGAACCTGCTTTGGCAGGGGGGTTGGACTCAATGATCTCTCGAGGTCCCTTCCAACCCCCGTGATTCTGTGATTATCTTTTGGATCTCCACTGCACTGAAAAAAAATCAAATATATTGCAATGGAATTTTCTTGGAGCCATTCATTTAACATCTAGATACCAAAAACTACACTCCTCTGGAAAGGATCAATCCTTTGCACAAAACATATGCATTGCTATTACAACTCTGTGTGGAAGAGAAGGGGAAGAAACAGAAAAATGGCAGAACCAGTGTGAAGAAGAGTAAATCAGATTACCAGAGAAGATAGGAGATATTACACTTCCATGTAACACTGACTTGGATGTTTGGTTTTTTGCAGTGTGACTGCTTTAGAGTTTTACATGAGCATGGCATGTGAATGACAGAAAAAGGAGCCCTCCCTGGAAAAAAAAAAAAAAAAGAGAGAATGTCATGCAGTCTTTTTCTTTTCGTTAACAATTCATTGTTTATATATTTCAATTATTTATCAACTTTAAATTGTTTGTACCTTGTTTTAAACAGAATGAACAATCCTTAAAACTATATGTAAAAAAAAATATATTGTCTTCTTATTAAATGCAGGATAATCTGAAAATCTATAAACCTTGTGGATGATTACCATGTCTTCCATAGGCCATAAAACAACCAGAAAACTATTCAAACTTAGTATTTCAAGAACCAGGAAAAATATGTTTTAGATCTGAGTTCTTACTGGCAGTTTTTTCTTTACTTCACGTAAGCCTAACATAGGGCATGGAGAGATCTTTTGGAAGAAAGATTGTGTAAAATGACTTGTTCCTTCTGCTTAGAGAAGGAACTCTCTGCATTAGAAGCCCAGGAACTGATGCAGAGTTAGACCAGGAAAAATAGAAGCAGGAAGATTTTTAGAACATTCTCTTTACACTCATAATATTTCAGGCTGAGTCCTTATTTGAGATTGATTTGTAAATGAAGTTTCAAGATAGTTTAATTTTGAACAAGCTGAAAATGGAAGTTCAGGCTGATGCTGTACTTCATAGGAGTCTCATTTGAAAGCTTCAAGGCAAGCATCTTATTATTCTCAAGTCAGTTTGTGTATTTCCAGATGAAATCTCTGAAGTGAAATGTTCGAAGCAAACTAAGGACTTTCTGAAAAATGTACCTCTTGTGACCTCAATTTCCAGTTTTCTCTAAATACAGGACTATAATCTAGAAAATCCTCAAATTCAGGAGAGGAATTAATTATCTGCAGTTTTCCACCCTAGTATTTGCTACTATATGTACAGGAAATGTGCTGAGAACTGGGTTTTTTTTTTTTTCAGCAGAAAACAATTTCACTAAATAAAGCCCAACACAGAGGTCATTCTCCAAACACAGAAATCATTTCATTGCCAGCTCTGCAAAACTCAGAAGTTACTAGTGTCTTCAGTCTGATCTGTGGATCACAACTTAGAAGAATCTGTTTTTCTGAAGTTGCTGCATTGTGCGTTAGATAATTAAACACCTAGTGGCAGATACTGCTGCTCAAATGGCTCACATCTGAGATGAATGTCATAATCACCCAGCAAGAGGAGTGCCATGCCCTTTGACTTATTGTCTAGTTAAATCTTTTACAATCTGGCATATCTCCAAAAGCAGATATTTTTTTTTAACCTAATTTAAGGACACTTCCCTTGTTCACTCACTCTGTGTTGATCCAATGCAAGCAAATTGTTTTTGTTTTTTTTTTTTTCCTCACTGTTGCTGGCCTGTCTTCTTTTTTTTCCAGTTCAGCAAGCAAACCAAGAAGTCAATTACTTGCACAGCCCCATGTGAAGTTTTTCACACCAGGAATAGTGCTTTCCATTTCAGTTTTACTTGTCCTCACAGTTCTTCCTTTTGGGAATCAGATTATGGCCTCATAAAACTGTAGGATGCTACTGAAATCACTTAAATACAGTAACTATTAAAAGAACAAGTTGGATCACTAATTGAATTGCTTCTTGTAAGGGATTTTTCCATTCAGAAAGGTGAAAGATACAGTCTCCTTCTTATAGCTGTGTCTGCCAGTGTATACATAACACACTGTTAACCTAATTCAGTAGTTTCTCTCTCTTTATATGTAATTATTGGTCTTGCAATTGTTTTTACGGGCGTAAGTAAAAGCATTTTTGAAAATTCTGAACAGCACAAATATCCACAGATCTCTCTCCAAAACTAGGTGAATAACAGATCTCCATTCACCAAATTATTTGTTATTCCGTATATTGCAACGGGTAGCCGCTAGCTAGAGTCACCAGTGGATGCTGTCATTCCATCTCTTCTCAGAGCTGATTGTGAAGGCACCTGGAGGATCCCTGCATTAAGTCAGAAGGAATCTGCAGAATCTTAGACTCTTCCCAAACGCTAAGTGCAATGCAGATTTCTGAAAAACAAGAAAGGAAACATTAAATGCCTTTAGCTTCCTCTTGCACTTGTGCAATTCATGCATACTCTGTAGGCTTGCACTCTGGCCTCGAATGTACTGAGGAGGGATCATCTCCACAATCCCTACACTCAAAACCAGAAAAAACATCACACCTGTCAAGTGCTGCAGCCCTTTCAGTGCTTTTTCCAGCCTTTTACATAAATGTATAGGATGCTAGCTAACATGACCCTCTCTCTTGCTCACCATTGAATGCCAGCATAGCTGTTGGCAGTCCTTGCAGCAAGATCTCCATGTCCTGTAGAACTGATATCAAAGTACACGTGTTTGTTCTTCCCCTTTGATCACAGAAATGGCTATCAATAGTTCACCTTTCTTCCTAACAGAGGCCCAGAGCTCCCCATAAAAAAGCACAGCCTGCCCAGTAGGCTCCAGCTGTTCATTGTGGCAAGGAACACACCTACATCTGGTACAATGAACAGAAGTAACTCCTGTTGGCTGCTACTGCCTGCTCCTAGGAAACAAGTTAAAGCTGACTAGACATAGACATTACAGATGCATTTCTGGTGGTCAATGAATTGAGAAAGAATGCTTAAATCTTTGCTTCTCAGTTTTCAGAAGTTTTGCCAAATTCAGTGTTCTGAATGGCTTCAGGATACCATTGGGTCACCCTCTCATTGAGTAAACATACATTTTAGTTGCTGAGCAATTCAGCATGAGAATTCTCTGGCTGCTTTGAGGCCATAACGCTTGTTTATTTGCCTCATGACTGATTTTAGAAAAAGGAATCCCTTTTGCCTATGCATGTCTCAGGGACAGATGCAGCCATGTGGCTGTGACCGCAACTCACGATTTGGGACTATTTACCACATCAGCAGGTATTAATATGCATAAGGGAATTAAAGCCTTCATAATCCCACTACTCATTCCCTGATAATCTGTGCCTGTATTTGTGATCATGTCTTCATTATTAGGGGTGATTTATGCAACTTCAGAGATTATTTTTTAATTTAAATATTCATCATAGAAAGAGTGATCAAACCAAATGCATGATTCTGCATGTTCTCTAAATACGTGCTCTGCAAATATTGACTTTAATTTTCAGCAGAATTTTCTTCATTCTTGCTCAAAAACACTTAAATTCTACACAGCGTGGGCCTCAGCAACTATCTGATCTTATTATTGCTACCTTTGTATGTCTTAACCCTTCTACCCATTATTGTTTATTCATTGCATCTTGCCTGATGCTTACTAGCAAACCTCGGAGTAAAGACTGCGTCTTCTTGGGAGCCAACAGCAAAACAGGCAGTAATTGGAGCCCTCATACACCGCCATGGTGCAGCCAGTAATGCAAAGAACTTTCAGTGAGCAGGGACAGGGGTCTGGAGTACCTGATGCTTAGCCCAGTGTCCCAGGAAGTGCAGCATGCAGGCTTCCAGGCCATTCGTGTGTTCAGCTGCAACTGAAGTGGTTTTGATTTACACCCAGAATGGTTCAAAATTTACTTCCATAACCATAAAACAATCAAGCAGTTTTCACAAGAAAATGCAATATTTTAAAATGGAAAAGCTCATGTGACAAGGCAGGACTCCTGCCGAGACTTAGCCCTATTCCCTCTTTCTCTGCAGACTCCCAGTTTTCACCACTGTTGTGACCAGAACACCACAGTTTCTCTCCAACTCAAACACCATCTGGTGTGAGATTGAAGATCTGGAGGGAAGACCTGAGCATAGGCTATGCAGCTGAGGCCAGTAGTGGGAGTTACATGCCTGGTGGGCAGCCTGGTAGCTGTAACAAAATAGAGCTCTCTGCCTCAGGGTGTCCAGGATAAAAGAAAAGCAGGATAATTATGCAGGTGAAGCTCACAAATGGATATTCGCAAAAATATATGAAACACAGCTATGGAAAAGAAGCAAGTGCTCATACGTCCTGTCCTACTGAGAGGTACTGCAAGGGAGAAGCCAAACAGAGATGGGAAAGAAAGACAGCACTGCAACGCTTTGCAGACTCAGCCAGGCACAGCATTTATATCAGGCGAGTTTCTACACGCCAGTCTTTAGACAAGTTTCTATTCTGAACCAATGTAAAGAGATGTTTGATTTTCTTGGGTCTTGCATGGGTTCAGCAAAGAATTTAGGCAAACAGTTCATATTTGTTCCATTTTCAGAAAAAATAATAGTATCAACCATGTCCATCTAGGATTTGGTGTGACTGCTTTTGGTGCTCTATTCATCGTCATACAGAGTCACTAAACATCTTTTGAGAATACAGAAGAGTAAAACAAATGTAAGAGAAAAATATTTCTGATAAACTCTTTCCTTTTCACAAATTTTTTATTTTGCTTTTAGTCTCAAAAGCAGATGCAAGTAGTTATGGTGACTATTCCAACCAGTTAACTTACATAGTCTGCCTCTGTCACTGCTTGCACCATGTAAGTCATCTCTTTCCCTCAGGGAACTTGGAACACATGTTTAGAAAGCAATGGAGGGGAAGATCCTACCCACAGTGTGCTGAAGCATAACAAAAGGAATCTCATTAGCCACATCTTTCTTCAGGACAGCTCCCAGTAATTTATAGGTTTCATACAATATCAACCTTCTTCCTCTGGATGTTGGAGTAAAATCTGCAGGACCATCTCTCCCCTAAGCAAATTCAGATGTCTTAGACAAAACAATTTCTTCTACATGTCCCCCTCTATCCCTTCCTGGCACTCCTACCCTGCAGACAAGGACAGAATTAATTCCCCATTCTCCTTTCACAGCAAATAAAGAATACAATGTTCACTCGACATCATTTTCATCTTTCATCTTAATTATCACCGCAAAGACTACAGAAATCATTATCTTTATGATGATGAACGTCCAATTAGCATTTCCCATATAAATTTCAGATCATGAAGGAGGCTGTAATGGATAATGCAAATTCCTAATGGTCTTTTTTTTCCTTGCTGAAAAATTGAGGTGCTTAACAAAATGAAATTTAATCTGAGCCATTTTCAAACAAGTCAAGAACTTTAGTTACTTAACAGGGAGGGAGAAAAGAAGAGACTGAAACTAAATCTTAAAAGCAGGCATATTTTAAAAGACCTTGCTTTTCCAGCTCATTTCTCAAGATTTCTCTACCAGATAACTAAACACTTGTCTGGTTCTGTTCAATGAGTTTTAAACTATTGTGAAAGCTGGTGGAGGCAAATTCTTTCATTAGTTATATTATTTAGCATATCAAAAAAATATTCCAAGTAAACATTCTATTGTCTCTAGTATAGCATTTTAATTGATTCCTATCTGCAGTACTCACATGTAGAGTGAAATTGCCAATAACTACATCATAGTCAGTGTAAGGCACTAAGAGACACAACACATCACTGTTGTGTCTCCAGCTCCATCACTGGAGCTGGTTGAGGTGCAAAGGTATGCGTAGGGATATACAGGTTGGATTAATTCCCCGCAGATGTTTTGGGTTTGGAGGAAAATTAATTTAGCAGTCAGTTTTAGAAGCATCTCCAATATTCTTTGCACACAGGAATTGCAATTACAAGTGAGTCATGGGGTCCACATAGCTAAATAGTAAACATTTATAATAAGAGATGAGAAACTAGACCAAGGCAAGGGAAAAAAAAAAAAAAAAAAAAAAAAAAAAAAAACAGACCTCTGCCCAGTTCTTTCTATCTAAGCTTGGAGGTAGTTATAGTAACAAAAAGCAAAACTTCTCATCCAAAAATGAAGCAAAGAGCTTTTTTTTTGTAGGCTCACCCTATGGCGTGAGTGGACACACACACATGCACGCTCTCCTTTTCCCCTTTTTTCACAAATATGTTCCAGGATATATTTTTCGGGTCCAATGTCTTGTTGAAGAGGTGTGCAAGTAGAGGTACTGCACTGGATCTGTGACTTACAGTCGGAGAATTTGTCAACCTAGGATGGTCTCCTTCATAAAATGACGCCATTTCAGTGAGGAGCCAGAGTTAAATGTGCCTTTTAGAAGTAATGCTTTACAGCATGAAGTTTCAATTTTTTAGCAAAATACACCATGAGCAGACGGTCTCTCCTAAGAAAAAGCTGTGTGGTTACATGTAGTATGACTTTCTTTAGTCTCTTCAACCTTTATTCTACTTAGGGCAGAGATACTTCAATACCGCATTCATAGAACTGAAGCGATTGCAGAAATTTTTACTTGGCTTTGATACTAGTACAGGCTGATTGTCCCAGCTCTTCTTGTCACCTGTAACAATTTTTCCTGTAGGTTTATCATTTATAATTCTTCTTTAGCATTCTGAAGTTCTTTAAGGGAAAGATCCCAAGTGATGTTTGAGTGCTGTTTTGCTATGGTATGACACAGGTCTAAGTTGAATTTTAGCATATGTAGTGAATCTGTGACATTGAAGTACAATAGTCTAAAAAGTCCTGGCTATTGTAACTTTAGATTGTGCGCTTATTCATATAAATGTCTAATCAATTTCTGAATTCTGCTTTTAGTTTCATCTCAATCATGTATAATAGTGCCAACAATTATTCGTCATCTTCAAAAGCATTTCTTCCCCTCCATTTGCATTATTATTTTCACTGGTTTCCATTTGTTCTTCATTAGAAAAAAAAAAGCAGGGAGAATTATGTGGCTGTCTACATTAATTGTTTATGTAATTCTTTTCTTTTTTTTTTCCTGTAGATGTTGAATAGGCCCAATATCTCCTCAGTGATGAGATTTCTATGCTTCTGATCTTTTTTTCGATGCTCTTTTCCCCATCTTTTTTATATGTATTTGGAAATAAGATATTGAGAACCGAAGTCTGTATTTATGGTGATTATGAATTATCTTACTCAAGGATCAACTTGACTTGCATCTTGACTGTACCATAATTGCACAACACAACTTCATCTTTCTTCAGCTCACATATTACTCTCACAAAAACTAGCCTGGTAGTTGGATGCACAGTGACAGGTCTGCAAAAGCCTGAGCTGCAGGAGTAGACCCGAACCGTGAATGGATCGATTGATTCTGCCTTTAATATTGGATATAGGGAATGCAAGTAAAAATAATGAAGCTTCATATATGATTTTTATTTTTAGACTGCTTTCTAAGGACACAGTACAACTTCACTCTATACTTTTTTTTTTTTGTCCACTGTTCTATTTCAACAAATTTGGCATAAAACTGGAAATATCAAGATTATTTAGATTTCTCTGAATAGCTTAAAGAAACTCAGTCAGTGCCAGTTGTGAGGGGAAAAGCTGTAGCCCTCACTGGATACCAGGGAATCCTCATGGGAAAGATGTTATAAATGCGTTAAATACAGGGAAAGAACTGAGCAGTGAATTTCTTGGTGTCTGCTTAAGAGCTCCTTCCAGCTGAAAGTTTTTTCACATTTCATATTTTTTCACATTCATAAAGTCTTCACTTCATTTTCTGCTTATGCAGACACTCTAGTCTTAGATACAGGTTGTAATCTTACTTAGTCTTTAGTTACGGAAATAAATTAGTTTTCTGAACGAATTAGTTCTCTGAATAGCCTCTGACATCATAGTTTTATTAACCTGGGCCACAACAACTTGCACAGATGGGTATAACAGATAGGACATGTTTGAGATCTACGAATAATAAAGAATATATAACATCATTTTAGAGACTGCTTACCAAATGATGAAGGAAGAGGGCTTTATAGCTCTATAAATTCAAGTGATGTTCTTTAAAAAGCCAATCAGAATATACGAGAAGTTGGGACAGTTTTACTGTCCTAACAGATAAATAACCACACAGTAAAAGCTTCTGATGGAAAATGCAGAAGCAAATTGATGAATGAGCATCCACAACATGGTAGCTGATTTTTCAAGTTACTCCTTAAGAAATCTTAATAGTGATTGGCAATTTCCTTCAAACATGGAAGCAAATAGGTGAAAAAGAGTCTGCTTAAGAAGCTGTCATGTCAGTGATTGGGAGTAAAAGCTATGTGTAATATATTTTCTAGTAAATCTGCTTGTTGAGTAAACAAATATAGCTCTTTCACACAGCTAAACTAAATGTGTTCCAATGAAGCCACGTGTAAACTGGAACACACCACAATCTCAGGCAAAGCAGCACTGGACACTCCCTGTGTGTGAGACAGCTTCAAAGTGCTTTGAGTCTACGAAGAAAACCTTCTGCGGACTGTGCAGCCTAATCCTTAGAGCTGTGAGAAAGAGCTAAGAATCCTTGATTTTGTTCACAACTCTGTCTCCAGTGTCATTACTTAGCCTTTCCCTGTTCAAGACTATACCACCACAGAAAAATATCCTTGCTGATAAAGACATACTGGTATTTTGATGGGAAATTATGAGATTTAATCAGTCAGAATATATTTCTATGCAACTGAAACTAATGGAAATTTATTATTGACTTTAGTGAGTGCAGGAATAGAACACTTAAGGATTTAAAAATCAAAATACTGGATAATAATAAAGCAGATAGAGTGAAAATTGCTTTGCCGTGTGCTCAGGGTAAGCACCATGTCCAGGCGTTTGAAGAAATCTTTCAAATAGCCATACAAACCACCTGCTTACGTTACCCATATTTTAACCATGGTAAAATGTTGATCTACTCACAAATGTTTTGCTGCTTTATTACCATCAGAATAATATTCTTTTAAATAATAAAATGCCTTTGTCTCAATAGCATTTTGCAGCTTCCCAGGACAATTCTGTGCCATTCACACGTTCATATCTGCATTAGAGGCAAAGAGGTCTTTATTGCAGAGAAAGGAAACATAGTATAAAACTTGTAAAATAATGACAGAGAAAATGTAGGTAGACTTGCTCTTAACCATTGAGGGATTTTTTTTTTTTTTTAAATAAGATGCTGCTGAAGAAATTCTCTTCCTAATCCTATTAGCTAGTGACTGACTTCTGCTGTAGTGTAAGGATTGTAACTATGTTTTAATTTTTTCTTTTATTTTGTTGAGTGCAACTGTGGAAATACTCATTACCTTTATTTTAATCATGATAAATTCTTGGCCTACTGACAAACACTTTTCTGCTTTATCCCCACTAGAATAAGAGTCCAATAACTTAGATTTATTTAACACTTTTCTCCCTCATGGGATACCAGTAGAATTTACATATTTTGGAAACTGTATTTATCGGAATGCAACATAGTCACTGTTTAACAACCCTTAGCAATAACCTATAAAAGAAAATGGTGCCTACAATGTCAGTGTAGGAGGTCATGCACATTAGCAAATTAGATCATCTTCATTAATTTGATAATTAAGATACGGTGTTTGATGAAAGGGACTTACACTACAGTTTGGAGAAAGAATTTCTGTCTGCACCTTAGCAATCGCAAGGCAGGTGGGCGAATTCTGAGTAGAATTTTCTTCCTAGAAAATCTCATTTTCTAAACGTGTTAAAAATATCAGAAATATCAGTAAAAAATTCAGCTATAAAATCTAAGCAACACATTTTGTATATGTCAGCCTGAATCTGAGTATTTTATTCTCATGTTCTTGTTGTTTGCAAAAGAACAATTTGTGAAGGGGACTCTACTTAAACAGTCCAGAGCTAGAGCTAAATATTATCACATTTCAGGGATTATATTAATGTCTGGGTAGAGTTCTCTCACTAGTAAACTAGGGCAGGATGCTGAAAGATGAATACAATTTCAGCCATCTGTGAGAAATGCAGTTACTTTGGCATTCTAAATTTTACTTGCATCTTAATCTAATCATTCATTCATAACTAATTTGTTCTCATAATAATGCAATGCCTAGTTGCTAAAATTATATGGAAACTCAGTATTATGTTTCCTTCTGAAAAGGGAAGCTTGACATGCTGTGTAAACTAAATATATTTCTTATCATAGCTATTGAAATCAGTCAAGTGGCTGGAACCTGATGTTTCAATATTAAGTAAACACATATAAGTCCACAGGCAAGTAATCAACATGACTGTCAGGCTAACAGTCCTCACTCCAGAGTGGAATACCATGTTGGCAACGCTCACAGCCAATGATTCATTGCTTCTTGCATTGTATTGGCAGCTTTGGCAAATATTTTGGTGAAATCAAGAGTTTGATCCTTTGTCCATTAGAATTTTTGCCCATTAAGACCTGTCTTAACACGTATGAACAACTTCTTATAACAGAGCTCAAAGTCACCATTAAGTCAGTCAAGCGTAAAAAGCTTGGAGAATTGTATATGTTTCAGTAGTTCTTCCCGAGCTGTAAAATCACTTTCTAGCAAAACTGATACTTACAATATTATGTAATAATAATGACAGACACAGCAATAATATACACCTTTTTGTATTTTAATCTGTAGAAAATAGATTACAGCAAAAAATAATGGCTTGATAGTCATTATTTTGTATTTAGGAATAAGTATCCCAATGCACATGTTGACATAGACTTTTTTCCTGAAGTCAGAAAACTGAATTTGAGATACAGATATTTATTCCAAGTTGAATTGCAATGATGTAGGGAGAGATCAGAAAACATGCAATATGGGAAAATTTAAACCCAGTCAACCAAGCAGAATTTTCACCCAGAATATAATTAAGTGAAGCTGTTTAAGCATCACCTACTTTTAGTCTTTTTTTATATTCAATATTCAATCTATTCTGTTCTGTTGATTTTTTTTTTCTGCCAAGAAGTAGAACTAGAGATGTGAAATCACAGCAAGAACAAAAGCTTTTGTGATTTTGCCAAACCCAGGAATTTCAAGACAGCTCCTTAGAATGTTTACTTCCATTATCAAAATTAAAGAATTAAAAATTCTGGAAGACAAATTGCTCATCTTTGTACACCTTACAGCATGCTATTTATATTCTAACTGTGGAAAGATCCTTATTTTGCTGGTTCACATCAGTTATGTTACATGGCTTTCAGATCTCTTCAAAAAGCACTGAAACTCCATTAAGCTCCTTCACGGTCTTAGAAGAACATCCAAACTGAGTCTTCTTCCTCTCTATTTTCTTTCTGTTATCTTCACTAACCACAATGCAAAATACACTATTCAACCAGCATCTTCCTATTCAATAAACAAAAAAATGAACTTATATGGATGCATACATAGGTGTATATATATGTATATACATATATATTTCACACAAAGTCCTGATCATAAATGGAAACTGGAATTTCTGCCCTAGCAAACCTTATATTGTCATTGGGTAAATAGCTGTTGCATGCTTATAAATACAGTATTGTTCATGAAAGCTTGGTTGTTCCTGTTAATGTGAATACTTCCCAATGATTCTAAGAAAATCTTGAAAATATAGCATCCTGATGGTGTCTAGAAGTGCATACCCTTTGCAGAAATAGTATTGCATCCTGTTCAGAAAACCCTTCACTACATACGAATAACCTGGGGTTCTCAAAATTGTGAGCAAAGAAAAAGACAGGTTTCTCTTTGTCTCAATACTACTGTCAGCTTCAGTGCAAGTAAATCACAGAGCTTCAGTGTGCCGTTGCCATGGCAAGCTAATGCTGTACAACTTTCTTAACATTTTGCAGTAGCTGTAACATTCTTGTTCAGTCCAGAAAGTTTAAAAAATATGGCAAAAGAAATAACTCCAGATTGGTCCATTTATGAAATCAGATTCAGACCTACTTTTTAATTAATCAGATTCTGGTTTAACTGAACTCCCACACAAAATGAAGATTTTATTTCTGAGCTACGTCCATCACTAAAGCATTAATATTACCCTGATATGTGAATATCTTTCAGTATGTTTAAAGATGGCAATAAGTTATTACACAAGGATTCTGTCTGATTTGTTATCATCTGCTACACCATAATCTATTTCTGGCTTATTTGTCATCACTTTTAGTTACTGTCCACAGCCATAATGCTTTGTAGCCTTAGAGGGATCAGTTGGAACATAAATGTGATGCTGCTACACTGTCATTTCTGTTAGACAACATGCACATGGCTATACCAATAAGCAACCTGCTGTGTCCACAAATTTACTGTGCTTCAGTCTGCTAAAACTTTATTAAGCACAGTACAGAAACTCAGTTATTACTGGAAATTACATTGCCTACTGACATTCAAGTTGCATCCAATTACTTTTTCTTAATATCTGTTGTTCAATGCCAAGCTTACCGAAGAGAGTAGAGCAGACACCCTTCCAGCAGCCATTTAGCAGGAAGTCAGGGACCTGCTGGAGGGTCTCAGCATGGAGTCCACTGTCATGGCCATCCTATCACTTTTTCTCACAGCAGCTCTGTTGCTGAGAGGGGGGCTAACTGAATGGGTGAATTCGGCTGTTTCATAGAGACTTCATTCAATTTTCTCCTCTTTAATTATTTTTCATGTTTTGTTTTTTTTATTTATCCTAGGTTCTGAGTACCTGATCTCACAAACAGAAAATTCCATCATACTAAGAAAATGCACCCTAGGCAGCATCTGCTTTTCCCTTTGCAGCTATGGAATATGATGGAATATGCACCAAAGAAAATACTAAAACCCAGATGTAACCCTTCCCCAACTTCACCCTTCCTTAAAAGTTGGCCAACTAGATCAAATTAATACAATTCTGTTCATAAATTTGTGCAGGTCATTAACTTCCAGCTATCTCAGGGAGATTAAAGGCTGCCTGGTAGAATGGTTAGCAGAATACCTTTTGCTACTGCACCTTTAACTGAATCTCTAAAATTGGTTTATTTATTTTTGTTTCATACACAAAAAATTCTGCATGCTGAAGAGAAAATAAATAAACAAATAAATAAAGCTAAAATACAGGAAATTAGAAGCAATTTAACCTCCTTAGTGTGTACCATAAATTTCACCTCAGAGAATATCACTGCATTATATCACATTCCAGAAAATTGCACTGTGAACAACTGGAAGAATTTTGGATCGAGACTACGTTTTTATTATCATTGGAAGACACTGTTTGGTGCAGTGAGGAGTAGGGGTGGGGTTAGAGAGACTAACAATAACTCTTTTAGATGCACTTACAAAACTGTGTAATGCCAATTAAGCCCAGATAAGGACTTGGTACAATGGGATGTGCAGTGTTTCAAGGGAACAAAAGCATTGTTTAAATATACTGTAGCTTAAATGTTTGCCATATATAAAAGGTCTGAGCTATCTGGGACATGGATAATTTGTCTTTTTTGCATCAATGCAAAGCTCTCCCTTCCTGTTTACCTACCAGCTTGGAAGTGATTCTGCTTTATACTATTCACTCTTTATCGGGAGCTTATTGATTTCAGCAGGAGATGAAAGTGCATGGCCCTTTGATTGAAAGCTGATACTTGTTAGTAAAAATCCAGAAGAAACGAAAAAAGTACCCCGAGTGTGTAAACTCTCTGCATTTGTTCTGAGATTCTTCATACATTTGGCAGAACTCTGTGTCTATCTACAGCTCTGAAATGTCACTAGATGGCTACTTATTTACGGTAAACTATTGCTGCATGTCATAAAGCATGCAATTCAGCTACTAGTAATTTTGGTCCTGAGATTCTTCACAACAGGTTTGGGAAATACAGAATCAAGGCTGCCTTATTGGCCCTATCCTTCTTCTGAACCCTCAAGTATTGGGAATTTATTTAGATACCTCTAACAGATTAAGCATTATTTATTTCCAATACAATATAGCATGATTTTAGTAACTGACTTTTTGCTGAATCCCTGTCTAATGATTTAAGATGCACATCTATATCTTTTTTTGTGTGATTTATATTAATGTGCATGATTTATATAAAAATGCACATTAAATATACTCATGCACTTTCAGAGGTGTGTGTTACAAACTTCAATAAAAATCAGAGGATAATGGAGACTCGGAATTGGGATTGCTTACTGTTGATGATTCTAAAAATGAATGGAAAATTTCAGATCTTAGTATCACCTGATTCTGCCTGGTGGGAAAGACTGTAAAATCTAGTGTTTTATATGCACAGGGCTATCAAAGCATCAATTGGCAAATATACCCCAAAACTCAGCTGCCACTGCAGCTGCTATTGCAACCATTCAAACAGATGGACTGCAGCTCCATCTATCTGAGACAGGCTGTTGCTGGGCTGTTGTCAGGCACTGTCCCTCTGCTTTTGTATTCAGGCCAGCCTGTCCCATCTCCATCCTCCACATCAGGACTCTGCTCACCTCCTTCCAGCTGGT
Source organism: Penelope pileata (assembly GCA_013396635.1). NCBI lineage: Eukaryota > Metazoa > Chordata > Aves > Galliformes > Cracidae > Penelope > Penelope pileata. The sequence goes on along the minus strand of WBMW01004291.1, from coordinate 672,415 downwards.
GGAAGAGGCAAGAGATAGAACAGGGAGTGAGGTAGCAGATGCTCCAAGGAGCTGGAAAGTAGTCTTTAAGCACCTGGGAGAGGTACCCATGGATGTTAAGGCAGACAGGTTATGTGCCAAAATGACAAAGACTCTAATTTCCCAATGCAATAGCTTCTGATGCTCGTTTCCTTCCTTGCGTTGACATTCCATAGTTACCCTAATACATCTTTTGGAGTGCCTGCATTGTAAACCAGATCAGGAAAACCCACCTGTAAGATAAATGGCTGCGATGGTATCATAAGACTGCACCCTAGAAACTGGACACCTTCTGAACGCCTGCATGTTCCAGAAAGTGCCTGTGTCCAGGGAGCTGCACCTAGAAGGCAGGATCAGAAGAACTAGTCAAGCAGCAAAAACTCCTTCTAAAGTTCTAAGCAAGATTAGAGAGGATAATTTAGCTATGAAATTTCTCCAGGAAAATAGTCATTTGGTTGCCCTCACCATGGGTTCTCTGTACCAAATAAGCTTAGTGCAGTTAAAGGGACTTTTTTGGAGCAACACTGAGCCTCAGAATCACAGAATCACAGAATTGTAGGTGTTGGAAGGGACCCTGAGAGATTTTTGAGTCCAACCCCCCTGCCAAAGCAGGTTCCCCAGTGCAGGTCACGCAGGTAGGCATCCAGACGGGTCTTGAATATCCCCAGGGAAGGAGACTCCACAACCTTCCTGGGCAACCTATTCCAGTGCTCCATCACCTGCACTGTGAAGAAATTCTTGCACATATTTGTGCGGAACTTGCTATGCTCCAGTTTTAGGCCGTTTCCCCTCATCCTGTCCCCACAGACCACGGGAAAAAGATTGCCCATGTCCATTTGCCTCCCACACTTCAGATATTTGTAGACATTGACCAGGTCCCCTCTCAGCCTTCTTTTCTCAAGGCTGAACAGACCCAGATTACCAAGCCTCTCCTCATAAGGGAGATGCTCCACGCCCTTTATCATCTTTGTGGCCCTTCTCTGGACTCTTTCCAGGAGGTCCCTGTCTTTTTTATACTGAGGAGCCCAGAACTGGATACAGTACTCCAGCTGAAGCCTGACCAGGGTGGAGTAGAGGTGGAGGATTACCTCCCTAAACTTGCTGGCAATGCTCTTTTTAATGCACCCCAGGATCCCGTTGGCCTTCTTGGCCACGAGGGCACACTGCTGGCTCATGGCCAGCCTGTTGTCAACCAGGACCCCCAGATCCCTCTCCGCAGAGCTCCTCTCCAGCAGGTCAGCCTCCAACCTGTACTGGTACATGCGGTTATTCCTCCCCAGGTGCAAGACTCTTTGCTTTTGCTTTTGTTGAACCTCATCAGGTTCCTCTCTGCCCAACTCTCCAGCCTGTCCAGGTCTTGCTGAATGGCAGCACAGCCTTCTGGCGTGTCAGCCACTCCCCCCAGCTTTGTATCATCAGCAAACTTGCTGAGTGTGGACACTATCCCCTCATCAAGGTCGTTGAAGATGTTGAAGATGAAGATGTTGAACAAGACTGGACCCAGCACCAACCCCTGAGGAACACCTCTAGTTACAAGTCTCCAACTGGACTCTGTGCCACTGATCACTACACTCTGAGCTCTGACAGTCAGCCAGTTCCCAACCCACCTCACCATCCACTCATCTATCCCGCACTTCCTCAGCTTCATTATCAAGATGTCATGGGAGACAGTGTCAAAAGCCTTGCTGAAGTCAAGGTAGATTACATCCACTGCTCTCCCCCCATCTACCCAGACAGTGATGTCATCATAGAAGGCTACCAGGTTGGTCAAACATGATTTCCCCTTGGTGAATCCATGCTGACTACTCCTGATAACCTTCTTCTTTTCCAATTGCTTAGAGATGGCATCCAGAACAAGCTGCTCCATCACCTTTCCAGGGACAGAGGTGGGGCTGACTGGCCTGTAGTTCCCCAGATCCTCCTTCTTGCTCTTTTTGAAGACCAGAGTGACATTGGCTATCCTCCAGTCTTCAGGCACTTCTCCTGTTCCCAAGACCTGTCAAAGATGATAGCAAGTGGTTTGGCAATCACCTCTGCCAGCTCCCTCAGCACATGTGGATGGATCCCATCAGGGCCCATGAATTTGTGCACGTTGATCCCAGCCAGACACTCCCGGACCATCCCCTCCTCAACCAGAGGGAAGCCCTCTGTTTCCCAGACTCTCTCTCTCACTCCCAGGGTCAAGGAGTCACAAGAGGGAGTCTTCGAAGTGAAGACTGAAGCAAAGAAGGCATTCAATATCTCCACCTTCTCAGCATCCCCCGTTATCAGGACACCCCCCTCATTTAGCAGGGGACCCACATTTTCCCTAGTCTTCCTTTTACTGTTGACATACTTAAAAAAACCCTTCTTAATATCCTTAATTTTGTTGCAATTTTTCAAATTATATTCAAGGTAAATGTTCAAATTTTTATCTTTTTTCATCACCTTGTGATAAAAAAAAACTATCTTAAATAGTTTGGACAGCTGTGACATAAGAACAATGGTTGATGTGTTATGCACATGCCACATAGCGTATATGTCCATACACACATCTGTAGACCCCAAATTTGAAACTTAGCCAACTCCTTAACACAAGCACTGTTTATCTCTGCAGCCATCTTTTGAATTTTTAAGGTAACACTTTTTTTTACTAATTTTCTCAGCTTAAGCTTTTCCGATGACGTAAAATTGAGTTAATAAAGTGATAGTCAGAAGTTATTGAGTAATCTGCCCAAGGCATTTAGCAATAATTTACTTGTTCTGTAACCTAATAACCATTTTATCTTCAGGGTACAATAAAACAGAAGTGCTAATTCAGTAGTGTTAAAGGAAGAGTAATTATACTGAGGATACATCCTCTTCTGAGCTTAGTCACTTGTGACCTACTGTGAAGCTACCAGGGAAGAGCCAGGCACTCTCCTGTGCTGAATTATTCATGGTGTTATCTGCTTCAAGGGACTGATGGAAGCATTGTTCGTACAGTTCTACTCAGCAGACCCTAGCTGCACTCTTCTCAGTACAATTTAAGAAGTATTCAAGTCAAGAACATTAAGATAGGAGAACATATATTCATGTTCTATGTCACATTCATCTGATTTTCAAACAAGTCAGAACACTTCCCTATAAATGAGGTAGAATGAGAGAGAAAACAATGAGAGGGAAAAAACAAGTGTGTCTACAGGTTGTAATTATGGGCTTCACTAAGATAAAACAACCTGCTTAGCTACAAGGGGAGCCCAAAAGGCCCCCTAACTCCACCATATGCAGGTGTGTTACAGTCCTTATATTTCATGAGACATATGCTGTCACCATTACAGAAATCTAAGGACTGTACAAACAAAGCAAAATTCTTCTGATATTGAGTTCCATATTTAAAAAAAGAAATGCTTCATGCAAGTGGAAGTTGTGGGAGCAGCAAAACATTGTTCCTTCAAATAGCAACACCTTCAGTTCACAGCAGATCTAACTTGAAACAAGAGAAGGAAGTCTCTGTGTGAATTTATTTTTTGATTTGAGAGCTGAACCTGGTTAAGTAAGGTTGTTTTCATTTACTTTATGAGATAGGAGCTGCCATAAAAATAATTTCAGATGGTACCAAACACTCACAATACAATAACATGCTTAATTACTGTTAGCTTGGATTAAGCTGAACCAGCAGTAACAAGGATGAAGGCTCTTTCATACTGCACTGGGTTTAAGCCATTTATAGTCAATTATGCAATTTTATTCCCTGTAAAAATTGAAGCATAAGAAAGAAAGAAAATATCATCCCCCTACATATCATAAATCAATGTGCTGAGCTTTCTGTTTTGGACCAACTGATATTTAAGGCCTTGACCATGCAGAGTGATTTAAAATTTTATACACACTTAAATTTGAACAAGATGAAAAGTTATGGGCATATGCAGATTTTACATTCTGAATGTGTTAACACATTGCATACACACAATTTATTGGTGCTGTCATCTCAGGCATCATGCTTTTTAGTTCAATCAGTTTTTACCAGAGACAACCTGAAATGATAGTCTGTTCCTTTCAAACCTCACATGCTGCCTAGGGCTACTGCAATGAAGGATCTATATGTTTTAACATATACACAAGTCTTTTTTTTTTTTTTTTTCAAATGCCAGCCTGGGCCAAGTGGAGAAAGCTACAGAGCTGTTCTGAAGAGAGCACCAAATTGAATGGAAACCCAGTAGACTTCTAGAACTGTTCTACTAGAACTGTTCTCTGACTCTGATAGATTTGAGTTTTCCTGGTGGAACTGGAAGTGTGGAGGTGAAGAACTCTGATACTCTCCTATAATGACATAAGCCCAGTGGTTGAATATGCTTGTACACATAGGTATAATATTTATATTACAGTGCTAGATTTGCCAACACATTGTCTGGGTTAGGCAGACAGGCTCTAAAACGTCCTTCATCTCTAAAACATCTCACCTTTAATAAATACATTTTTAGCTGTTGTAATCATACAAATGCAATTGTTTGAGTGTCACCCCATGTTCCAAATATGAACATCTGGACTTGTTAGAGTTCTCATTGTTTTTGACAAAAAAGCTCAAAATCCAAGGGATTTCTATAATGTGTTGATGTGACAACGTATGCATCAATCCAATAAGACGGTACCTCTGAGTTTTACATCTCTCTCTGACAGATCTAATCTGCACTTCACTGTGAAAACAGTAAAACTCTCTCATTGATTAGTTTGTTTAGTTTTGAATTTGTCCTATCAACAGATTCTCTGTCAGCCTCATAACGGAACAAGGCTCTCACCAAGGCAACCAGTGGAGAGTTTCTCTGTAAATTTGTTAGTGATAGAGAGAGTGATATTGCATTAAAGAGCTGCTTTCAAATGCTAAAAGTGGACAGCAGGTGCTTCCTTATGCACATAATTCTCACAAGCAGACACTATGGTGTTTTATTGGGAGATCAATAAAGGAGCTGAAGGACTAAATAAGGCAGGGAATGGAGACCTCATTGATAATCTGCTCTTGCCTGTCTTGAGTGACAAAATGCTGTCTTCGTTCTGAGACAGTTGTGTCAGGGTAACAAACCAGTATTATGTCTTTGTAGCCTGATGACGACGCTATTACAAATTAACACATCATAAATTTGTATTCTATTGCATTGCATCATACAGTCTGCACAGTGAGACTTAGAAAGCTCAGGCTCTACCATTGTGACAAAAACAAGACTAGCGAAATATAAGGGCCACAAGAGAAACCCAAAGATGCATTTGTCCTAGTTTCAGCTGGAACAGAGTTGATTTTCTTCAAAGTGTCTGGTATGATGCTATGTTTGGGCTTTAGGAGAAAAATAATGCTGACAAAACACCGATATTTCAGTTGTTGCTGAACAGTACTGTACAGAGTCAATGATGTTTCAGTTTCTCAGCTTCTCATATTGCCCTGCCAATGAGGGGAGCTTGAGGGGCTACAAGGAGCTGGGAGGGGACAGAACCAGGATAGCTGACCTAAACTGGCCAAAGGGATATTCCATACCATATGACATCATGTGAAAAAACCTATAAAACTGAGGGGAGTTGGCCAGTGGGGGGCTGCCGCTGCTCAGGGACTGGCTGAGCATTGGTTGGTTGGTGGGTGTTGAGCAATTGCTTTGTGCATCACTTGTTTTGTATATACATGCGTGTGTGTATATGTGTAATTATTATCATTACTATTATTTCTCTCTTCTTTTTCTGTCTTAGAAATAGTTTTTATCTCAGCCTACAAGTTCTACCTTTTTTTTTTTTCTGATTCTCTTCCTCATCCCACTGGGAGTGGGAGAAGTGAGTGAAATGTTGTGTGGTGTGTAGCTGCTCGCCAGGTTAAACCGTAACATCATTGTTTGTGGTTCACTAAATGAACACATCCCCTTTCTTTGAAGCATCTGGTTTTGAATATTGCCAGGCACAGAATTACCTGAGAAGTCATACTATACAGAGGTTACTGTCCTATCTGAAAGCAGCAGTACAGCAGTGTTGCATGATGCTTTCACAGCTCTGCAGTCCTCTACTTAAATCAAAGTGGTGTGTGCAAGGAAGAAAATGTGATGAGCAGAGGACAGAGTGGACAAGGCAAGGTCTGTCCTGCTACAACCTCTTTAATGCAGGATCTCTTGAAAAAACTAGTTAGCACAAATATTTGCGCTTATTATGAAAATCCTAATGAAGATTTTCCAGGAAAATATCTGTATACAGAGATAATATTAAATCTTCAATTCAATAGTTCCTGTGCCTGGGAACAGACCTATGATAACTATCTTGCAGTCCAAAGGATTTTATGAGTAGAAATCTTCTGTAGTCTTACTTGATCGTTACACAAATTTGTGTCCCTTTCATCTTTTCCCCTGCAGCTGGAAGCTCATATATCCATCTGTTTCAGTAAACACAGAATTAACTTTATAGCCAGAAAGTGCCAAGCACTGCACATTTAGTGCAAAGGCGCACTAATGCTTCCACTGTCCATGTTGGATATTTAACTACCGCTGTCAAAACTTCTCTATATTTTGACATGCTGTCTCCCACATACTTACAATTTTAACGGTGTTTGTATTTCCAGCACTGAAGCTATCTGTAGCTATTGTGGGTATGTCAAGTATGATATTGTACTTTGGTTGACCCTTTGTGTAGTTGCATTTCAGAACTTTAGAGCTGGTCATTTCTTAGTATCTGGGCAAATATTAGTATCTCTATATTTCAGCAGTTTCTGCCTCCGCTCTTTTCCATTGTATCTCCATCCTAATGGCTGCATTGGTATTGCAGAATAGATTGCTCTATGGTCCAAGTGGAGTACACTGCAGAGTCTTCCCAGCTGGNAAACAACCAGTAAAGATAAAACAGCCGACTATCTGCAGGTTTTAAAACAAAAACAGAATAACAAAACTAGCATCCCTCTTCTCCACTTCCTTTCTAGGCAGACTGATCCACCCTGACTTGCACACTCTTCCAGTCAAAAGCTGTTCAAAATGTAGCTAATGGACCTCATTCCTTGAGTCTTGACTTCCTGCTGTCAAGCTGAGCTGCAGTTAAACAGAAAGTATTTATGCAATACATGCAGATAAGCATTATTATTACTACTGTAATCATCATTTTTATTATCATCATCATTACCGTTCCTATTAGCAGCAATATCACTGTTATTAAATGAGCAACTATTTATTTTTATCACCATAGCTTTTAGAAGCTGTAACCACAGATTAGGATACCCGTATACTAGCTGTATCTAGTCAAGCAAAGCCCACAGTGATAATCTCCTTAGCTTGTGGCTGTGCCTAGCTCTGTCGGAGTGGGATCTAAGTGGATGTCTGCCCTCCACATTTGCTTCTCTGGAGAAACAATATTTTTGCATTTGACCTAGCATCTGGGGTACTCTAAATATTGGTGAACATATCCAGAATGATTTCCACATGAAAATTTCACCACAAATCCTTCACAGTGATGACCAAACCAGTATTTTAAAATGTCTGCACTGAAACCCTTAATAAATTACAAAACATCTGAATACCCAGAGCTGCCGCTACCAACAGCAGAAAGTGTTTTATTGCCAGGTAAATGCTTCTGTGGTTGTATTTATGTGAGGAGACCATGGCATCCTGTGAGAAGTAAATCACCCCTGTCTATCCCACTCCCTTCTCCTTTTACTTTAAGACAAGAAAAGAAATGCCAGGGCACCAATCATGGTGTCAGTACCTGTCAAACTAAGTGTTTGGGGTTGCCTAGCACCAAAATTAAACAAAGTTGTGCTGCATGAGAAAACTGTGAAGATGAAGCCTTTTCCCAGAGATCCTTCATCTCATGTCATCAATTGTATTTTAGACCCAAGCATGAGTCTTTCCCAGAGATCTAAGTCTTCACTGTGAAACAAGGGAGACAGTTCCCAGTAGTCTTTTTAAGGCTGTGCTTCACATATCTCCTGGTGAATTCTATATCAATACTGATGATTACCCATATGAGACTGGCTCTATAGCAGATGAACCTAGGAACGTATCAATGAAACTGCTTACATTCAATTTCTTTGCTATGATAGTGGAGTTTCGTGTTGCAAACACCAGATCCCTGGAATCAACAACTTAAAATGTGAGTTTTCTTGTCCATGCATTCTGCTCAGTTTCAAAGCAAAGTACATGAGCAAATGAGAAAATGAAGCAGTTACCACGACATGGTGTGGCCTAAACCTACAGTTAGTAATAAACCAAAGGGTAAGTAACTTCAAAGTACTTCACATCTACTTCAGGCTTAGGTATCCATGTGGATAGTTCCTGGAGAAAGCTTACATGCTTTTGTAAATTGTGAAATCATGTCATAGAATAATATGCTCATAGGACAGTTCTGGTTGGAAGGGACTTCTGGATGCTTCCACTTCAGCCTCTTGCTCAAAGAAAGGTCAGTTATGGGGTCAGACTGTGTTGTTCAATTAGGTCTTGAAAATCAGTCTGCGCAGCCTGTTCCACTATCCTCATGAGGAAAAAATTTTTCCTTTCTCCTACAGTCTGAACCTCTCATTTCATTTTATCTCATCCTCCTGCCATGTACCACTGTGAGGAGCCTGGCAGTTGTTTCAATAACCTTGTAGAAACTGGGGAGCTGCTGTTAGGTCCCCCCAAAGTCATCTCCATACAAGCCAAACAAGTCAAGCTCCCCCAGCTCCTCATCCCAGAGCCTATGCTCTGCCCTGGGCCAGCTCAGTGGATGGCTCTTCATTGGACTCAGTCTGATTTATCAAGCACTTTTGTCTTGCTGGGGGAGTGATGTCCAAAGCAAGTGTAAAGGGGGATCATCACTTTTCTCCGTCTTCTGGCTGTGCTCCTGTTCATACAAATCAGGATGCTGTTGCCCTTTTTTTCTGCAGGGGCATGCTGCTACTGGCCCACATTCAGTTTGCTGCCCACCAGGACTCCCAGGTCTTTTCAGCAGAGCTGCTCCCCACCTGTATCACTGCAAGATGTGTTTCCCTTCCACCTGCACAACTTTGCATTTGTCCTTGTTGAATTTCGTAAAGCTCTGGTCAAGCCATTTCTCCCCTCTGCCAAGCTCCCTCTGAGTAGCAGCCCTCAAGCATATAGACTCTTCCCCTCAATTTTTTATCATCTGCAAACTTGTCAGTTCACCTCATCACCTCCTCTAAGTAACACTGATAACAGTGTTTATCACCTTGAGGTACTTAAACACCTTGGTAAAGATCTTAAACAGAACAGGACTTGGGATCAACTTCTGCAGTACCCTATTTCTAGTGACCTCCAGGTAAGAGTATGACCTTCCAAACCCAATAATTTAGACAGTTTTTCACTTTATAATGTTCCAACTTGGATACAAGCATGTTGCGGGAGACTGCATGAAAGTTTTGCAAAAGCAGAGGTAAATGACATTCATAACTTTCTCTTGATCCATAAATCCAGTTATTTGATCATAAAAGGTAATCAGATAGTTCTGGCATTATTTACCCCTGGTAAATCGATGCTAACTGTTTCCAGGCACTTTCATCTTCTTCAATGTATTCCAAAAGACTCACTCCATCATTTTCCCAGGTACCAAAAATCTGAAAATTCTGACTTGGAGATATCCTTTCACTTTCCAGCAATTAGTCTATAAGACTAGATAATCAAGACTCCCAGGTATTTTGCTGTCTTAGGATCCTAAGACTTACGTATTCCTTAGTTTGGTTATTTTGGAACTAGGATAAACTATGTCTGCAGTTAATCTCATGAGAAGTCGTTCTGAATGCATGGATACAGCAGACGAAGCAGCATACTAATTAAGATGCTATTCAATATTTTACTTTTGAATTCTTATCCCACATGGACAAAAGTAAAACTGCAGAGCTTAGTGTAAAATAAACTGAGCACTCAAGTTTTCCCATATCACATATTGCTATGCACATCTGTTTTTACTACTAGGTGGCATATTAATGTGGCAAAGATTCATAGTCAAAGAAGTTGAGAGTATCAATCAGTAGGGGTAGAACATTTTTCTTCTCATACTGAGAAGCACAGCCAGGAACCCTCTCAGAACATGCTTGTTCTTCTGAACAGGAAAATTAAAGGAATTGGGAACTTTATGGCCAAGAACTGTCACTGCATGGCCCCGTGATCCCTCTGAGCCTCACTTTTCTCCTATGTATCATCAACCTGACACTTTATTTCTTCATGACTTAAGTCATAATAAACGTTTTGTGCATTTGTATTCTTAAATAAAAACACCACAGAAATGAAGTACTACTGATAGTCAGCAAAGACTGATTTCATTATGAAATAAGAACATAGCTACAATACCAAGAAGAATCTGAAAGAAAGTAGAGAGGAAAACATACAATCATCTGCCTTGGCAGCCTGGCCTGTCTTCTTTTGCAAGTCATATACTTAGCAGAAATGTTTTTGACTTCACTTTGTAGGATATGCATTAGCAACAAAATTATTTTCTTTATTAAATGACTGAGAATTTATGTTTCTCTGTAAAATGATTCAGTAACACAAACCATTAGCTCAGAGAATATGTGACCAGGATACCTAACACCTTCCTCTTCCATCTTTATAATAATTTTAAAGCTCTGTCTCCTGTGGCTCTTAATAACGCAAGAAAAGGGCCATATGGCTTTCCCCTAATTTCTTAAGAATTCCTAGGAGGACATTTATGAAGTTTAGGAACAGAAAACTGGGAGGCAATTGGCATATTTGTAATACGCTACACACATTTGGGGAACATTTCTACCAAAAGAGAAGAATAGCTGGAGTATGCACAACAATAATCTTTATTTCTCTTTGTCTGTGTTCAGAGCATTAGGCAAATAGTCAGACATCAGCCTGATATGTATTATATAAAAAGAGCAGCAGTGAATATTTTGAATAGAGATAAAGTGCAGAAGTGGAATCACCTACTTCACTCAATAAAGTCTACCTCTGAGAAAACATTTAATTTATTGATTTTCGGTGGTAATGCTAGATATTTTGAAATATCAACGCTTAGGTTTTTATTATGTCTTTCATCCCAAAAGATCTTCAAACGCATATTCACCTGCACAAACACCTTCATCTTTGCTTGGTAAGAGGTTCTGCAGCCATTGAAAACATACCAATGATGTGATCGCTCACGGCAGAAAGCGTTAGTCTTTAATTATTACTAACGCTATTTGATTAGGCAGTTTAATTTTTGTTCAGAAGTTGAGACATTCTTTTTACACTGTCTTCAAAAGAGACCTTTTGACTGTTGCCTTATAAGCAAAGTATCCTCTCAAGCTCATTCCTCTGACTTTGACTTTAACAGGTTTGAAATAGGTTCTAGATGGATAGTAAACATGGATTTAAGTCTTTTTACCAATGTAGATTTCTCTAACCCAGCCAAACAACTGGCCAGACAAAAAGACATCTTGTTCACTATTTATAAAACAGTCTCCTTTTGTAGGAGAACTCAGTTTCTGTCAGCTTCAGGTTAGGGACCTCAGTGACTAGTGGATCAGACAGCTCAGAATGCTCAAATCATAGCTAAAGGACATCTCCAGTACTTAGTATTTATGTGTCCAGAGGAGGGCAATGAAGCTAGTGAGGAGTCTGGAGCACAAGTCTTATGAGGAGCAGCTGAGGGAACTTGGATTGTTTCGTCTGAAGAGGAGGCTCAGGAGAGACTTTATTACTCTCTACAACTACCTCTGAAAGGAGGTTGTAGCGAGGTGGGCATCAGCCTCTTCTCCCAGTGGTAATTAGTGGTAGGACAAGAGGTTATGGCCTTCAGTTGCACCAGAGGATGTTCAGGCTGGATGTTAAGAAAAAAATCTTCTCAGAAAGAGTGATAGGGCATTGGAACAGTCTGCCCAGGGAAGTGGTGGAGCCATTGTCCCTGGAGGTGTTCAAGGGAAGGGTAGATGTGGCACTGAGGGACATGGTTTAGTGGGCATGGTGGTGATGGGTTGACTATTGGACTAGATGATCTTAGAGATCTTTTCCAACCTTTATGATTCTATGATTGTACAATCCTATGATAGTATCATATTAATAAGATTGTAATGCTTCCAAAACTCCCAGCTAGCCCTCCTTTACCTCTTTAGTCATCTAAAAACATTTTAACATTTGAATGCTAACACATTGAGATACCAAAACCAGGTAGGAAGGATTTAACAGTATTCCTAAAATGTATTCCACACTGCACATGTTAGACTAAAATTCTGATGATCAAAACATGTGCTGATATCATGTAAATGTTGTTAAGAATATTCATTTTCATGCAAATTATTGTGTGCATTATTTGCATTCCTTTTCTACGTTTCTACACTTCTAACACAGATATGCATTGTTTTGCTGATTTTTCAAACTGAAACTGTTACATTTTACTCCTGGTAATCTTGCAGGACTAAAACAGTTTCTGAGGAAGCCAGCACATAGCTAGCACATAGCTCATCAATAATATTACTTTACAAAAAAAAAAAAAAAGTGGAGGAATTCTGGATTCTGGTTAGTTGTATGTGGGCAAGCACCAGATTATCAGATCTAAGATTTAGTTTTAAAGGAGAACACTTTTTGCATTTATCAAGGCAATAAACACACAACTCCAAGATGACATTTTATGACATTTTTCATACATGTATGCTGAAAGGAAATATTTTTTAAGCACCTGAATGTATCATAATATTCCTGCTTTAGACAATTGGCAAATATTTTACAGTTCGGAAAAATATTAGTCCTGAGCATCCCCAGCCATGGTTTCTTCATTCAATTTAAGCAGAGGTCCTATGCTAAGAATACTACTCATAGGTTCTAAGTTTCAATTCCCAAAGCAAAAAGCAAAGCAGGATGAGAAATACCAAATATTACACTCTAAACCCATATGTTATCAGTTTTCACCCAAGGCACCAGAAAGTCTAACTTTTCTGTTCAGATCGCAAAATAGTGAGTATGAAGAAAAGAAGACAGTCTGTAAAAGAAGCCAGAAGTCTTCAAAATAGGATCTCCAAGACGTGGGTAATTGTGTTAAGAATATAATCATCCTTTTAAAGGTTATCAAGTAAGTATAGCTCAAATTTTGTTAGAATGTAGATTCGTTCATTCTGCTGAGATTCAGGAAAAAAGAGAGATCCCTGGAGTTCTCTAAGAATTGTTGGAAGAATTTTAATTGCAAATGATCACATGGAGATGCTTCTTTCAACAGAATAAATAAAGCAATGAAAAGTTATTAGGAATTCTCACACCCATTTTGAAGGATATGTTTCTCTAGGAGAGTCACTTTATCCACAGTTTCCAGTTGTCTGAATGAATTAGAACAAATATTTCATCACAGATATATCTGTGAAGTCCATAACAGTGAAAAAACTATGAAAACTAAGAAAGTTAACTTTTTTTTTCAGTTTGATAGTTTTCTCCAGCATACTTCATAAATTTTTTTCCAGAGCTAGCAAATACTGTAAGGAGTGAAAGCTAGTCAACACATATTTGATTTTATTTTCATTGAGATTCTCTTGGCTTTCTCTCTCAAATGAATCTGAGGAACCTCCTGATGGAAAAATCAGACACTTTGGCTGCATATTTTTTAAGACTTGATCTATTTTATTAACAGCCCTGTCATTTACAAGCCAGTGTATTGCAAATAATCAGATCTCATCTGTGTACGGTACAGGTTGAGCACCAGAAGAACTACCATACCTTTGTACAGAACATAATGTATTCTGACTTTTTGGGGAAATTTTGGAGAATTTTTGTGTAGTAATTTGTAATTTGAAAACGACCACACAAAGATATTTCTATCTGTGACAGGGAAAGGGTGACAGGTATGTCTTTTCTGTCATACAAGAAAATGGTTTCTCTTTGCAGTGGCACTCCACAGTGGCAAGCATCTTCCTTCCCCCTTTAAAAAAAAAGAGGGCTCACCAGGATTTTGCATGCATGAGAGTGTATAAAAAAAGGAGTCACTATTTCTAAAACATTTCAAGTAGTTCTTCAGACATCCAAGTAACAAAAAAGATACTCAATCTGTTAATAATCTCATTCTAATTAGGTACTCAATTTGCAACACTGGAATTGCACAAAACATGTATAAATGAAACATCAATTAACCTTTAGTTCTGAGCTTTTCTTCCTTCCAACCAACATGGGTCAGTTACCATAGAGATTATACCTACGTGATCTGCAGATGTGACTCAAAAACGGCTGGAGTCTATCTCAGCCACAGCTCAGTATGGCACCAGGATAATTAAAAATCGCTAAAAGAGAAATAAAAGTTCTTCTGAAACACTAAGAAAAAAAGCCAATTGAAATGAAAACGGCTGTGGGGGGTGAGTACTTTGAAACTCCAGGAAAAAAAAGACTCCTTTCATCAAGACAAGATGTCCTGGCCAAACCCTGAGAATCTCCTCTGGAAATCAACATGCTGAGAACATTTGGTTCCTCATGTTGTTCAGAGACCTGCTCAAAGCAAGGCTTGGACCATTCATCTACTGAATTCAAAGCATTCAGCACCTTTTAGCCGAACCATACACTAATACCATACACTTGTACCACATAGCAATTGATTCCAGCTGCCTCTGCCTATAGCTCTCTGTGACTGTCCAGGAGCACATTGAGAAGGTAGAATAACTTTTCAAGTCAATGTCTTACAAAAAACATAGTTGGCAGGACAGATCATCCTTTCCTGATGAGTCTTCTTCAAGAACTTTTCACCAGCTTCCACAAGAGTCTTAAAAGAGCCAAAATATTGTGAGAGTGTGCTGTACAGAATCAAAGAAAAAGAAGGCATCATAGTTTGGATTAACCTCCTACTTAGGTAGGGTAACATTTTGGTTACTCTTCTAGAATTATCAAAGCAAGCAATCATACGAAACACTTGCCAGAGATTAGCTATGAATTTGTACACTACCTTCTAGATGGAATAGCTGTTTGCACAACTTCTTTTAGGCATCATCTGATATGCTTTGTTAAAAGTTCTTTTTACAATATGTTCAAAAGGAACTTTGACTCCACAGTGTTCACCTTTATGGCTTGTATATATAATTGCAATAAGTAACCTGGGCTGTAGGATAGTGAATAGTGCACAGAGTGCTCAGAAAACACATGGCCTTTTCTTTTGAAAAATAAAGGCACCTATATGTATGAAAGGAAAAGCAGTGTCTGTGTCCCACAGACTGGTCCACGTAGTGCATTGTAACATTTTAATTGAAATTGTCATCGTAAAATTCATAGAATCATAGAACACTTGCAGCATCATGTCACATCACTCATGTTGACATAGCACAAAGAGCTTTACAGACTGGAGAACACTCAGAGAATTAT
Source organism: Penelope pileata (assembly GCA_013396635.1). Taxonomy (NCBI): domain Eukaryota; kingdom Metazoa; phylum Chordata; class Aves; order Galliformes; family Cracidae; genus Penelope; species Penelope pileata. The sequence continues at coordinate 657,167 of WBMW01004291.1, read as the reverse complement.
GCTAACAGTAACATAAACAATTTAATTGAATATTTATGGAGATCTATAGAAGAGCTGTAAAATTGGATGGTGATAACCTGCATCTACAAGGTGCCTTTTAACTGGCAATTGCCCCTTTTTATGGACTAGGAAACTGAGGCAAGGATGTCTTGTTCCTTTCACTCCAAAGTAATTCAGCCAGCAATACAATCCACATTGCCTGTGCTTCCAAACAATGTGTTGTATCACTTTGGAAGTAAAGTGAATGAGGGTAGAAAACACAGAGCTGAAGAGATAAAAGCAGTGAAAAAGCAGAGGATTTTCAACTGACATGTGAACAAAGATATTGAATCAGCAAAGCAGAGAGATAAAAAGCAGAAAGTTGGGGAAAAAGCTGGTTGTGTTTGGCTTTCTTGGGAAGAAGATGAAATAACCATGTACCAGAAATCCAGAACTCAAAAAATGTGAATCGATGCCTGGAGGAACAGGAGTCAGTAGGGCATCCCTGAAATAGTCTTTAACCATCCTGGTTATTTGCTTTGAAGCACTAGTTCCAGCCATCCAGAAAGAAATATGGAAAGGACTGATTACATGGAGCCCAATATATCCTTCCTGGATTCCATTTCTTAGATTATGATGACACAAATTCTTGTGGTTTAATAGTACTCGAGCAATGTAAATCACTGTTTCTTTGCAAGTCTCATGCATTATTAATGGTATTATCCCTAAGAAACTAAACATCTTTATTCTACTGAGCAAAATACATAGATATTAATAAGGAAAATAAAGTATTATTTCTATAGCAGAAGAACACAGTTCTTCTCTTTGAAATGAGACCAGGAAGTAATCCCAGATGGAGCTGTAGTACTTGACATGGGAGGCTGAATATCGCTTATGCTACAATGCTGTATCTACATGCGAGAGACACTGAAAGTGCCATTGCTTCCACTTGTGCATGAAATCTTATTCAGAATGTTTCAGTGATATGGATAGGGAGGGTAAACCTGCCACCTGGGATTGCGTAATGAAAACTGTAATTAGCAGCACCAATTAACTAATTGTTAACCTGCCAGGATATCGTGCAGAAGCAGCCAGCCTGCCTTCATGTGTTATCCCAAATGGCATTTAAAATCTGGGGATTCTTGTGGCATATTAGGAGTCCTTTAACTCATGGTTTGAAACTGTTGGCATGGCATTTTTCCTAATACATCTATCTTTAATGTAGTAGCCATCTACCTCTTTACAGAATCCTCTAGCACCAGAAGAAGCACTGCTTTGAAAAACTTTCAACATCGTAATCAGAAATTATAGAGGCTGGTCCAGCTGGAGGATCAGAGAAATCCTGTACCCTAAATGTGATGATAGCTTTTAGGAACAACAAATTGAAAGACAGATTCAGCTGGTATGAAATTATAATCCTACCCTAGGTGCACAATGCATTAAATCCACGCAAGAGCCTGCAGTCTCTCTCCTGGTAACAAAGTGCAGGGTGACACCAAGCACTCAATGCTGATACTGAGCCCAGCCCACTCCTGGGAATGTGCTGCAGGCCCAGGGGACTCTCCCAGATCCTCTGATTTCTGTTACTTTTTAGATTCAAATCCAAAATTTTAAATGTGTTCTAAATGTAAATGCTTGCCAGCATTCTTGTAAAAGATGAGTTTACTTTAACTACAGCCAAGCGCAAGCAAATTTCACAGTAGCAATTGCCATAATGAGTAGTAATCTGGACCTTTGCTGTGAAGGAATTAAAAGAAATGGCACTTTACAAGAAAGTCACTGAGGCTTTCACCTTGTTTCCTTCAGATTTTTAGTAAAATGAACATTAATTTCTGAATGAATAAAACATAAAATGCTGGATGATAAAAGGAAATACAATAATACTAACAAGAATTAGATACTTTCTCATTTTCCTGCAGTCCCAAAACACTTCATTCTTAAATTTTACTCAGGCACAAACAAGTCAATCGATGAGTGGAATTGTGCTTATCCACAACTTGGCTTTTCAGTCAGCAGCCTCTAGTGCCCCAGGCCCCACATCCTTCCCAGAGTGTTGTCAGTTTTAGCAGTCTGGATGGCTCTGTCTAAAAGTGTTATATTTGTTTATATGCCAAAAGCACTTTCATGAGGAGTTCCAATCGTTTTGGACTCCCTGTATTCGTATCACACACAAAATGTAACTTCTCTCCAAAAACACTCGCAAGCAGGAAGATACGTAACACTGAGAAGAAAAGAAAATTTAAAATGCAGCCTAAAATGTTAATTGCATTCACTCAACACATCTATTTAGATTATTTCTTACTTATTAACATTATGCAATGGAATGGGCTATCATTAAGTCTGAATTTGGCAGACATTCAGTGGTACAGCAGACTAAAATCAACATCCCAGAATGCTCAATACATTCTGATATGATGAATCTAGTTCTAATGACGTGGCAGGGATGTTTGTAGTCTGCAGAATTCAGTGTAGCGTAGAGAAACCCAAGCTGGCTTTAAAACATTCTTCCTTAGGTACCACAAATAGCCTGGTTATGGCAACATAGATGCCCATTTAGGCTAATTTACATTTCACTCAGGCAATCCTTGCTGCAGTAGGATGTCTCTTTCTGATGCAGCAAACTTAGAGAAAAAAAGTTCTCTTGCTCGTTACACTGGCACTTTCTACTTCTGAGTGAGCTATGCAGCATGAACAGCAGAGGCACTTTTAAGCACCCTGATAGGCTGCTGTACCTGCATCCTGATATACTTACTGCAAATGTGAGTCCCCAAGGATATCAAAAAAAGCGAACACTTTCAATTAGCATCAAATTTTGTCAAATTATTATATACTAGGAGCCTTTTGTTTGACTTATTCTTAGGGGTAAGATGGCATCAATTAATTTTGTGGAGTTTTGAATTGTTATCTACCCTTCAGCATCTCTATGTGTCCTATATTAGCAATCTCTATTAGGGAATGCACATCATGATGCTATCTCATTTTCAGCCCACAATAACAATAAAACAAAAGTCCAGACCACCTAGCTGTGTGCCAAGAGCACATCATTACTTATCTTTTCTCTTTTTAGTGTAAGACTGAGATTCTTTCATTGCCTGAAGTATTTTTATGCAGCTTATCTAGCTTCAAATGTGCTTTGAAATACAAACCTATGGTTTCACAATAATGACTCTTTCACATCTTCTTATCACTTTTGGGAAATTAAATCTGAAAAACATTGATATATTTGAATGGCAACTTTGGGTCTTATTCCACAGAGCGACATTCTTAGTTGCGGCGTCAGTAGGTTTGAATGGCACAGGAAAGACAGAGAAGCTGCTCTATGTTGTAAGATGCCCTTAGAGAACAAGAAAGTAGGAAATGGCATAACACACTTTTCCAAGGGTAAATCATTTGATAAGAAAGACACTGTACAAAGGAAAAGCAATAAAATTTAATACAAAATGTTATGAAGGGATAGGAAATTTTTAAAGTGCCCATCCTTTGCATTCTGAGCATCAGAAAATTTCTCAGACAATGGAGATCATTATTCCTTACTCATAATCAGGAAAAGCAAGCAGATACATTTTATCTGTCTGGGTTTGCATAGCTAATGACACAGACAGAAGAAGAACCCAGCGAATAATTCATAGCGAAGACACCAAGTGTGAGAGAGCTAGGTTCACAATTCCCTGATTCCAAATCTAGTGTCGTACTCAATACATCTCTCTCCCTTCGTTCCAAAATCTCTTCTGCTTCCTGAAAACATTAACCGCTTCTTGGTAAGAAACGACAAATAAACTTGAGATGATTGAGATACGTTTCAGAGGAACATCTTATGATCTTCATACAATAAGTGTGGAATTGTTCTAAAAATATTTTCAGATATTCTAAATTCAAGTTGCCAGACCTCAGATACTAGATGGTGAGTGTTGGATATGTAAGTACTGAGCAACTAAGTATCCAGACCTTTAACTTCCATTCATGGCTTGAATGCAAAAAAGGGTTTGCATTTTTAAATGGAAAAATGAAATGACACCCTCTGTAACTAACCTCCTCATTAAGTTTTCCTCATTCTTCCTTTGGGCTTCTCAGTACACTAGATTACTCTAAGTTAAGTTTCCAGTACAGCACAGTTGAACAGTCTGTATTTTCAGCTTCTTCCCTGGGAACTGTCAAGGTCAATCTACTAAGCAGTTCATTTTTCTCAAAGATCCACAAGGGCTGATTACCCCAAGTGCATCACTAATTAATATTCAGGATTGAAATAGAAGACAGTTAAACTTGATACTAATTAAAGCTGGAGACTGTCATCCCCAGAAACCCACAATGAAGTCAGTTTTAGTGTTAAATGTGTAATGCACAAGCAGCTTCTTTTTGCTCTTACCATTTCAGAAATTTCTTCTGGAATAATTTGTGCCAGACATTTCTTCTGTCCAGTTTAATAGTCTGAGACACATTTGGTTAGATTTTAAAATCTCAGCTACTATTTCAAAGGTCATCAGACACCTTACGCACCCTTCAGTTCATGGAATTTGGATGGACATTTTTGAACATCCAACAAAATCCACATGTTAAAACTTCCATGACACACATTCCACTTCCTCTTGTAGCTTCCTCCTTCATAAGGGATCTTTGTGGGTATGAATGAGTTTGGAGAAATTTTGTTTCACTTCACCCAAACAAAGCTGGTTATAATATCCATAGTACATACAAAAAGTTCACTGAAGACCTCTTCTAAGCTGTTCAAAATCAGTGAGAGGACTGTCACCTATTTAAATGGACTCCAGATCACACCTTACAAAGGCACTCAAAATTGAAGTTTTGTATGTCTCTAATATATATTCATATTTTCAGATATCTTTGCCTTATGGAGTTCCTGTCATTCCTCATTTACCCCTAGATACATAGAATAATTTTTCTCGATACACTTCAGGAACTACCAATAGCCTATCAACTTGTCATTTCCAGATCTATACACAGGGCACTGCATCACCCTCTGTGTCACTGATATTTGATGTCCTGTTATTTGCTTTTCTTGATGGGGACAGGGTCTCTGTGGGACAAAGGATTGGAAGTAATGTGCTGCACCCATTAAAATTAATTGCATGCAAACATTAGAAACCAGACACCCCTTTCAGTCATGAAATATGGATAAGGATTTGCTGAAAGCCATTTATATTAAATTACTTTTATGATAATATTTCACTTATTGATATTAAAAATTTAGTGCCCTTTTACTTCCCCAACATGATGAACCTTCGAGCTCCTGTATTTTTGGCAGAGCTGCAGAAAGTCTCTCACTAGTACCTTCAACTCTTGTCTTTGCACCTACAAGGTGACTCATAAGAGCAGGAACAGACAAATAAGCCAGAACTGTGAGTACGTGCATGATGCAGCCCTGGACTAAGCACCAACCAGTTCAGAATAGGATAGTGCCTGCATTCATTGCATCTTTCCTCAGAAGATCTTAAAGGACATCAACAACTGGTATTGATATCCTCCACACCTCACATAAAAGTTAACTGATATCTCCCATCTCTTTGACAGTAGACTTTTGTCACTAAATGAGCCTTTTCTTGACAGTGAGTCAGGAATGGACCAGTTCTGTTCCCTGACCCACTTGGCCCCAGGGCAGGGCTGCAGTATATGGCTGCATTTATGTGTCCGTAGCATTACACTCACAGTTGCTCCCAGCTCAGGGGTCTTGCCAACAGCTCACTGAGACAATGTGCCATCCTTTGGGGCATCAGAGAAATATGAGGCCAAATGCAAGACATCAACATCAAAGAATAACTCCTGATAAACCTCTGTGTTATGGCCAAGAAAAAGTCAAAAAAGTTGTTACAACAACAGAACCATTCAGCTCAGCTTGAAGCTCTTACTAGAGTCCAGATTGAGCTCTCGCTTGTATAAAAACTTTTCATTCATTGCTTTTTTTCTCTTTATGTAATTCAAAGGAAAAAATTCATCAAAAGCAATTCTGTGTCTCAGCTCCAGTCCTCTTCCCAATTTAAGCAAACTTGATGTTGACTTCAGCTTCCTGGTTGGTTAATACGGGAGCTTTCTGTGTACTGGCTGCCTCTACTAATATGGTGATCAAAACCGATAGTTCAAATTATGTTTCACTAGCAGCAAAAGTTGCTGCTCAGCTGCTCATAAGGGAAAGACTAGAGTGGGATCTGCATTTATGGTGTTGAAATATTGGCCTCTGAACAGCCTGGAGCGATAATATGATACGCAGAAAAACACCCAGCTGCTGGTTGTGAACAGAATCTCAAGTGAAAGACCATGCAAATAAAACCTGGTTTATCACTGGCAGCATCAAAGATTACAGAAGGAACATTCACTGTGCTACACAAAGCTGCTCAGTCCCGGAGATGCAGAGGAATTAACCACAGGAATATTAACTGACTGGGAAAGCTGAAAGTGCTTGCCCTCCTGCTGAAGAAGTGTATTTGACTAGGTGTCTGAACTGTCCAGAGCAGTTTAATCATGCCTGTGGAAAATATTTTATATCATCCATAGATATCTATGCTCCAGTTCAGATTTAATTTCACTTGAATTAGAAACTACTGTACAGTGTTGAAATACCAAATTAATATTTATAGGTGTTTACTTAACATTAACAGCAAGCAACTGAGTTGAGTATATGTCTTGTGAATACAATACAGGTCTGCAAAATTAGAGGTGAAATTGGACTCAGCCTAGGCAAAGCCTGCTCAGAGTGGAGTCGTCTATTTTGTCTTTGAGTCCTCAAGTAAAGTCAGAATACTTGCATCCACATTGCACATTCCGGCTGCAACTTCCTCTTCGGTCTCAAAGAGAAGCCTCCTCTATCGCTTCAATCAGAATTATTCGTTCCTCCTCCCTCCACTCTTTAAAATGAATGATCAGTTTCCTTCTTCTTCGTCTCCCCAAAGATAAGCAAAGCTGGGTACAGCACTAATAAGCACTGAAGTATCTTTTTGAAAGCATATAAGAATGCTTCTTCATTTGCTCACGTGCTTCAAGGAGAGTTTAGACAATACAAAAAGTAATAATCAGAGGAACAGCTCTTGTGTCCAGTCAAGGCTCGCAGATGAAAAACAGATGGTTGAAGCTGAATTCAAACAAGACAAACCAACTGTTTCAGCCTAAGCTCTGCATATATAAAGAGAGTTCCTCAATTTCATATGTCAAACTCTCACAACACTTCTTAGGAAAATCCAACTAGTAAAGAAAGCTACAGTACATTGCCTCAGCCACAGAGGTTATAGCAAATCCACCTAGCAGTCTTCAGCTGTGTACATGAGCTTCCCAGAGGACGTGGAATTAAGTTCTTAGTCTCAGTCTCTATCCTCAACATGTTCAATGGCTTGAGGCCAAAATAAGCTAGAAGTTAGGCACTCAGAAAATGAGAAACACACATGCTGTGTTTGAAAAAAAGGAAAAAAAAAGTTTAAATTACTTGCCAACTTCATAATAGAAATCTCCTATGAAGATTTTTACACAGTAGATGAAGAAGAAGAGTAAGCATAGAATATACTTCTGTGTTGCCAATTCATAAGAATTTCCTTTTCTCTCTGACACTCATCTTATTGACTGCACTTTGGTTAACATCCCCAAAATATAACAAAGGCATCATAAGTGAAATGGTTTCATGCGCTATGTAAACCTGACTCAGTCTCAGACAAGCAGGGCCCATGCTGTGCAGTGAATGAGATTCCACTAGAAAAGGTATGGCATAGCATCACCAAAGAGTGCATCCTAAAACATAAAAGAATGACAGATAAGATTTCAAAGGCAAGCTTGGTTACATGTATTTTCCTTGCTGGGGCTAAACCCCAGAATCCAAGCTTTCCTACATATTTTGCCAGCGTGTTTAATGACATAGAGTCGAAAGGTGAGTGAACACAATACAATACCGAAATCAACTTGTTTAGTTTTGAGTGTCATCTAGGCTCCAATCTAATACAAAACCCATAACCTTTCTCAATACAGAATTTCCTGGGTTTTGGCTAGTGGAATTCACTGGATTCACAGGTTTACTGTTCTTCCTGTCTTGCATAGTCTCAAGCTTCCCTCAGAAAAATGTTACCCAAGAAAGGCAGCTGAAAAGCAAGTTCTCACTGATTTCTGTGGTGTCAAGGCCAGGTCCTACATGGAAATGATGATCCACCAAGGCTGCCAACCTGCTCCTAAGACACTTGTCCTAGTCCATAAAGTCATTACTTTTTTCTCCTGTATCTCAGAGGTATCTTAGGATACCTCTTCAAACACCACTTTATACAGGATAGATTACTAAAATCTTGTTTGAATTAAATTCATTTAAAACTTTTTAAAATTTGAATCTCTGAATGCTGCTGGTGGCTAGAATCAAAAGTTTCTGTTCCTCCTGCCCTCCATTCTCTATGTTTTCCTTCATATCTTCTCTAGGGCATGTCAGTGCATTCACACATTCATAGAACAGAAAGCAGAAAATGTCCAAGGTGTCCAGGGGTCTCCAAATTCTTATCACAGAAATAGGAGGAAATAATCTTGCCTCTGCACTCACTGAGGCAACTGAGTCCAGGGGGAATTACCCATAGAGAAAAGAGGCAGTAAGTACTTTTCCTGTTCATCTAAAGGAGTTTGTGTTATGACGACACCATGTTAGAAATATTTGTGAGAGTCTTTTCATACAAAATCAGAGTATATCAGGAGCATCTTCTTTCCATCCAGGTGCTGAGCTGCCTTTCAGCCTTCTGCTGGTAAGGTACAGCAATCCTCCAGCACTGAGCCTCCCTCAGAACCTTTTGTATTATGGCCAGCTCTTCCAATCACACTTTGGCAGACCCATGCACCTTCCTCACTCTGCTGCTACATATTGCTTCTTCACTGGATGAACACAAGGATGCTGTGATTCTCCAGTCCTAGACTGCTAACATCCAATGTCAGGGTGAGAACAAATGTTCCAGTGTATGCCCAGCACTTGCAAAATCATAACCTTTGCTTGTAAAACAGCAAATAACTTTGGCTGTATGTGGCATGTCTTGGCAGGGTAAACACCACTCACTGGAAACTAGTGACATTTTGCCTGCCACTTCATACAGATGCTCACTTGTTACAAGTACATGTTGCGCTTGTCTCCTGCTTTGTAGTAATCATCCCTTTGCTTGGATTTCAGTGAAATGGTCTGAAAAGAGACAAAGGTTCGTGGCAAGGGAGCAGCAGCTTAAGAAATGGATTTGATGTCTGCCCAAAGAGCCATTAGAAGGAAAAAAATGCCAATCCAGAGCTGGCAGAGTGTTATGAGCGCTGTGAGCACACGCAACTGCATGATGGAGATGACAATCAGATGATGCTCGAATCATCTTTTCTTATAGGAATAAACTTAAATGCACCATCATTCTCTACGAGATAAAAGTATTCTAAGGCAAAAAGGTTTTGTTTGAGGGCCTGAGAGGGTACTGACCAAGCCAAAACTTATTTTAAAAAACTATTCGTAAACATTGGCTTTTTTAGTAATTTGTAGGGGAAAATGAAATATACCTGGAAGGCGATAAAAGCATATATATGAGTTGAAACCTCTATTGGGAGAATAAAGCAAGCTTTTATAGAGTTCCATGCCTGATAAAATTTCATGTTTTCTTGAAGTCCAGACCCTAAATCATTTTGCTTATCTCAGCCTCCAGAAATGGATAAAAGAAAAATAATTTTTTATTCTGAAAACAAAATGATAGTTTCTGATCAGTCTATGAAAACTTCAGATCATAATGTTCTGAAAACTACTATTATTATGTTTTTTTCTAGAACAACGCATCCTTTGACCTGATTATCTAGAAAGAATACTTTCTGAGAGTCTCATCAAGCTAGGGCCTTTTAAAACAATTTTAGTTGACTCTGGCAAGAAATTCCTTGAACTGCTTCCATCTCCACTGAGCTCCTTCAGTTGTCACTGTGGAGCCCTCTCTAGCGTATGGCAAAGGAACAGATGCCCACACATACCCTTCATCTGTCTGAGGGAAAAGCTATGCTGCAATAGGCACAGCTGTGGATGGAACATATAGCAGGGATGGAGCAGGGATGGGCATGTTCTGATTTGATTTAAAGCTGAATTTTGCTGGGCAGAAAAACATTCCAGTGTGAAAATGTCTTTGGCAGAACCTCATCCTACAATGTCGATCCTCCCTTCCATCCCTCCACATCTCTAACATCTGAGGTGCTCTCTCCACTGTTACTCTAATGCCAAAAATCTTGCTTGTGTCATGGAGATTTTAGAGAAAGAAATGCATGCAAGCGTGCGTGCGTGCGTGCGTGCTTGCGTGTGTGTGTGTGTGTGTGTGTGTGTGTCAAGAATTCTCAGGATATCTCCACCATTGTCAGTAGAAAAGGACCAGGAAGGGGAGGATGCAGAATATCTGCAAGAACTGGTCACCTTTAAAGAAAGAAAGTACGTGCCAGAAATTATTTTCTTTAACACTTCACAACACTCTCCTTCCCAATCCATGTCAGCAAAATGTGCTTAATGGGTTGTACTGAACCTTTGCATAATAGCAGCTGCTCATTTTATAGATTTAATAAATTATAGTCCAGATTCAATGTGCAATGGGTCTGCTAGCACCAGATAACAATTGTTCAACAATTGTTCCAGAAGTACATGCTAGGACTCCTCTGTGATCTTCTTTTTCCCAGACTACTGGCCAAGAACTTGAGCTAAATGGCTAGCCACAGCACTGCCGAAGAGAGAGTTTGTCAAAATCAGTAAAGAAGGTCCAACATCTGGGAGCCAAGCTCAATCATACTGATTTTATGGTCCTAAGGAATAGCCCAATTTAGGAGGGAAAAAAAAAAAAAAGTCTGCTTTTATTTAACAAAGGACTTGTATTTCCAGTGGATTTTAAAAAGTTTTCTGAGAATTGCCTGAGTCTCTCCAGTTATCCACTCTTGAGCTGGGTTCTTAGCCATTCAAGTCAACGTGAGCCATTAATTGTCTTGGTCCAAGGAAGCACTCAATCCCATCCCTAACTTTGATATTGTAACTAGTCCCGTTGGAATCAACTGCACAGCTCAAATGCTTAGAGGTAGACACACATATAAGTATTTTCCTGACTAAATCCTCTAACTGAAGAGCTAACATTTATAAACAGGAGGCAAGCTGAATAAAAGCACAAAGCAATCCAGACCAGACAAAAATGGAGACTGGCAAATGCAAAGCATTTCCAGTCAAGGAAGAAAGTAGAGAGAGACTGAAGGGATGCAAGACAAATCTCTGAATGTATATTAGATGTAGTACATGAATTTCAATATTGAGTAACAATGCAACAGAAGGACAACTTCCCCCAAATGCTGCCACTGAGGATAGTAATAGAATTAGATTAATAGGAATATGAAAGTTCCCTTTGAAAACGTAGCTGCTCACACACACACATGCAATCATTTTGTATTTAGCAGGCAGGAGATATTTGTGTGTGAAAATAGCAAGAAGAAGAGCTATTGCAAAATAAACAAATAGCATAGGAAAGTGTGAACTGCACAGTCAATGCGGCATAGATCCTGTTTTCAGTCTGTGACTCAAGGAATGAAATAGAAAAGAGCTCACACCATGAGCTCCCAGCAGCATGACTGTTTATGTGCAACAAAAGGACTAAGTAAATACAAGGAAATGGGGAGAAGAAAGTTCCATCAGCAATTTTTAACCATATGTTTTCTAAAGAAACAACCTCTCATGGAACTTTAGCTCCACTTACTGGCTGTAAATTAAATTCCTCATCTATACAGAGGACAGCTCTCAATTTTTACTGCCTTCACTGTGATCCTCCTCATGGTCCAGCTGAGCAACCCAGACACACCTTGGTGCAGCACTCGTCAGAGGCGTGACAATCAGCAGAGCTCCGCGTGACTGGTCATAGGAGACTCCATTACATTTGTGGTGCTTTGAGCTCCCCTTTGCTAGCTAGTGCTGCCAAGTGGGTCCACACCAGGAAAGGCAAAAGAACACGCCTGGGTATGTAACATTGCAAAGGCAAGGCGGGGTGGATGTAACCATGGTTCATGTAGCAGAGAGACCATATACATGCACTCATGCAGTTGCAGAACATCAGTGTTTATCAGCATGATGCCATGCCCCCACCTACTTAGCACAACTCATGTCTTTTAAAATGTGCTACACGGTGCATACCTTGTATCACAGAGCAGTGGAGACACTACTGTTCTTTTCTGGCTGGACCCCTCAACATCACAACTGGATTTGCAGGTTGCAGGTGCCCATGGAGCACCTCTTTACCATGTCAGCACAGACACTTAGGAAGAACCAGGAATGCCAGACATAAGATGAGCTACCATGGCCATAAGTGGGTAAGGCAGCAGCTGATAGTCGGTGAGTTTCACATGCACTAATGCTTATGCACAATGGCATACCATTAGTAGGACAGGTACTGCTATCTCTCTGGATTCCTAGTTGTGTCCCATGGGAGGAATCTAGTGTGAATGAACCACCTGCTCTTTTTACTCTCACTCACATTCATCCCCCAAGTGCCTGACATCCGTTACAATTTGGGGAGCTACAGTGGTATGTGCAGGAAGTGGGTAAACCAGGAGCACAGGTGGTAGAAAGTATCGCTGTTAGGAACACTGAGTCTGCTGGGAGTCAAGACTACCTCTTGACCTGCTCAATTGAGGTGAAAAACACTGCAGAACAACTACACTAGCAAAGCGGTCATCTTTAGGTCAGAGTTAACTGCACCCAACATAACCTTAGTTCTGCTCATTTTTCTAGCCGAGAAAAACCCAAAGGCATAATGCAAAGTAGGATGCATTAAGAGGGACTACCTTGCAAAGGTTACCTCTTCATTTAATCATACATTTCAGTTATTGCTCAATTAACATACCTCATGCATTTTCATCCCTCTATTACAGCTGCAGTATCTTTAGACCTGGAGGTGTGTGGCTCCATGCCAGACATTTACTGTTATATGCTCAAAAAAGTAAATCATTTTCTTTAGTGCAGACTGTCAGCATGTATCCTTTCAAAGAGGAAGATAATTTCTGTGGTTACTTTTATCCTTTTTATGAAGAAATAGGCCAGACATGCAGTACAGTGTGAGCACCCTTGCTTCTCCTTAGCTCCCTATCTGCACTGGGGTTAGGATTAAGCCAGGCTGTATGCAGGTTCAGGACACAAGATGACAGTGCAAAATCCTCACCTCTAAGGTCTCCCGCTCATCAGGAACTTTTGTCTTTACACAGCTGGTGGTGCCTAACTCCTCTGCCATGTCCATGAATAAGACTCTTCAGAGGTTCAGGAAGAATGATAAGGAATTTCATAAGCAGACCATCTCTGTAATAGATCAAGTTACCTCTGAGCACAGCGTGAAAGATATTGCTTGCTTATACAATAGCTTGTCATCATGGCTGTACTGCAATGCACGTTACAGCACACATGTGAAAAGAGATCTCTAGGCAGGACAGCTTAGCACAGCTCTGGAGACAATTAGCTATAGCCCATACTGAGCTTCTCACTAAGCTGGTCATGCTGATGACAGGACAAAAGCCAGTGTCTCTAAACAGGGCTGCATATATATGCACATATATATACTGCCCTACATATACATACAGCCCGTCAGTGGTTATTGCAGAGACCTTAGCCCATGCTCCAGGGAAGTGTATATGAGACTTCTATTGCTTATGATCTCAATGAATAGCATTTGTAATCATGACAAGCAAATCACATATTTGTCCAAAGTGAACTCTGGCAGCATGGACTGTGTTTAGTGCATCACTCTTTCTCCCAGTGAGGCTCATCAGTCACTTCAGATTCAAACTTTCCTGCATCATACACAGTACAGCTACAGCCATATCTGCTCATCACTGTAAGTGTCTGAATCTTAAAAGTGGTGTTGAAAAAATAAACTAGGTTCTAAACAGGAATTCTACCATATAGTTTATCCATCCTTTGGGACATGATCTTCCAAATCCATAGAGAAGAAACTGCATATGAAGTAATAGTTGCACACTGATGCAAAACTGCTTTGCACAAGCAGCTACTGTGTTCAGACCCACAAAGCTGCTTGATTCGTCGAGATGATGCTGCTCTGGGAAATAGCTCCTATGATTCCATACACAGAGCTCAAGGCCTACATCTTACTTCATTTTCCAAGATAGGGCACAGAGATTTTTTTCTAGCAGCCTCCACAGGGAAGAATCATCCTCAACAAAAGCCAGGACAAGAAACACAATCACAAAAGCTCCGCTTACAGAAATGCATTGGCATAAAGGAGAAAGAGGAAAAAAAACTTTGAAACTAGAGATGGCTTTGTTTGCCCAGAAATATTTAGCCATTTAATATGAACCCTCAGGAAGGAAATGCAATAATCTACTATATTATCACTGAACTGCTGTATTATCTAAAGTACACATTAAAAAGTCACCCTGCTGCGAGACAAAAAATCATTAACTTCCTGATCTTTAGAGCAGCCAAGTCCTTCAAGGGATACTTAATATCAAAGCATAACATATCTCTTTCAGCTGAAATAGCTCTGTACAAAGTGTATAAGAAAAACAGGCCTTACTTCCATTAAGCATGAAAGCTGAGGACTACAACAGAAATTTTTGATCTTCTCATAGCTCTGAAATGAAATAATTAAAGGGAAAGAGAACAACTTCATCAAGAAATTGTCTATCATTTTTTTGCAAATGTACTTTCTTAGTGTTTGGAGTATCAGATTTCAGCTGGGATATGATTTTCCTTTCCTATGCATTCCTTCTGGTGTTTCAGATAAAGCTAATAGTAATGAAAATGTGCCCACTAGCTAGAAAAGCCCAAGGAATGAGTGGAGGAGTGAATGGGGTTCCCCAGAGAAAATGAGTGAAATAAATAGATTGTAGGACACATACTTCACTAATTCTGTGTAATTAGTTAGAGCTAGATTCTTCTTGCTCAGAAATTGAGCTTGATGTTTTTGAATTGCTAAAGTCCTACAATGAATATTAAAATCATGTAGCAGGCTTGAGCTGGTCAAGTGCACGGTTGTCCATTCTGAAGCCACCTTCTCACCATTGAATTTACCACCTGGTCCTCCACCACAGCATCACAGACAGCAACCATGCTTTACTCACCAGACACATTTCTTCTGCAAAACAAGGTGTTGCACAGAAGTAGAAGGGAGGAAACAGAACTTTGTATGAATATGAGGTCACCATTCTATGAAGATTGCTCAGAAATGTCACAATTTTTGAAAATAATGTGGTTTTGTCTTGGTTATTATTAATAATGTGGGAAATATAGTGAGAAGTGGAGAAAAAACTCAGAATGGGGAAGGTAAAAGTATGGGAATGTAACCTCACTATCCCTTTTAAATACTAAAAGTATTTAAAAACTGGAGATATGTAGATAATCTGATATTCTAAGAAATGAAATGCCATTGTAGGGTGCTGTTGTACACTGGCTCATTTTAAGCACCAGATTATCCATAAATGTCCTCTCAAGTTTCAGGGAATTTAACTAGTACAATATTTAGACATCAGAGAGGTCTATAAACCAAAAGCACATGAGGTAATCCCCTAACATGCATATCAGATGTTCCAAACTACAAACTGACTGAAACCTTAGATCAAATTTGCAAAGTGTTTTCACAGAGTACCCTTCTCCAGCATGATATTAAGGAAAATAATCGTGCAGTTTGACTAAAGGAAATAATACGAAGGCAGAGCAAAAGGAGGAGTCAGCTCAGAAGCTGGCATAAATGATAAGTGAGCCATCTTTGTATCCCACCTGCCAACACAATTTGCAGCAGTCATGTCGGAGCCACACCACAGCATCAGGAGTGCTACTAGCTAGCACTAGTAGCTAAACGTGAAGGCTTTTCATTTCCTGGATTCTTGGTCATGCTTATGGCTGCTATGTAGCTCTCACTCCTGCAAACTGAGATCCGACAGCCAAAAAAGGGCTATGGATGAATTTCACTTTTCTGTCTAAAGTCTAGCTGATTCTTCACCTGTGTAATGTAGGACTTGAGTGGTATATAAACCTTTCAGTGGTTCTCTGCAAAGAACAAATATCATTCTTTTGTACTGTATAGTTACAGTGGCTGATTTTATCATTCATCTGAGAAATCTGTAACAGAAATGTTAATAATGAAAATATTAATATTGGTATGAAATAGATATGAATGGAAATATGCGTCTGTGAGAGCCCCAGAAGAAGGGTCAGAAAAAGGGTCAAAGGAGTGATGCGTGTTAATTGCTACGGAACACTGTGGCTGCAATTTTGTGCAAATGGACAAAAAAGAAAGAAAAGACTTGCTTCAGCATAAGATGAAGATGGGAACAGTGCTTCAGCCATAATATACTCAGATAAGTAAATGTGAAATTCATGGGTTTTATCCAAAGCCTGTACAGGGGCAAGAAAAAGTAGGACTCAGCTCGTGCAAGCATCATGCACTCTACATAAAGATACCTGTATTTCTTACATTCCTCATTTTTAACTATGCTAACCTAACACTGCTGAAAGGTTTCAGAACAGGCCTGTGTATATTTACTTCCTTCATCACAAGTCATTTTCTCTTTACTATCTGATCTCATTCTAGTTTATCAACATCCTCTCTTTCTTGGATGTCAAAAAGAGAAAGAAGTATTTCCAAAGTTCATTCTGTGCACATCCTCTTCAAAAATCATACTCTCTGATCTACTTGGATAGTTGCTGGATTTGGTAAGTCATGTTAGAAGCACGTAAGCCATTTGCAGCACATAGAGCAGAGGTGCTTTGTTTGCAGGCATGATGTTTCTTTTAGAAGTTGTCAAAAGAAGAGTTAGTAAGTCCTTGCAACTGTTTAAAGTGTGTTGCATGGCATCTAGAATGATGGGCATTTCTTCACCTGAAATATTTCTACACCAGAAACATAGGGCTGCTCCTGTTCTTTGCAGTGTTTGCTCTAATAGCAGTGGCAGGAGACTTTGGCTCCTGCTACGGGTGGGTTTTGCATGGCGTAAACATCTGTCTTAAGAGTGGACTCATAGCCAGGCTGCACTGCCTGTGATAACACCCAGCACTTGTCAGAATAAAATAAGCAGTGTACAACTTCAAACTGTGGCAAGTTCAGAATAACCACTGCTAGTCCAAGAAGATTGAGTCTTCCTTTTGTTCACATGGCAGAACATAGTTCTTAGATCTAAGTCACAGCTGAGTTAAAAACCGCACACAGCAGGTGGGTTACACTGAGTAGCCAACAGGGACAGAGCACGACGCTGCTTCCTGTGGAT
Organism: Penelope pileata; assembly: GCA_013396635.1. Lineage (NCBI taxonomy): Eukaryota > Metazoa > Chordata > Aves > Galliformes > Cracidae > Penelope > Penelope pileata. The sequence continues at coordinate 639,992 of WBMW01004291.1, read as the reverse complement.
CTGCTAACAGTAAACAAGTCATCCCCACCTCAGTCTGGTCTAAACAGAGCAGCAGCCAGCTGCCAAGGAGGTGGAGGCAGGAGAAGCACTCCATTTTCCAGTCTCATGCTCTCTGGGAGAAGAAATCACTGAAGTATGCCAGAACAAATGTGTATGTGCTGCGAGGTGCAACTCACAGTCCATAGCTTTGATGTCCCTGTCTGGCTCTGGAGCAGTTAAAGAATTGGGACCCCTCAAAACAGGCAAGTAACAGAAGACATTGTCAAGTTTCTTTTAAAGATGTAACTGAAGACAGAGTGAGTTTAGCTGCCAGGTGGAACATGATTCATACAGGAAAGGAACTACTTATCCCACTAAATGTCATGTTATTCTGGCCCATGAAGGAGGCCTTATTGACTTAACAAAAGAACAGCAGGAAAGCAATGACTTAGGAGCAAGACAGAGCATGAAGGGAAAAGCAGGAGAGATTAAGTAGAAGAAAAAAGTGCAGCTGATCTCTCTGAAGTCCATTGCCACTTAACATAAGGTACTCAAACTGATGGATTGAGCACAGTGTCACAATGCTAATGAAGAGACAACAGAAGCATCTTGGCCATTCCTCTATCTGTGGCTACTGCAGTAATTCAAGTTTTGACAATGTGGTTTTCTTTGCTTTTTCTTCTATCCCAGCCAAAGCCTAGGCAGGGACAAGATGTTCCTGCAAACCCACAGGGGGCAAAGAAGCAGATGGGGACAGGCCTGTCACTCCCCAGTCCTGATATGCTCGGTCACCGCATTCTCTCCTGTTCTTTGCTTTGTGCTGTTAAAATTCCTGCAGGCAAGGAAGAAACAGTTGCTTGTAACACTAGCACAGCATGTGAGCTGTGACTTTAGTCTTTATTTCTAGTCCAGCTTCCTGAATCATAGAACGTGTTAATTCTCAAAGCAATATATTCTTCAACTGCTTCAAAAGTCACGCTTTTGAAAATTAAATCTTCCATTTCTTGCATCAGCTCACTTCTTCAGTCTGTCTTTAGATTTCCTTAAATACTACTGCTCAAATCCAGGCAACAGATTTACTGGCATGAGAAGATTTAAGATTGACAAAGAGACTCACACAGAGGCTGCATTTGAAATGTTCATCCATGCTTGAGCTGGACTGATTGCATTCTCCCTGAACTAAGATGGATATCTTGCTTTTGTCAGACCTTTTTCAGTGCAAGGTTATACAAAGTAGTACTTACTACCCTGTTGGAGCAGTTTTCATGAGGAAAGCCCATACTGAATACCATGGCATGCTTTTTGCTGCAATTACCCAGCTGGTGCTGTTTCCACATCTCTACACACTCTTGGTGACACTAACAGAATTACCTTATTTTCTGATGCATTAGAAAGATGGTAGTTTTGCAGCCTAAGCTCACTCTTTTTGTACACTTTAAGTCAGCTACTTGTATTTTATTCTGGGATATGGAACAGAAGGGAGAATACCAGATGATTTGCCAAATGGAGAGGAATTAAACTGTGCCAAGTGCTATCTGGAGTTTATTCACAGATACATACGCCCATATCACAAACTGTCTTGATGCAATATTTTTCCACTAAACCTAAAAATGGTGCAGGAGGCATTATTGTGCATTTCTTCGTGGATTACAAGCTTCCTATGCACTCAGATGCCTTTTTTAGTGTTAATATGTGCCCTGCTGTTTTGAAATGTGCATTAATGTGTTAGAATCTGGCTGATATCTATCAGCAGTTAAATTGTTAATGTCTAAGGTACGATAAAGCTTCAGGAAAAATAGCACCCCTACCAACTAATGCTTATTCCTTGGGAGGCAGTTAACAATTTTCTTCTCATTTTGACTAAACTCCTCTGAGTTCTGCTGATTTTCTACACCACACCCCAGCACCAGCTGTTCACAAGCAGTGGTCACCCCTCAGTCCTGCAGATGAAGAGCATTTGCAGGTCCATACATTTATTAGAGACGTCTGGGCTTTCAAAACTGGACTTGTTCAAATACACAGTTCATCTTGTAATTGTCTGTCAGCTTGATTTACAATGGCAGTTGTGATGGATTTGGAGATTTCAATCCAAAATGTTCTCTGAAATAAATGAGAGAAAAAGTCAATCCAGTGAGGCAACTCAATTTGTTAATATCACGGAAGAGCAGGACACAATTTAGACAACACATCCGCCCCATACGAAATGCACTCAGGGCCGAAGCAGACCAGAGAGAGGTGGTTTATGAAACAAATCACAACAGCTGTAGAAATTATAGAAGCAGATGGAGGAAGGAAGGTCAAAAAGGGGAAATAAAAAATCAGTCTATTCAAAAGTGAGGCAAGAAATGAGCAACGATATTTTAGTTCTGAAAATCTTGACCTTTCAAATGCCTTATGTCATTCGTTGAAAAAGCTCCATAAAAAACAAAATCACATGTTATGGGCTTGAATTGGTGCACTGCAAATCTGGTCAACCACCATTTGCCTCAGAAAAATTGTGCCCTACAATTTAATTTTTGTAAAGTGCCTGGAACCCTGGTTAAATATTAGGAAGAGAGGTAAATGAGAAGGACATAAAATGCTGATGAAGACTTCCAAGTTCCTTGATTGCTCTCTGGAACAACAGCTCCTCAACTTCACTTCCAAGGCTCTCTACATCTTGTGTTTTGCAGCCATTGCCTTTCCATTTTTAAAGTGAGCAGAGACACACCAGGTACAGTAAGGCTACCCCAAACCGAGAGGACTAAGGGAGAAGTTATTTTCCACTTGCTGCAAGAGCTTGTCAGCAAGTGGGAAATTTTAACATCTTGTTTTCTAGCCACTTCTTTGCCAAGTCTCACTCCTCTGCTTAAGCTAAGTTTCTTTCTTTACATTAATGCACCTGAAATTTTCTCTGAACTAAAACTATTCATGGACATTTGGAGCTTTGTTAGATGTAATAAACAGAAATAAAAGGGTAAAGCAAAGCTGACATCAAAATCTATCACGTTTTATACAGTACCCTAAGTACTAAAAGAGGACTGATTTTGAAATAGACCCAACAAATTAATGTATGAATTACGGTCCTGATCCTTCCCCTAGATCCAACTGACAGGTTGGAATGGGTAATTATCTTGCCACAGGGATCCTTCCATCTACTTCTGATTAGAAGATCTATGACATATAGATCGCAGCTTCTTTGCTGTGTATTTAAATTACTGTTAGAGCAACCACCCCAAGCTGTAGTAGGATGCACATCACATCACATGCAAAAACTCTTTGTCAAAAGCCAAGAGAGAGCTTGGATTTCCATTCACACCTGATACTTTTTTATTGAAGCAATCTTTCTTTATGAAGACAGCTAAGGATTATTTTTACATCAGTCTATGAAAAGATAAGAAACCTGAAATGAAGCAATTTTTGGAAGAGGAACCAGGTTGATTCAATGTTTTACTGTAAGACTACGAGAACACAGCATGTCAAACAATTAGCCACATCAGCAAGCATCTGACTGAAAGTAATGCTTTATGCACGTCAGTTTTGAACTTGACATTGCAAACTGCAAGTGCTGTGTTTTGCATTTAGGTGTATCAATGCTGTCTGTCAGGCAGGTTAACTTCTTTAGTAACTAAAGCGCACACAAACAAACATTTGCTTCCAAATCATGAGCTTCTCCAAACTGAACTACTGAATAACACAGTCACCTCTGTCCTCCTGCCACCAAAGAACAAGGATCTTTGAATGCTTGCTTCCAGTCAACAAGGGGACCACATACACATGCTCAATATACAGGACAAAGTCCCATTCCTAGTGCTCCAGTTTCTCTCTTCCCCATAGATGGCACTCTTCTTCACTCCTTGGGAAGGACTAATTATTTCTGGATTTAAAACCCTTTATCTCTTTTCTGTGTACTCGATTGGGTTGGAAAATTATGTCCATATTGTTTACAGTGACAATGTTTATATGTAAGTTCTTTTTTTCAGCTAAGAGGAGTATATTTTTTAAAGAAAAACATTCTGTTTCAATTTCTGTTGAAAATTATTTTACCTTACGAAATCAAAGGTAAACATAAACCAAAAATTCTGTGAAAATGTGTTTCAAGTAAACTGAAATATGAAAAACAGATGGTGCTTTTCATCAGCCTTAATTCTCTTTCTTTACATCAATTTCATTTCTGTTTTTCTCATCTCCAGAGCTTAGTACAAGTTTGTTCGAGTGCATGACCATTCCCTGTCCATGACTGCCTTTCTTCTTGGCCTTATTGAAAATTCTCTTACCTTTCCATTCATTTGCACCTCCTACTCTCATTTTGATATCTCTGTCCCACTACAGCCAAAGTGCATTTCAGTTCAGATACAAAGTAATGTTCTTAGCATTAAGGTTCTACCACAGTTTCTCCAAATTATATAAGCTATGGCTACATCACCTGTACTACAAAACCAGATCCATTAACTAGACATTTTCTTATAATGCCCTCCACCTAACTCATTGAATTTGGTCTTTGGATGTTATCATTTACCTGGCAAAAACCTATGGGATCTCATTAAAATTCCTTTATTTTGCCCTTCTTCCCAGAAGAGAATGTAGGACAACCATTTAATTAAAATATAGATAGATCCCAAAGTCCCAATGACATACCCCATGAGTAACACGCTCATAAAATTCCATCCCCAGGAACTAGGTTATTTTTTCACCTGCCTGTAGCCCTCTTGGGATTCTTGGCTGGAGACTGTTTCTGAGGGAAGGGAGAAACTGCTGCAGCTGCATAATGCTGCTGAGACAAATCTGTTAGCACATTTCCATACATGAATTACTTTATTAAAGTCATTTAGACAGAGCTGGAGAGGCTGAGGTTCAAAACCTCCTGAGTGGTTCAAAAAAAACACTGAGATGAATATGAGATTTGACAACAGCAATCTTCAGGGCACTGTTACAGAAAGGGACAATGAAAAGAAGATTCAGGAATAGCACTTTGGGATGGTAGAGAAGCAAAGAAAAAGGTAGAAAAGAAAAGAATAAGAGAGAAGATGTGGCTAAAATCGAAGTTTCTAAAAATACTAGAAATCTTTGGAGACCATCTGAAGTGAGCATACATCAAACATGGCATCATCTATGTGTTGGGATCAGGAGGTTAACTTAAATTAGATTTAAACATAAAGAAGTAGATGCTTCCTCCAAAGCAATTGTTCTCTGGAATCCAAAAAAAAAAAAAAGAGAGAGAGAGAGAGAAGGAAAAAAACTGAGAAAGCATAAAATACCTGGAGTTCCCTGAAAAGATGAGATGCAGCGAGAAAAAGCCACTCTAGGAAAGCTTTCTTTACAGGTTACTGAAGAGTTACTGCTTTTTAGCACAGAACTACTCTGCTCCCCAGGAACTCCGCTCCCCAGGCCTGTCAAACCCACAGCCTGGCTAGAAAAGTGCAGCTGCTTAGAAAGTAAGTTTCACTCTGATACTGAAAGAAAGCACAGTTGTTTCTACTTTATCCATGCACTGTTCAAAAATGCAAAGACAATGTCTTAGACTGAGGAAAGCTCCTGTGAAACAGTGAAGGATTTCAAAGGACAGCAGATGAAGAGTAAGAACGAATGGATGGCCAAAGCCTGCTTTCCATAGAGTACTGGAAGCCTTTGAAAAAAATTTGGAAAGAATATTCACCATGTTTGGTAGCATTTTCACACTGAGATCTGTACAGAGAAAATCAACCTTTGGATCTGTCTGGATAGATCCTTTGGATCTATCTTTTTCTCGAATACTGCATCTAAGCTGTTATTTCTAGGCTACTATTTCACATGCAGAAAGAAGAATGAAAATGAAAAGATACAAACGAATGTATATGCTCAGTAGAAGGTTCCCTTGAATGTAAAAGAGGGAGAACTGAAGTCCACAGACTGGCTCAATGCTCAGGAACAAAACCAAAGTTATGCCATTGGCATCTAAATGAATATCCCTTTTTCTGCTGCTGCAACTGAAAGCAGAATCCAGCTTCAGCTCGTGTTGGTCACAACATCTTCCATTGTAAAGGTGTGTACCAATTCTGGGCACATCCAGCATCTTTGGAGAGAATCTGCACTGTGATTCCTGTTCTTGGGTCAGAAAACAAAAAAAATCTAAGGTTTCTGAAGCATCAGCGTTCATACACTGTCCCTCCACAGGATTCATTGCTCTCCAGCTGAGGTCAGACATTCTCTTTTACAAATAAATGTAAATAAATGCGAGCCAGCAACCTGTTTTTTCACCTTCCGCTCATCCTTACTTCTACTCATCTATGTGAAGTACGGTAGGAAATCCAAAATTAGAGGGCAACACTAGAAACAGAATAACAGAGCAAAGTCCTCCTGAGAAGGCTATGAAAGTAAGCACCAGGAAACTGGGCAAGTAATAAATGCTGCAGGACAAGTAATAAATGCTCTAAGGTTCTGCCTCCAGCAAGGGAGGGAACATGGCCAGAATGCACTGGATGCCATATGCCAGAGCCTAATTCACTCTTCATTGCCTGAGGGGATTTGCAGTTGCGGCCTCGATGCTCCCCAGCCAGATGTCCCAGAGCACAGCCCTCGCCCTCAGCATGTGCGTGCTGCTCCACTGCCTTGTTGTCTGCCCTGAGAGGTTTGCTATAACATATGGGAACTGCATACCTGGAGCATCCCCCAGGTAGGAAGCTGTTGGAGAGAGCAGGGCAAAGAGGTTTGTATCTGACACTGAAACAATTCACCATGTGAATTCAGGGCTAGCACATTTGTTTGTTTTTGGTTTTTTTTTGTTTTGTTTTTTTTGGCTTAGCTGCTGAAAACATTCCTATTCCTCTTACAAAAGAGAGTAGAACTTATTTAGTGCTAGAGGAAATTCATTGACTCATACTAGAGATAAATTTGCCTCTCAGTAAGCAGTCAGCATTATGGAATGATGCATGGAAACATGTCTGTTCCTCAGCTCAGGCATGTTTAGGGCACAGCACGCTCCTCTCATCCCCACAATTAGCAAGCTCTGCTAGCTGGTACGGAGTAGGAAGCAGAACAATATCTCTGTGTCTTCACTCTCTTATCTGGCTTTTTTCCAGTCACAATCCCATCTGACTGCATGGAAGCTGCCTGCTGAATGCTGCTTAGCCCTTCCCAGACAGGGAAAACAGGCAGACCACCTCCCATCCTTCCCACCATGCTCCTCCCAGGCACTTGCCTCAGCACTGAATCCTGCCTGTCGGCTGTAAAATCTTAGAGGTCCTCCCAGCTGACAGTGGCTGTGGAAATATAATGTGAATCTCAACAGCATCCTATTGACAGTGTCGGGGATCATCTTTGCTGCCTGCTAGCATTTACTGAGGTCAGTAAAACCACTTTGACATTTATGCATTGTTTGCAGAAGGAAAGGGGTGGTTAAAAGACTTGCACTGGAGGCTGAGTCTCCCTTTTATCAGGAGCTATCTGAAGATTCAGGCTAGATTTAGGGAGATGGTTCAGAGGGATCAACAGAGCCTTATTTCATATAGTCCCAACTTGAGAAGTGGGGCTGCTTTACTTGAAATTGCTCTTGAGTTCATTCTCAGCGGAATACATGTCAATTTTATGCAACTTGCCACCATGTTCTCTCCTTAAAACTCTTCAAATGAGATCTCAAAATTTCAGCCTTTGAGGATATTTTTTTACAAGGCATCCTTTTTGGTAAATCAAGGTGCACACAGAAGCCTGATCATTACAAAACGGCCCACAGCAACAGTACTAAGTAAACACAAAACCCAGGAATGTTTTGAAATATAAATGAACAGCACATTTCCAGGAAGAAGGTCCTATCTCTATTTGTCTCCCAGGCAGTCCAGCAAATGGCAGCCCTGATCAACACACTACCTTGTAGAACCCTTTGCAGATAAAGCCTCATCCAGACTTTTCCATTTGTCATTTTGAACACCTCAGAGGGGCCATACAAAGCTAGCCTAGCTGCCTCACCTCCTTGGTGAGATTCAGCAGCTTTCCTTTAGCCCAAGACAAGGAAAAAGAGGTTGACAAGGTCACTGCTGAGAAATCACACTTCCTTCATCTCTCCTCCTCAAAACCCCAAAGTACAAGAACTGGGATCTGAGGCATAGGTCCTCTGCTCTGGTGCTCACAGGTTCTCTGAAAGTAACAGCTGGGTTTTAGCAAGGGCCTCTAAAAGCCCTTTTAGCTAATATGAGGCTTAAAAGATTAACTGGTTGCTTAAAAGAAACAGACTGCTGAAATCAGCCTGTGATTTTCCTGATTCAGCAGTACTCAGTCAACGTGCCTGAAAGTGCTTATAAATTTCATCACTCAGCACCTACACGGATGACAGATGGAGATAGACAGAGTGGTGACGGCGAGGGTGGAAGGTGCAGTATTTCCTTTCCTTTTTTGCTCCTTAACCAAACAAATGGCAGCCAAACAACATCCTCCAAACTCCCCCTTCTCTGCAAGCTAATGGCAGCTACAAGATGTAAAATTTATTAGCTCGACGGTTTGAAATGTAACTCAAGGGTTGGCTGGTATTTTTCACATGGAATGAGGTTAGAAAATATAATTGGAAGGCTTGGTGACTGCTTGAGCCTTATTTCTTATTTCTCTGATTTTATCTGAGAGCTAAGTGTGAAATTTTGCATACAAAAATATGCAGAAGGCAGTGAAACCCTGGTACGCACTTGTAGGAGTATTACAAGTAGTTCTCTTAATTAACTTTTATTAATGACCACTTTTTCCAGTAAATTTATTTTGTACTGGTAGGACACAACAGAGTAAGAATCTTGGAACTCTAAAGTCCTCTACCTAAAGAATGAATATGGCACATGCAGCCACAACACAATCTCTCCATCCTTCATTAATATTGTCTTCTTTTCTTTGGTGCCAAGAAGCAGCAGAACAGCCTCTATCCTTTCTTTGGTCTACATATACATTCAGCCTGGTGTTTGGATCTGGAGCGAGAAATGCCAGGCTTGCTCCTTCCCTTTAGGCTGCTTCTCTTTAATACACTGTTATTAACCCATGGTCCAGCTTTGCTGGCCTGTTGTCTATATCCTCTTTATTCTCTGTGTCAAAAGCACTTGCTCCAGGTGCCCAAAATAGCTCTATGTGCCTTTTTCCTGCTCTTGACGGTTACATTCTTCCAGATTCTTCCTCTACATCTCTGCATCTATTATCATTGACCTTGTCATTTTCTACATTTCATTCACTGCAAGCACATCCATCATATAGTTATGGCAATTGCGTCTCTTCATATTCAACAGCTGTATCTCATCCCAGCAATGTCTGCATTTTGCAATCTGCATCTATGAAATCACAATAGTAATGGACAATAGTAAAAATTCTGTTGCTATCTGTAAAGGCTCTCATTTTCTGTCCTTCACTGGGTTTTCTGCTCCTAAAGAAATTATTTTCGTTGCCTGCTTGGAAGCTAAAACTTTGCTGCTTTTTATGGTGTTTTTTTGCTTAGCGCGGTAATGGTCTGTTGTTATTGCCCAGAAGGGAGCCCCAGGTGGGACCTAGGCCTGAGACATCAGCTGTTTAAACAAGTGGAACGGCTGTCATTAATCTTTGCTTCTGGAGCTCATAACAGGAAAATGGAGCAAGCAGGGAATTGGTTCTCAATAAAAGAAGCGTCCTTCAGCCTTGCACAGTTTCATGTCCAGCCACTAATCAATATATATTGTTCTCATAGATCACAGCAGCAGCAGGTGAGAAATTGCTTGGACCAGAGGCTTGTGTGTAGTGGACATGTGAGAATTTCCCATGCACACTACAGACAAATCAATCTTGTAGAATAAGACTCAGAAGAAGTGTCAGGAGAAGGCAAGAGATGATACCGAGGATATTTGGGAACAGACCCCTTGGGGGAAATACTGAGACAGGAAGACAGCCTCATTCTTGGCATAAGAGTTTTCTTGTACTGCAAAGATCAATACAAATATGTTAGAAGATAGATCTTTGTAAAATTATTGGTAGCTGAGAGCTAACTGAAAAGTGTCTCAAGGCTGCACACCAGGACCTCTCTGTATTAACGACCTTCTGGCTAGTATCTCAAACACCTGCATCCTCTGGTCCACACAAGGCATATCTCAAAACAGCTCCTTTGCACTGACCAGCTCACCCTTACCCTTCCTCTTCTCTCCACTGACTGTCTCTTTGCCACATCAAGGCTATACTCATCAGTAAAAAGTGATTCTTCTTGCCCAGGATAGTTCTGAGTGCTATGGGCTGATCCAGCTTCCCTTCTCCGCTCATAAAGCAGTTGCTGCAAGTACAATTTTACAGCAGGCCGTGAGAGCAGCCCTGAGATCCAAAAGGTCCATATTGCTTAGATATTGGAACGCAACTTGCAGGGTACTGCTCTCTAAGTCCACAGAGCTGTATTCCGTGTGGCTGAGGCAGTTTTCATCATGCCCCAGGCTCTTTTTTAACAGCAACCAAATCTCTGGAGTTTGGGTGCTATATTTCTTATTAGAGGCCTTGGCTGCAAAAGACATATACGTTCTTCAGGAAAAAAAATCTGCAACATTTAGTTGGATGTGCTCATCTAACTCTGTGCAAAGGCTGCTATTTCATGGTCCATGTTCCACTGCTGGACAGTAGAAAAAGTCAGAGCTAGCATGCACTGGGATGAGCATCCCTGAAGGAACAGAGTAATGGACCTGACAGCTGTCTTTTCTGTAAAGAAGAGAGGGTATCTTAAAGTGGGCCATGATGGAGAAGAGAGGTTTTAATGGCTAAGAATTTGCCCAGTGGGTAACACAGCCTCTGTGTTTTCTTTCAGCTGTTGCACAGCAGAGGTTAAAGCAACAGGCGTTTCAATTCCCAGAAGGAAGAAAGCACTTCTGGTTATATTACCAAGACAAATAGTGCAGTGAAATCAGTTCTGAGAGACAAGAATTGGTCCCAAAAGATTGACTGAGTAAATTTTCAATACAATTAAATTCATATGCTTGTTTGGTACTTTCTATTTTTTCCCTCATAAGCAGGTGGTAGGCAGCACTGAAAGTGGCAAGCTCTTTTTCATGATTGATGATTTAGACTCTTCAATTAAAAGTGTGTTTGCAGGTTTGAGCAAACCTATGTGATGAGGGAGAAGAGTCGTGTGTGTGTAAAGAAGAAAGTCTTATTTTCTGTGTGCGTTAACACCTCCGCTCTTGTTTTAATTCTGTCATTATCTGACCATTTGACCAAGGGGTAAGGTACCACAGCATGCTGTTGTTGGCTGGAAGTGTGATGCCTGAATCCTGCCCAGTGCGGTGTCTGTCCTACCCTGCCAAGGACGTGGGGAAATTGAGGGTGACCTGGAACCTTTTCTTCTGCTGCAATAGAAGCAAGACTGGGTGCATTGTCACACAAGGGCCGAACGAGTGTTGCTCCTGATGCCTTCTGTCATCTGTCTTATCATTCTTTAAGGGCTTTAGTAGGGAGGGATAAAACGTGTCATGACAGATGTGAGCCATTTTTAAAAGTGAGAGAAAAAGGAAAAGATTCTGTCTGCTCTGGGAAATGATCCTCTTTTTCCTTGGAAACACTGGAAATGCCCACTGCTGGGTTGTCTCCTGTTCCGAGCTGAGGAATGTCGTGCTTTGGTTTGTCAGATCTAGGGTCACGATCCACTCCCAGAGTCCCTGCTCACCACTGAAGATGGGGGCAGGGGCTAAGCCATCCTTGCTGCTCTGCTTTTGAACACTTTCTAGTAAGTACTAAAAGCGGACTCCTTGGATTGCTGTGTTGCTAATGCAAGCCTGGACCCTGACAGTGATTTTGAAGAAGACATTTTCACCTTTTTTTGAAATGAAAATAACTCGTTGAGAATGACATGCAGTGAATATTCAGATATCGTACAATTCTTAAGATAATTGAACTTGCTTATCCCATCAATGGTAGACTGTAACATATCCTTAGCCCATGTTTTTAATGAGATTCAATATCTTTTGTACTTGGATATTTTTATTGCCCCCTGAGAAATGAAATTTTGATTGGTTCATTCTATAAATGGCCTTTTATTATAGTTGTGATTGCTGAGTGATCACAAGCAAGTTTTTTCTTTTATTTTCACTAATTTATTTCAAATTACTCAAAGGAGCATCTCACTGAATGGCTGATATTTTCACTGCCTGAACAGTACTGGGATGAAAAATGTCTGTTGTCTGCTGGCTGTGAGAAAAGCAGACTTTTATAACCACGTTGCTATCAGCTGTACTCTGAGCTGGGAATTCACTGACAGTTATTTGCCAGATACTGAAACAACATTGTAAATTGGCTTGGTTCCAGCTCTGCTTTGGAAAGAGTGCATAAACCGTTCATATCATTCAAACCTTCCACATTCCAGAGAGCTGCTTTTGTTGGAAATTGGGGACACAGAGCCATGTTAATGCATCTGTATGGCTTCCGGACTACAGGTGTTACTTCAGTTAGCTGTCATGTCCTGTTAATTTAAGGGATGTTCCTACAAAACTGCCTCTCACCAGCTAAATCTGAGTTATCCTCTGAAGGTGCCTCTTTATCTTGATTCTAGATATCTTGATATACCTCAATTACCAGTGGAGGTATCTGCCTTACGTACTTCAGACCAGACAGAAAGCAGCCAGTTGTGTGCACCACTTCTTCATTAAGAGCCGTGGGAGTTGATACAACCCCGAAGTGGTCAAAGAGATTAAAACTGCAATTTTTTTTTAGTGAGATTGCTAAATCATAGGATCAGAGAATGGCTTAGGTTGAAGGTGACCTTAAAGATCATCTAGTTCCAAACCCTGCTGTGGGCATGGTCATCACCCACTAGATCAGGCTGCACCATCCAACCCGGCCTTGAACGCCTCCAGGGATGGGGCACGCACAGCTTCTCTGGGCAGCCTGTGCCAGTGCCTCACCTCCCTCTGAGTAAAGGATTTCTTCCTAACATCTAACCTAAATCTTCCCCCTTTCAGTTTAAATCCATTCCCCCTTGTTCTATTACTCTCTACCTGTGTAAAAAGTCAGTCCCCTTCCTGCTTGTAAGTTCTTTTCAAGTATTGGAAGACTGCAGTGAGGCTCCCTGGAGCCTTCTCTTCTCCGGGTTAAACAACATCTACTCCCTCAATCTTTCTTTGTAAGAGAGGTGCTCCAGCCTTCTGATCCTCTTCATGGCCCTCCTCTGGACCCACCTCCAACAGCTCTGCATCATTCCTGCGCTGGGGGCCCCAGGCCTGGACACAGTACTGCAGATAGGGCCTTACAACAGCAGAGTAGAGCAAGACAATCACCTCCCTCTCACTGTTGGCCACTCCTCTTTTGATACAGCCCAGGATACCGTTGGCCTTCTGGACTGCAAGAGCACACTGCTGGCTCATGACCCCCAAGTCCTTCTCAGCAAGGCTGAAGTGGGAAGCATACATCAGGCTGGATCCACCATTTGAGAAGCTGAAAATATTCCCATTCTAACATATTATCACTGGGCCAGAATTGGCTTGACCATCCTGTATTAACTTTACATGTATTTAGACAACCAATTCAGTGAGCAGTCCTTTGTATGGATTTCTGTGATATTTGGAGCTGGATTTTAATCAGCTTAGGCTATTGTGGAGTACAAGGCACAGTGTTGTATCATCTCCACCAACACCCAGCCCCTTGCAGGTGATGGATTGCTTCGCAGGAAGGTTTCTTATGACCACAGGCTGTGTTGTGGGCTGATAAGCCTGGCCTTTCCCTCTTTTGCAGTCTGCACTGGCTTAGATCTGAAATGTACATGCCCAGGCCTTCTTGAGTTTCCGTTTATGGCAGCAACGATAAAACCTAAGACATACAGCAAGGATGCAACATTAAATTATTTTGACAGAGCTAAGATTACTTGCCCAGAGTGTCAGTTGGGAAGAAGAAAATGATAACATAAGGAGTACACCGGTAAGGCAGCCAAGGCTGAGGTCCAGAGAAGTGGCTTTAGAGGTAGAAAAGCAGCAGCCTGTGCACAGAGCTTTTTAGAAGAGGGAGACCTAGTAGCCTCTGCAAATGCGATGTATTAAATCCTGCAAGTCTGAGAGCCCTCTCCCTTTGGATATCTACAACTGTTGAAGATAAGCAAGACATGAGCAGTGGTAATTAGCACCTCCTTATCTTTTGTATACTGACACTGACTTCCCAATACCATGGTACATACACCCTAAAACATTACTGTTTAACAACGACTAAATCAAATTTTACCTGGAATTCCATATGTTTTGTATAAATATTCATGTCTTTATTTTCACAACACAGCTATAAGATACATAAATATTGTTATTCCCATGTGGTAAGGAGCCTATCAGCCAAATGACCAATGGCTCCAATGTAAACTTTTTAAATGGAAACATGTCTGAAAGGAACATAGAATCGTAGAATGGCTTGGGTTGGAAAAGACCTTAGAGACCATTTAGTTCCAATCTCACTGCTGCAGGCAGGGCTGCCACCCACCAGATCAGGCTGCCCAGGGCCCCATCCAACCTGGCACTGAACGCCTCCAGGGATGGGGCATCCGCAGCTTCTCTGGACATCAGGTGCCAGGGCCTCACCATCCTCACAGTAAAGAACTTGTTCCTTGTATCCAATCTAAATCTACCCTCTTTTAGTTTAAAGCCATTACCCCTTGTTCTGTCACTACATGACCTTGTAAGAAGTCCTTCTCCAGCTTTCTCTTAGGCCTCTTTTAGGTACTGGAAGGCTGCAATGAGGTCTCCCCAAAGCCTTCTCTTCTGCAGGCTAAACAAGCCCCACATCACAAGTAGCAAGTGAAAAAGTTCTGATTAATTTGTCAGGTTTAAGTTCCATCTGCATAAATTCATTAAATATTTTTCAAAAAAAAAGGAGAGGGACAGATGGGACATACATTTGGGGTTTAATACAAATAGCCTCTCAAAATGGAGAGCACTTAGAGCAGTCGTGGATAGATGGAGGAGAGGATCTAAGGGGTTATGAATGCTTTCCACCTGTTCTTAAAGTTAGAAATCTGGTTCATAGCATTGCCACTAGAACAATTACTTATTAGATTTGTTATTAATTCTAGTTCTTTTTAACGCATTAGCACAGAGTCTGTTAGAGCCATGGGAAGAGAAACATTGGAAGCCACTTCTTATACATCAGTGAAATAATATAACACTGTGAACTAAAAGAGGAACATGAGCTTAAAAGAACAAATTGCATCTGGAAATTTTATTTGTGTATCAAAACTAATTATTCTAAGTTCCACCTCGGTAGCACTTGAGGATTTCATTACAAGATCTAATTGGACTTATATGTACTATAAAAGTTTTTTATCTTTTAATTGGTAGCAGAGATCAAAGCAAAGAGAATGAGAGACAAACTTGGTATTTGTTCCATAAACTCATCTTCTGGCTTCATTTGCATTGATGTGGTTCTTTGGAGCCGCTCACAGTACAAGCTTATATTAGCATGCCAAAAGAGAATCTGCTCCTGGTCCTCCAGTTCGGTGCTTCAGAAATTCATCAGAGCCATTCAGCCAGTCAGATCTTAATTACAAAAGGATGTTGCTTCAAGCCCTCCTCATGCCTGCCTGGAACATGTTTGGAAAAAAGACAAGTAGCAGCTGTTGTGTCATTTCACTGCACTGTTCATGACGAAGGTGCAAGCCTCCTTTCACAAGGGTGAATGAGTCTTTGGAACAGCTCATCTGAATCAGGTTTGTGGGTCTAGACCATTGCTGTTCTAACATTCATCCAGCCTGGCAGCGTGAACATTTTTGTTGAATCTACCTTAAATGTAGGTAGACAAGCTGAAAGCTCCTTCAGTACCCATGGATTCTGGGAATGAGAATGATTGAATTCTGCCTGTACTGCTCAGTGCTGTTTTGTGCACTGACCCCCACTAATGCCAACCCATATAGCACCAAAACCAGAAGCACTATTGCTGTTCGGCCTGATTGACAAACATTAAAAATCAAACATATGCAAAAATGAGAAGTCTGTAAGATCCTCATCCCCACCACCACATTTCACAGTACCAGCCAGCAGGCACCAGAGCTGAAATCACTATGAATTAGGGTAGGTGATACCTCTCTTGAGGTGATGTGGAAATGCTTCTAGAGTCAATGATGGGGAGGTGGATTCTTCCAGTCCAATGAATCAATAGTACCTGAACTCACTAAGACTGCTGCAGCAGTAGCAGCAACAGGAGTTGAAACTCATCATCTTAGGACGTGCAAAAGCTGGCGAAGTGCTAGTGCTACTGACACAGTGTACAATAAGATTAAACAGTGAGTAGAGATGACCTACATGGTAACATCTCCAAGACTAGAAACAGCAAGGAAATGGTGGGTGGCTTTAGACCCTCAGTAATGAGACCAGCAAGAGACCAGACTCTGGTAACACGAAAATATCTACTCACAAAAGTCAGTCAGCATTCTTCATCGGAGCTCAAGGTAAACTGACGAGAGTGCATCACTGGATCTTCCTAATATCTGACACCAAACTGTAAGTGAGCACATCAGCAGAGTAGAGGAAAATTATATAAAAGGGGCTTTTGAATGTTGAGCATTCATGCTGGTAGGTTGGGAAGCTGAATGAACAACAGCTACCCAAGAGACCAAAGAGCTTGAGTTGTATTTTTTATTCAAATGTTCTTGATTTGATTTGTTGTATTTCACTAAAGAATAGCTCTATCCTTTCTTCCTTTAAGCTTCCATTTTATATGCAGACTCAATGTTTACAAGGGAATTATTGGCTTTTGAGGTTTCACCTGAGAAGTATTTAATCTTCCCAGTTTTCTGTGTGTTTGAGCTGGTTTTGTACTACAGATGTAAGAGGCCTACACTGGTACTGGCCACTTAGGCTGGAAGAAAAGTTACATGTTAGAAGTATAATACCTCCCAGGCTTTACTTGAAACCATGACAGCTGCCAGTCTACCTTTCTACCTTTCTGGTCCTCCAGCAAAGAACAGGGTAAACTTCTGAATCTGCAAATACAAATGACAGGCAAGCTGCATTTACACCACAGGCAGAAGCAGAGAGGGTGCAGAAACATTATTTTCAGAAGCTTTTGACCTCTTTGTTGTCATTTTGCTCTGTCACCTTGTGTTTCTTCACTTTGCCACATAGAAAAAGAAGACCACAATACTTACACACAGATCTCCGTAGGGCAGGATGACTAAACTGACATTGTTCAGTTGCTTTGGGAACCCTTAAAGAAAGTGACTCAGGAAAGACAAAAGATGATTCTGACCCCAATAACACCATCATTTTATCTCTGTGATGGTCCTAGGATGTGATCTTCACTGAAAAACAATCCTGCTACCCACAGTTCTTGGACATCAGAGGAGTATTAAGGAGAATGTCTTTCAGGAAGCTGCTTTATTCCTTTTTCTCCAGCTCATTCTAACTCTTACCCTCTCCTTGAAATGGCTCAATGGCTTCAATAGTAAATCCTTCCCTTTCTTTTCCAGATATTAATTAAAAAGCTCCATTTCCTATCCATTTATTATAATAAAATAACCAAGCAGTATAAAGCAATCCAATTTTCTCTACTCCACAGAGGCCAACAAAATGATCACTTTGGGGCCTTAACATAATGAAAGAGATGAAGAGTTACGTAAAGCCATGCTGAAGATTCGCATGTTTAGGTGGGTCATGGGTACTTTATTACACCCTCATCATTAAAACAAAAATGCTCACTCTGTGATGAGGAGTTCCACAGTGACTGAAAGCAAACAGACCATACTTTACTAAAGCACTTTTAAAAGCAGCCAACATCTCACAGAAAGTATGTGCAGGTCTGTCTCTAAATCAATAGCTCCTCCTAGCTAAACAGGTGCAGAACTGATTGCAGTCTGCAATACAAGTATATGGGCTACACAGTAGTGCATTTATTCCTGAATCATATGACAGTGCATCGTACCAGAACATATTAATGGACAGGTTAGAGAAAGGCTACTGCTTCCCTCTCGTGGTTAGTCTGCCCCAGTGGCAACACTGAGAAGTAAATCTCATTCTTAACTGATACTTGTCCTATCTGAGAAAAAAAAGTGTTTTTGAGAAACAATCATCCACACTCAACATTAAATAGTCCACATTAAGAATACTGCCTGAAAAGCCTCACCTGCAACTTGTACCTTACTGGATACTAGCAAAAACCACCACAACACACAAAACCACCAGAAAACAGACTTCATTAGTCCCTTTGCTCTCATAACAACATGTTTATTTACTACGGTAATTCTCCTGCAAATAAGCTCTTCATTGCATGAAAGTTCTCCTACATACATCGTCCTCTGCCTGGAACACCTTAATCCTCTGTTTGCACAGGGATGACTATACTTTGAAGGGCTAAATCATCGAAAGAGGATACTTCATAGACCAACAGCCCAAAAGTAAGTTTGGAGCTTTGGTGTATCAAAATATACATGGGGGCTGATCTGCCCCTGCCTGGGCAATCATTTTACATCTGTGCAAAATGAACTTCAAGCTTCTCCATTCTGATTCAATTGAGTTTCAACACTCTTTATGGATAAGTTTAAATGACAGCATAAGTGGCAAGACAACAGAAAATCAAACACTGTGATATGGATATGCCAGCTCAAAATGGATAAGGCAATAATAAAACAGATTAACATTGTGGTTTTCATGCCAGCAATCCTAATATAATTTACATACTCTACAGGAATCACAGGAAAATAGATAGGGACATAGGATTGGCAGGGACTGCCGAGGTCATTGAGTCCAGCCCCCTGCTATCACAGGCAACCATGTCACATAATCCCTCTCATAAATCCTTTGACTTGCCAATGAGATGCAGCAAACACAGAAGAGAACTCTGCAGCTGTTCAGTAGAGCACAGAAAAACCCACACCCTGTTTACAACAAAATACTCAGTTGAAGTCATACAGGGTTTTAATAGGGATGAACCAAAATGTTGGCTTAATCCATCTCTAACTACAAACTTTTCTGGCAGGCATGAAAGGGCTGCATGTGAATGTCTGATGAATGAGAGTCACATTCATCTTTTATATATGAGGTGGGTCAACAAGAAGAGGAAATTGGTTTGAGCACCAGGATAGTCAATATGTATTCATATTGATCCTGAATAATCAAGACTGACTCAATATTCCAATTTATATATCACTTGAGGCATATTCAACATGACACTTGTCTAGGTTGCCTGCTGACTTCAGGAAAGGCTAAAGAAATCCAGAAGGAGGAATAGACCAGGTCCTTAATTCCTATTTTGTGCAGGGTGCAAGAGACATTCACCCGTGACATGTAGGGTTCTGAGAAAACCACAGGTTTTCCCCAGAAACTTGGAAGTTTCTGTTCAATTTGTGATCCAGACATTTAAATTTGTCTTGCTGTTTTTCAAGCTACATATAAACAACCCGTTGCCTGCTGATTTGGCTTCCAGAAGGGCCAAATTCAATGGCAAGAGAAAGGGATTAGCTGGAATGGCTCAGTGGGACCGATAAAACTAATGAGGAAACAGTCTGTTTTGTTCACTTCTATCAAGTACACATTAAGCAGTTTAACCTTTTGCTGTTTCCTTGGCAGTGGCTGATATTTATGTCTGTATCTTAATAGGGGAAGTATAGGTCTCTTTTTCAGAGCTTTTCAGGCTCAGGCTCCAGGATGTATTATTAGCCAAATTACGAGCAGTAAATAATCAGGACATTTGAACTCATCCTGCCAGAAGCAGAAGCTCAGACAGTTCCTTGAGCAAAAGAGAGCTGTTCCCTGCTTGTTCCCTCAGGAAGGCAATTAGTGCCACATTGAGTGACTGAGGAAGAGATGCATAGCTGTCGACCATCTTCTCATCTAGCTTGTTGAGTCTAGACAGAGAAGTGGCTGGTTTGGTCAGCGCCAGGTAAAAGCTGAGAATTCAGTGCTATCCTGTTGTCATAAATTCAGTGTGGAAAGAGGAGTGAATAAGCAAAGGAAAAAATTAGCCAGTCCATAGACTTTGCCAGTGAAATGCTCACCCTCTGACACCTTCACTAGTCACTGGTTTGCACATTTTAAAAAATCAAACTGAGACGAATCCCCTCCAAGTGGGCCTTTCCAAACTGCCGTGAGAGAATGCGATGGCTGTAACAATATTCTAAAGCAAATAATGCACTTTTAATGTATATTATGCTCTTTTTTATATATATTGTGTGTAAGATTATACTGTGATTGCAGATTTCCATTATAAAAGGATATAATTTAAACCGAAAAAACAGTTTATTGGGATTCTCTAAAGAACACAGAGAAAAGTGGCACTACATCAAGGAGTGAGTGCTTGTTTAGAATATGGTACAGATAAGATGTTGAGGGAAAGAGAGAAAAATGGATAATTTATAGAGTTGAGGTACCATTCTGTCAGAGATGTTAAAGATAACACAAAAGTGTATATAATGAGCTCCTCTGACCTCTGAACCTTGGAAAAGAGATGTGAGAAACAAAGAACAAATGCGAGAAGTAAATTAAGAGATAAAGCACTGGCAGAAAATTATAAGCAAACCACTTCCAGTCTGTTCAGCAGCTTTTATGGGGCATATATGCCAATGAAAATGATGGAAATGAATAAAAGAAGGAAAAAGAAGTTTAGTGCTAAAGATATCCAGAGTGTTCTAGTAATGGCTTGTCTTACCAGGAAAGTCCTCTTATATTTACCTTGTTTAACACAGAATGTTGGTATTCCTGTGCCTGTGTGGCACGGTCACTTGTTGGCACTTACACGTAGGCTAAGCTTTCTGCAACATTCCTGACTACTTAATCAAAGTTAGATTTCAGTGTGTTTTCTCATCGGGATGAACAGGACTGAGAGGTAACCGTCCTCTTGCGTTTCTCCACGGCCCACACAAAATAGACCCAAACTGGTTGTGCGCAGAGATTCTTATAAGGGAGGTCAAGCAATTCAGAGGTGAAAAACACACAGGCAAGTACCCCTAAAGAAAAATAGCGTGGTTTGTCCAACTACCTGCAGAAAGAGTACCAGAGTGCAAATGCACATGGCAAACTTTGGGGAGGCTTTGTCGGGCAGCAAGCTTAATAAAGTCACGTTTCTTCAAGAGATTTTTGAAGTGCAACTTTACGTCCTTCCTCAAAGCTTTAAAATGTTTCAAAAAGCTGGAAGTATTTTCTTAAAAGCTTTTCATTGTGAAGTTCTTTTGTTCTCATTTCCAGTATCAAAAGTTACGACATTACCGAAGTGTATCCAACAGTGCATAGAAGTCCTTTCACTCTCCCATTAACATTGGACGTACATTCCTCACATTTCCCTGTCACTTGCATAGGTCCATATTTTAATTATTATTATTTCCCTTTGAAAAAGCAAGGAAACTCAACTGTGTACCGTATTCCTAACAGTATCACAAAATCTTCACACTTTCATCAAAGTGGGTGTAACTAGTGAGTGTCCTGTAACTCCCATATCTTCACAGAAAAATCTTGGAAATAATTGTCTAGATGCTAGTTGTCCTCAGCATTAATAAAGTAATTTTTAGATTGTTTATTCCAGTACATCCTGTGCTGATTCTCCTGGCCATTAGAAATGCCACTACTATTTCACTCCCTGAAGTCAGAACAGAAACAGAAGGCAAAGGAGCGCATGACACAGACCTGAGGCAGCACCTCTCACCTCGGGGGCAGGCCAAGCAGGTGATGAGCTGACAAGCACTGGTCCGATGAGCTCCTGAGGGCCCTGGGATGCACAGATGTGAAGCAGAGTCTCAAGCAAAGTGCCTTGAAATGCAGGAAAGAGGGCAGATAAACTACAAGCATGTATGCATGGGGACAGAACTCCACACACTGGGCAAGTACTGAGAGATGCCAAGACTGATATATCTTGATGGCTGGTATTTCCTGAGATTAAAGGCAGGAAAGGGACAACTTCTAACAGAAACAAGAAACAAAATATAAAACTAGAACAAACGCTCAATGTTGCCACATGTTGGGGAGTAGTGAGAATAAAAGGGATAAAAGGAGAAGTAGCTAATTAAGGAGCGACGTACTTCGTGCCCTCCACTAGTTACAGCTGCACCAGCAACTAACTTGCTCCTAACCCTCTGCCAGGAGAGAGGAATACTGACAAAACGCACTCACGCAGCGAAGAGTCCCCAGTGCCTTCTTTGCAGACCGGCATCATCTGTCCATGGAGAAAGCAGCCCCCACATCAGTTACACCAAAGACACACTGTGCTGTTCCAAGCACAGTGAATGAGACGTTACTTTGGTCTCTGGCCATTCGGTCTCCAGCTTCCCTGTTCAGTGCTCTCATAAATGCACCAGTTGATGCTAATAGGGATGGACTGAGGAAATAAATGATTTGTTCCTTCCCTAGCTTTCATCCTGTGCAACAATGCTCACCTGTGTATATGACACACAAACACAGTCTGCTGATGGTTGTTGCAAGTCTACCTCCTGCTGGGCAGAATTCCCTGCTGTCTGAAGTACAAGAACAGAGCATATTGCAACAGTGAAAATGTCACCAAATTACAACAAGGTGAGCATTTACAAGGGAAGAAAAAGAGAAAAAAAA